>OY992533.1:68736530-69336530 GCA_963921185.1 Dasysyrphus tricinctus
GAAACAAGAACAACACCCGTTTTATTAAAAGACCAATCAACTGGCTGTTAGCTTTAAAACCGGATTTCAGGCTGTTCAAAAACAACTTAGGTAATCTAGTGAATTTCTAGCAGCTGATGCTAAATGGGCAACAGGCAGAGCGGGAAATAGGAGAAGAAGAGAACCCACCTTCAGTCAATGAAGACCCAGTACCACCATCCAGTATAGAAGAGGTAAACTTAGCTATGAAGAAGCTTAAGAACAACAATGCCGCCGGATCTAATGGTTTTCCAGCGAAGCTCTTCGGGCAAGAAAGGGATGTGTTGAAAGGGTGCATGCATCTGCTCATCAACCAAGTTTGGATGGAAGGAAGCATGCTCGTTGACTGGTCTATCAGCTACATAATGTCCCATCTACAAAAAAGATTATCCTATGTCATACAAGAACTATAGCGGCATATCCCTGATTAACATCGCATACAAGATCCTATCCAATGTACCATGTGAGCGTCTTAGGTCGTTCAGCAACACTATAGTCGGCAACTAGCAGTGTGGCTTCCAGCCAGGCAGATCGACCAAAGACCAAAAATATTCACTCTGGAAAAGACTAATGAATTTCAAGTCGACACTCAGTATCTATTCATCAACTTCAAAGCCGCATATAATAGCATTCATTGTCAGGTGCTCTTTATAGCGATAGCTGAATACGAAATCCAGGGAAAACCGATCCAGTTTTTTCACGTGATATTGGAAAATATGCAATGCAATCTGCAACTGGGGAAAAAGCTCTTGCGAACTATTCCAATCCAATCATGAACAGAGTTTCAGCAAGGAGATGCACTATAATGTAATTTCTTCAATCTCGTGATTTTGGTCAAGAAATTGAGCTGGAGTCTCAACATTAAAGAGGTCCGTCAAGCTGCGTCCACCACAATGGAAATTCAGAAATGTAATGATGCAATAATTTGATGCTCATTTAATGATAATTAAGTACCGCAATCCCGTCCCGGTACTAAATTCCCTTCCCCCTCAAACTTGTGGGGGACCCAGCTTGACGTCAAGCTGCGTCCACCACACCTTAATACACAAAATTTCAAAAAACTAATGATGCAATAATTTGATAATAATTTTGGGCTCCTCAAATGGCGGAATTTCAAGTTCCTCAAGTCCATCCTTACCACTTAAAAGCAGCCAAATATCAAGCGGGCTGTGTAGACTTTTCACCCCAATGGAAATTCAAAAATGTAATGATGCAATAATTTGATGCTCATTTAATGATAATTTAGTACCGCAATCCCGTCCCGGTACTAAATTCCCTTCCCCCTCAAACTTGTGGTGGACGCAGCTTGACGTCAAGCTGGGTCCCCCACAAGTTTGAAGGGGAAGGGAATTTAGTACCGGGACGGGATTGCGGTATCGTAAGTATCGTATCAGCAAACGGGTCTAAGAACGATTACTACGAGAGTATGCGTCTAAGCGGCACTATTCCACCCGATGCATTCCTCTATTTAGACAGTCGAGGGCTGACCCAGGATAGAGTCACGCGGGTTCCGCTAGCCTACCACGTCGGCCGTAGAACAGAGGATGGGCGGCTCCTTTACGGTCGAGACGACCTCGCATAAGACGTAGCTGAGCACCTTCGGTTCAGTAGGACTGTGTCCGATCGGGACCAAAGAGATAGAGAAAAGCAGGAGAACCAGTTTTGGTGGTTGAAACCTGAACATGAAGTTCCTTCCGATATTTAAAAGTTGGCTGCATATTTTTCTATGCCATGCCATGGCCGACTTGCATATGTTTAGGTAGTTAGTTTTAAGTCAGAGTGGCACCAAAAAAAAAACAAGTATAAAACCAACAAAAACAATAAAACTAACAAAAACAATAAAACCAACAAAAACACAAATGATAAGAACTTTAAAATTGCTTCCTGTGGTTGTTTTAGTTTGTAAGTAGTTTTAATTAGTTTTAATTTAGTTTTATGTAGTTTGTAAGTTTTATATAAAACCAAAAATAAAGATATAGATACCGAGTTTTTTTCAATTCTTCTCGGTGAAAAATAAAACCGATATGGATTCTAGTTTTACGATAGTTCTTAGGCCGAAAGGCATAAGCATTAAGTTATCATAGTTTAACTTAGAGCGCCCGATTGGGGCCAGTAAGTTAGTTATAAGATATTGATAGCTTTTATGAATTTTTGTCGTGCTTTAAGATAGTTTTAAGAAAATGGAAAAATAAAAATGAATTTATAAAAAAAAAAATAGCCGCAGAATTCGATTTTTGAACGCTCACAACTTAAACTGAAACTAAAAATCTACATTCTCATCTACTTACATTAGGAATTTTCAACCTAGAATAAGGAAGTTCAACCAGCTTTAAAAAGTGCTTTGCCAGAACCTAAGGAAATTATTCCATTACTGAATTAAATTTAATGAAAAAGAAATCTAATTTTCAACTACCTACATATTTTCCAAAATAATAATTTTCTCAAGTGATTCGTAAAGCAAACCAATTTATTTCAAAATCTGTGTCATTTTCAAGTTTTTCCTTGAAATGCATAATGAAAATGAATAATGCAACATTTTTGTTTCTATTTTTGCAAATTTTCACCTCAAATCATCAAGGAATGTACAAATTCCCTCAAGATCAAAGATTTTTTCTCCTGTCAAACTCAATACCAAACTACAAGAAAACAAAAAATCAAACTTGCCATATGGTTCAATTCAAAAAATAATACTTTGACTAATAAACCATCAGTTTCTCTATGTAATCCTGTGGTATTTTTGTATTATTTTTTTGAGATGGGTGGATGCAGAATGCACAAACTGTCACTTCTAAGTGCATAAAAATCAATTTTCTATCAAGTTTTTTGTTTTTTTTTTTTCTAAAAATATATTAAAACACAAGAAAATCTAACGCAACCTCTCACGTCCTCGAAAGTCAAGAGGTACAAAGTATCTACGAGTAATGTGTATAAGACAATTTTTGGTATTTGCAGTATTATGTATGTATTTCTTCATCCTTCCTACGTAAATTGAATTGGAGAGAAGCAAATATGTATATAAATGTGTGTTGGGTGCATTTCCAGCTTTTAACTGTCAGTTCCAATTGCACTCAACTAACATCCGAAGGAAGAGAACAAAATTTATTAATATGACTTTAATTGCAAATTGAATGTGCCACTGCACACTCACTGTGTGTCCGTGTGTGTGTGTTTTTTGTGTGTATGTATATTTGTCTGTATATCTGCAACCACATTGCAATGCCATGAACATCATTGCCACCATCACTGATGCCAACCACCAGCGCCACCAGCCGTTTTAGATCAAGTCATTCAATTGAAAATCAATTAAAATTGCATTTTCTTATTTCTTCTTTTTTTTTGCTGATTTAGTTGATTTTATTTAAATATTTTCTATAACATTAATTCCACAGAACATCGTACACATTCGGGGTTATTATAGTTGCACTTTAAATACTAAAAAAAAAATTTGGCTTATGGGTTAATTTATTATTTAATGGATAATTTCGTCAGGATATGACGAGGAATTAATTTATAGTTTAAGTCATTAATGCTGTGTATATGGAAATTGTTCATGAAGAATATTTATATTAAATTGATTTTTGCTTTTGTGTGTTTTTAATTTAATGTTGCAGAATAAGATATCGAATAATTGATAAATTTTAATTAAAATTCCAAGATGCAGGAAGTTTGTTCGTTTCATCTCAAGAACTGCAATGGAAGAGAAATTAACGAAAATCAATTATCCCGATCTCAAGGAGCAAATGAATTGAATATGCACGTAGGTTAGGTGCTCTTATGGTTTAATGTTAAGAAGTAATTGAATAAACATTTAAGGTGTAAGGCATTGGTTCATTAATACAAGCTGCGTCATAGAAAATGTTGCCAATTTAACTGTGGCAGTACATATACCTTCCTGATGATAGTTTTCAAGTATATTGACAGTCTATTCAGGAATTTAAAATATTCAAAATAGAAGAAGTACCACTTGGCGTAGGGGAAGTTAGTCGAACTTTACTTATAATATACTGAACCAGAGGTCTTGGTCAAGAGGGTACGCAGGATTTTGATTAAGGGAGGTACAGAAATCTTGCTTTTAAATGCTTTCAAAAGAGGATTAACTGCCTAATGTATGGAATATATGCTAATTAGGTAGAGTAAGCGCCCAACCTGCCCCCCCACCCCTTTTGCGTACGCCCTTGGTCTTGCTCCGATCCCAGTCTCTTCCAGTCATATTTGTTTTTTAGGGGGCTTGGGTTTTGCGAGACATCTTGTATAGTATTATCTAGGTTCTTGGATAGAAGAGTGAGTAGAACCCATTGGCAAAGGGTATGGTTCGTTTTGGTTTTTTCATTTCGTTTTTTTGTTGTTTCGTCTAGGTCGTTTCGTATTTTGTTGTTTCGAATTTCATTGTTTCACTTTTCATTTATTTCGTTTTTTATTGTTCAGAAAATTTTAATTTCGTTTTGCAATTAGTTCGGGCAAACTTTATTTCGTCTTTGATTGTTTCTTTTTTCGATTATTTCATTTCTGAATTATTTCATCCTTAGTTTATTTCGTCTTTAATTGTTTCGTTTTCGTACATTTCGATTTTCATTGCAAAGTTTTTTGTTCATTTCGACTTTCAATTATTTCGCCATCGTTTGATTGGCTTTTTGATTTTTGTGCATGTAAAGAACCTAAAGGCGTTCAAATTCGCGCGAATTTTAACGCCTTTAGGTTCTTTACATGCACAAAAATCAAAAAGCCAATCAAACGATGGCGAAATAATTGAAAGTCGAAATGAACTAAATTTTCAATTTTCACAACCTGCCATACGCCTTGCATTCACTAACATTAATTTGTTGGAAATTAATACAAACATAATAATTTTAAACGGTCATGCCCTTTTTTTGTCACGCATTTAGGTACCTAGTGATACAAAAAAAACTCTGAACTTCCTGTAGGTACTATGTATTTTATTTCTTATTTTTACTTCAAAATGTTACTTAAACAAAAACTTAAAATAATATATGTAAATGTTTTAAAAATTATTATCTGATAAATAATTTAAAACAAAAAACTAATTCAAATTAAACGTATGCTATGTTTCCGCATAATTTTGTATAATTGCATGCTTATATGAAGGGTCTTTTTTAGCCCTTTATCAGAATCTACATACGTCTTTTTTGTCCAGAAAAGTCTTGATTCTGGAATCTTTACCAAATTCTCCCTTTTATATATCTGGAAATTGTTAACCTTTTCAATATTTTCAATATTCCAATTCCATACTCTACGTGTTTTTTCATTACTATTTAAATTTTTTCTTTTACTGTCAACCAAACAAGGTGACTCAGAATCAATCATAAATTAAGTAACTGATAACAAAATAATCGAATTGCAAAACAAAAGAAATATATAGAGACAAAATGCGAAACAATCTTTAACGAAATAACCTTAGCTTAAATAATCCGTAGATGTTTCAATGAAAATGCGAAACAAATAAAAAACAAAACAACAAAATCGAAGTAATCATGAGACGAAATGATCCCAAAAATATGTCATAAAAAAACAAACAAAGCTTTTGCGAAATGAACGAAAATTATTTCGACCAAAACGAAATAACAGTGAGCGAAATGAAAAAGACGAAACAATAGGCACCCATTGGCAAAATAGTTAGTGCGTGAGACTATCAAGCTGGAAGTCTGACATCTATGATTTGAGTCAAGACGATTCCACCAATAATTTTTTTTCAGGGGTACTGCCTCTTCAGGGGTACAGCCTGTTCAAGCGAACTGCCTCTTCAGGAGTACTGTGAACAAGTTACAAATCTACCAAGAGTATTTCTGGTTTCATAAAGAAATGCTGCCTCTTAACTCATTCGCACGGATTCGGCAGAAAATTGTAGGTTCTCTCTATTTCTGACAACTCAAAACGCGCACACATGAATGGTTGTCCTTACCACTGGAGCGCCAAAAATGTATTTATTTATTCAAAATAGAAATAAAAATGAAAAGTGACTCTCTAGTAATTGGGAGAAAAATTCGATCAAGCCGATAGCTGTGAGCTTGAGCACTCAAATATTAAAAAAAAAAAATAGTAGTGTTTGAAATCATTTTCTCTTCTTTGTTGTAGTCTTCCTTATGAAAGGATTGGATTAAAAATAACTTTAAGAATTATTTAATGCAAATCGAGTTCAATAGTTCCAATTTTCATATAAACATAATTACATCTGGTGTGCCACAAGGCTTCGTTTTATATCCTTCGCTTTTTGTCATTATTAATTACGATTTCTGGTATAGAGATTCTTAGTTTTTTGGCTGATTGAACTATCCTCTAATCGAAATTAAAATCTCTACTCTTCCAAAGGGCTGCAAAGTCATTATTTTCGTATCTGATTATGATGTTTCACTGTAAGTTGGATCAACAAGAGAGTTTCTTGCTTCAATCAATGCCATCTTTTGTCGGTAAAGCGCAACATATCTAACATTTTTTTTTTGTCTTTGGGCGTTATCGAAGAAGCTGGAAAGGAGTCAATAGTTGCTGTTGCTGTGTTGTTTTTTCTAGCTGCCAATTTGGAAAATGAGTTTTAATGACTTATCGTACAATTTATTTGCAATGCAAATTATTTTTTATGCTGTGTTCCCACCATAACGAAATCCAAGATTTCAGTTGAAAACTTCTGATATTTTGATGGAAAAAAATTTCAACGAAAACTCTAGATTTCAACGAAATATTGATCAAATCCTACTCCGCCAATTTAAAATCTCTAACATTTTCAGCTGAAATCTTAGATTTTGGTGTGGTGAAAACATACTATTACTCTAAAGGGTCAGTTTTCAAGTTCAAGGTTAACTCTGAGTTAAATCACAGTTCACTCATCCTGAAAATAAATTAACCCCAATTTAACTCAGGAACAGTATTTCGGTTGAGAATTAACTTTATCTTTCAGTTGTCGATGCGCAACCTCATGGATATCACCCTTTGACGCATCAAAAAAGAGGTGGCGCTACAACGGAATTTCATTGTGAATAACTTTCACTTTCAAAATCGAGATAGCGTCAAGACTGATCCCAGAGTTAACTCACCAAATTAAGCGAGTTAACTCGGAGACTTAGGATTTCAACTGACTGAAAAACACGCCTATGGACTCAACTCCAGGTTTAACCCAAGACTAGGATGATCTCTAACTGAAAAACGAGCGGTTAAAATATAAATCCTGTAACAAAATGTTGGAACCCAAAAAAGAAGTTAGCTTAGTTACAAAGCTTTCTGTTCGATGAGTATTTTTCGAAATGGAGGATGGAGCACACCACTTACAGCAGCTTTTTCGAATATTCAAGGACAACCATAACCTTCCAACTTCAGGGCAACAACAAAGGAAGTTAAATAGGCTTTGATATAGATTTAATTTCAGAATATCAAATCTCTTCTCCACAGGCTTCTTAGTTCCCTCATTAAAGATACAAGGAATATCATTACCAAAACTTGTTGTTCTTTCTTAAGGAAACTTTAGAAATCTTAAAGAAACTTTACTGAAACTTTTGAGTATAAAAATGTCAAGTTCTGCCTAGTTTCCGAGACATATATGTTGAAAAGTGGCTAGTGTGAGCATTCTCTCAGAAAAGCTAAGGTGAACTGAGTAGAAATTTCGGTTTGAAGATAGCTTATAACCAAAAAAAAAACATATCCAATGAAAAAACGCTTGAAAGTAGTTATTCCTAATTAAAAAAAAATACATATTTACTAACCTATGTATACATTCATTGATATTTGCGAAGATTTGAAGAGCAAACAAAAATCATGGAAATAAGCCTTTAACCTGAAGCAAGAAGTATTTAGATATTACTTTATTCACTTAAGAGTTCTACCTATTGTGAAATATTGGAAAATATATTAAAAATATTTTTATAGTATTCGAAATCTTGAATTTTTGTTTCATTCTGCTGCACGATAATTGCTTAAAAACTTTTTTATGTAAAAATGCATAAATGTATTGGAAAATATACCTTATAGAAGCTTTATAGAGCTCCTAAATTTGGTAAGAAGTATTATAATAAATTGTTATTCGAAACAAAGTGCTAGAATTTGGTAACGATTATTCGTATATAACTATGTACTTATATTGTTATTTCGAATTAGAAGCTTATTAAAAGTTAATAGAAACTGATTTTATTTCACTTTGCATTAATTGTTTAAGGATCATATTTTTAGGTCTACAAATTAAGTTTTCGAAATTAGTAGATATTTACTACTGATAAAGTGATAAGCTACCAAAATGAAAATGAAAAACTATAACTAAAACTAGTAGTTGATCAGAGTTCCTCTCATTTTAACCAGATTTGTATAAGCATTTGTCGGTATTTCTCGGGACAAGGACGAGCTTACTTTAAAGAAAACTTATATTCACTTATCATAATAAACTTCCGTAACATTCCTAATGGAAGCTTTATAGAGCTCTATCGTCTGTAAATATACACTTCACTTGAATTATTGTCTTCTAAAAGCTTTTTACTATTACTTTCAAATAACTTAAGCGAACCATGTAAAGAGCAGAGCATATGTGTATATAAAGGGCGTTTAGTACCACTTTGGATAAAACAAAAACTTTCTTCAAATTGAAATAACAAACTCCGTTTCCACACTTCTTATTTTCCTTATACTTCTCCAATTATAATGAGAACATTCCATAAAGCTTCCACTAAACGAATGTGACATTTTTTGATAAGCTACCAAAATGAAAATGAAAAACTATAACTAAAACTAGTAGTTGATCAGAGTTCCTCTCATTTTAACCAGATTTGTATAAGCATTTGTCGGTATTTCTCGGGACAAGGACGAGCTTACTTTAAAGAAAACTTATATTCACTTATCATAATAAACTTCCGTAACATTCCTAATGGAAGCTTTATAGAGCTCTATCGTCTGTAAATATACACTTCACTTGAATTATTGTCTTCTAAAAGCTTTTTACTATTACTTTCAAATAACTTAAGCGAACCATGTAAAGAGCAGAGCATATGTGTATATAAAGGGCGTTTAGTACCACTTTGGATAAAACAAAAACTTTCTTCAAATTGAAATAACAAACTCCGTTTCCACACTTCTTATTTTCCTTATACTTCTCCAATTATAATGAGAACATTCCATAAAGCTTCCACTAAACGAATGTGACATTTTTTCTACCATAAAGCTTCTATTTAACGATTGTGACAACACTCTTCACTAGACCGATATAAAGGTATTTAAGTCCCATTTTGGGTACAAGAACTTTCTTAAAATTGAAATAACATACTTCGTTTCCACACTTCTTATTTCCCTTATACTGCCCTTATATTACTGACAAAATTCCATAAAACTTTCACTAAACGATTGTGACATTTTTTCTCTTCCATAAAGCTTCTATTCAACGATTGTGACAACACTCTTCACTACACCGATTCTTTTAATATTAAAGAAAAAGGTAAATTAGTTAGCAGTAATTTATTGATGTAAACATTAGGTTTAATGTTTTTAGCCGACTGAGTTGAATAGTCTCAAGTTATTTATTCACTTTAATAAGTAAACTGTAATAAACCATTAAACATTAATTCGTGAAAAAATAATTTATTGCTAAATTTCCTTTTTTTCTTGTAAGAAAAAATCATTTAATCTGCCTCAGAAAATAATAATAATTCCACTTAATTCTTTCACCACCTTTCTTTTCTGTTGAAAAGAAAAAAAAATAAAAAAAAAGCAAAAATATATAAATTTCCTATAAATTCACAAATTGCTATAGAAAAAGAAATGCTCCTTCCATTCCTTCTACTCGCATTATAATACTCTTGGCAACCGCGTCTGCACCCTTAAGACTTCCTTCTACTTCCTCTGCATCTTTGGCTTACAATGGGAAATATTTTTCATTTATTAGATATTTATTACCTTTTTTTCCAGATGGAAACATTTCTACGCAGAGCAAAAAAAAATCCTTTTATTCTCAAGAGAAAAAATAGCAAAAAACAAACTTCTCTGACAGATTAATATTATACAATTCACTCCTAATGAGAAGTGCAAAGAACTTCCGTTTCAAAAGGAGGTCGTTGGTCTTTAAACACAAAATATTTATTTTGTTCTTTTTGTTTTCCTTGGGGATAATAAGCCCCCAAATAAATACACCCTTATACCAAAATACTACAAAAAAAGCATGGTGAATTGAATTGCAAGGATCTTTAGCCTTCATTTGGTATTTATGTGGCAAAAAAAAAGATACATTATTTTTGATTTATTTATTTCTCTTTTAATAAAGTTTCCATTTTTTATCACCGTTATACCGTTTCGTGTATATTTCATATCATCAGCACAGGTGTCGAGAAAAATCCAATTATACTCTTGAGCTGACTTCAAATACAATTTTTTTTTTTTTGTGATTCATTTTGAAGCTCCTACTGAGGATGAATTTAGTGTGCAAGGCTCCATATAACACTACACTCATTTCATTGTATATTTATAGAGAATTTGTATATTTTTTTTTGTTAATTTCAAAAACCATAACAAATTCATCAAAATGAAGAATATTTTCGATTTTTTTTTCTCAAATAAACATAAATATTTTGGCAATATGGTTTGGATGGTGTGTATGAATGTAAAGATACGGATACACTGTACTAAAGATGCATTGTTAAAACGATTATTTATTTTCTTTTTCCTTTTGCCTTCATTTGGGAATGTCGTTTGCAGACAAAGTTGCGCGCAATTAAGTGGAAATATTTGAATTTTTCACGAAAATGGTTTATGGCTTTTAAAAAGTACTTATTAGAAAGAGAAATATACAACAAGGTCATACGGAATTGTTTTCAAAGCTTAAATTGCTGGGATAAAGATTAATCAGCTAAATTGTCTAGTTGATTATAAAAAAAATAATATGCACGACTGGGTTGCACGTACTTGCTTTTATGTTCCAGAGACATTGAAATTCTCAGAGGAAAAAGTTTAAAAGCAGGAAATTTGATAAAACAAATCTTTTAATAATTTTTGGTAAAAAAGAATGATATCTGAGTATTTGATCTTATATAAACAAAATATTTAAAAATCGTTGTGGTTTCAAAAAAAATATTTATTTTTTTCATACAATTCTTAAAATATTTTAAGGGAAAAATTTTGGTATGCAAATCATAAATACTTATTACTTTGAATACAAAAATTGAATTTCTAAGACAAATTGTCAAAATCAAAAAGTCTGAAGCATTTTTAATTCAAAAAATGTTTTTTTTTCAAAATATTTTAAATCTGTAAAAAAAAAATTGATTTAAATCTATTCTGGCGAAAATTCAAAATAAAAAAATTCAATGGGAGGTATCTTTTAAACATACCATAGTTGTTGAGTGTACATTTTGTCAATATTAAGTAGGTAGTATATCGCACTAATTTTACCATACTCAAAAAAATTCAGCAAAATCGTAGGAGCTGTTTTTGAGAAAAAAATGTTGCTCAACGGTTTTTAGTTTTTTTGTTTTCATGGTAACGTTATTTTTTCAAAAAATGACACATTTATGTTTTAATATTTTAAAACGTGTAAAGAAACTTTTAGTTACCAAATTTCAAAAACTGGTTTCAAACAAAAATTTAAGAATAATTAAAAAAAAAAAATGCAAAAAATTCAAAAGGAAAAACTCATTAAAATTAGAGTTACCACTTTCAAGAAAATCGAAAATTAATAAAATGCACGACTGGATCGCACGAACCGTACCTACTTCCTTGTATGTTCAATTTGCTTGGAACTTAAGAACTTTTGAAAATATGCAAGTAGTACAAAAATAAAGGTATGAGAAACGTTCTTTTAATTTAACTCTTATAGTCCAGTGATAATAGCCAAAAAATCAGCAAAATTACGAAAAAAATGGTGGTAAGCTGGATTTTGGTACATAGCATCCCCATGACATTCTAAGGAAACTGTAAGAAGTCCCTATCGATATGAGCACCGCTAACAATTTCACGGGGGACAAAAGCCCTCCGAACGGTTTTTAAGGAATATTTCCTGAACGGTAACTCCTAAAGAAAAAACTTCATGGCCTAGGTTGTATCTTAGAAAATTTTTAGTAATTTTTTTCATAAGAGTAACCGTTTTCGAGATAAATCAAACGTTAGTGTTATAGGTTTTATGTTTTCATATAAAATACTCTTTTACAGTACACTACCTTTGAGGTTGAGTATAAGTTGAGTTTTTCTTCTGTGGCATCCCCCACGTAAATTAGAAAACAGTACTAAAAAATATACACAAATATGCCGGTATATATTTAAAGGTTTTGGGAAAGTCCTCCATGGATTCGGGCTCCATCACATTTATAACACGGGGTCGAAGGTCACGAAACAAGGTATCTCGTTTATACAGGGTGATTCGCATAAACTGTTACAAAAAGCTAGAACTTGTAGGGAGAGTTGAGAAAATAAAAAAAATACATGGGAGGGGGGGTTTCTCTTCTCTCCCCCCGTTTACCCGGGAGGGCCAGTTTCCAAAAAAATTGACTTCAATAGAAAAAAATATTAAAAAACAACGCTAACTCTTACAATGCCATGCGATACCTTTTTTCTAAAGCTAAACATTTTTCTCTTATTTATACTTGAAATAAAGCTATTTGAGTGAATAATTTTTGAAAAATTCATCTTTAAGCTCAAAATTTAAAAAAAAAAAAATAATAAAAAAAAAAAAAAAAAAATATTTTTTTTCGGAATCTTATGTAATTTAGTACTCTTTTCATTGGTTTTCTGTTTTGACTATAAATAAGAGCATTAAATTTTTAAAACAAAAGTAGTATTAAATTACATAAAGTTCCGAAAAAATTAGTATAATTTTTTTTTTTTTTCAAAGTTGAGTTTGAAAATTAATTTTTGGAAAACAAAAAAAACCGACAAATTAACTAAAAAGAAATATTTTCAAGCGGTTGAATGGCAAATAATACCGTTATTTTTGGACCTAAACAAAAATTTCAATTTTCAATAAATGACGTAAGATCTCAAGTTCAAAATTTGAAGAAAATCGTTTCAGTCGTTTGGGCTGCAGCTCGAAATATTAAACAGACAGACAAGTAGACCGACAGAATTGTGCCACACACTTTTTTGGTGTTCTGCATCATCATGACATGTTTGATTATTATCTCAAAAAATTTTGTCGGCAAAAATCCAAAACTTGCCCAATACATAGTATCTACCTACCTATAATACATCACAAGAAAAAAAAAATGGTTCTATTAATTACCATTTTTTGGAAAAAAGAAGATTTTGTAAAAATTATTATTTTTTATTTTTTAAGAAAATTTATGGTGCCATTTTTGGATTTTGAAAAATTGTTGAAAAATATATTATGGCAGTTACCGTTATTTTCAGTTTTTATTTAAATGACTTTTTGAACATACCTATCATGTTAAGGCCTATTACCTGGAGGAAACATTTAAGCCTTTCGATGGACAAGTACTCAACGAAAATTTTAATATGAATTTAACATCAAATGACAGCTACATAATAAGAAATTCTACACTTGTCGAGTTAAAAAGACAAATAAAGAAGCTCAAGTCCAATAAAGCTCCAGGTTATGACTTAATCACGGCAGAAATTCTAAAAATGCTTCCTCGTAAAGGTTTGATCAACCTTCTTTATATAATAAATGCCGCCCTTAGGTGAGAATATGTTCCGAGCCAATGGAAAGTTGCGGAAGTAATAATGGTTTTGAAACCTGGCAAACCATCTCATGAAAAGAAGTCTTACAGACCGATTTCGCTTCTTCCTGTAATATCAAAAGTTTTTGAAAGAATACTACTCCTTCGCCTGCAGCCGATAATAGAAGAAAAAAAAATTAATACAGTTCGGATTTAGAAGAAAGCATTCGACCATTGATCGTAGTACCTCGTGGCTTGATGGTTAGTGCGTAGGACTGTCATGCCGAAGGTCTGGGTTCGATTCCCAGCCGTGCCACCTAAAAACAGAAATGTTTTATTCGAGGTACTGCCTCTTGCGAGGAACTGACAAATCCTCCAAGAGTATACTTGTCATGAAAAAGTGCTTCTCAATTTAGCCGTTCGGACTCGGCAAAAAACTGTAGGTCCCCTCCATTCCTGCCAACAAACACGCACACAGGAATGGTTGTGAGTTGTAAGTCACTAGGCCCTGGTTCTCCATGAGCTGTTGCGCCACCCAATTTATTTATTTATTTTATTCGACCATTGATCAAGTGCATAGGATAACCGACGTAATTGAGATAGCTCTTGAAGAAAAGAAAATCTGTTCGACGGTCTTTTTGGATGTGTCGCAAGCGTTTGACAAGGTGTGGCACGAAGGCCTCAAATTCAAATTAAAACAAGTTCTGCCTGAAGGACTTTATAAAATTCTAAGCGAATATTTAGAAAACAGACTTTTTCGTGTAAGACACGGAAATGAATATTCTAATTTCAAAGAAATAGTGGCTGGGGTACCACAAGGTAGTGTTTTAGGTCCAATTCTGTACCTTCTATTTACACGTGATATACCTCAAACAGAAGACACTATCGTAGCAACGTTTGCTGATGATACTGCAATACTAGCAGTAAGCAAAACGATTAACGAAGCTACGATTAAATTACAAAATGCTCTTAATAATGTTAATGAGTGGACAAAAACATGGCGAATAGCGCCCAATGAACAAAAGTCAGTCCACGTGGACTTTACGTATAAAAAAATAAATAGATTGCCCGTCTTTCTTAATACCGGTCGTGTACCATTTGCGAATGAGGCAAAATATCTGGGAATGACTCTAGACGCGAAATTAAAATGGAAGCCGCACGTAAAAAAGAAATGCGAAGAATTATAAAGTAAATTAAGAGATATGAACTGGCTACTCGGTAAATATTCCAAGCTTAGTATTGATAATAAGTTGATTTTATACAGACAGGTACTTAAAACTGTCTGGACTTATGGTACACAACTCTGGGGTTGTACCTGCGATACAAATTTAAATATCTTACAAACGTTTGAAATTAAATTGCTTAGGTCATTTGTAAATGCACCATGGTATATAAGAAACGAAGATCTTCACAGGGATCTCGGGATTCCTACGGTTCGAGACGAAATTGAGGGTTTCGCGCGAAAACATAGAAATCGGCTATTAGATCACGCTAATCCAACGATTATTGACATTCTTGACGAGTCGAATTTAGTACGCCGTCTGCAAAGAACAAAACCTTCCGACTTGGTGCGATGAACACAAAACCGCTTTCAAATCGCGGAATAAGCAGAGACTTTCACCGGAAAGTTACCTGCAACACGTTACTTAACTTCGTTCAAAATAAATTGCTAAATAAGTTTTAAGTGTAGTAAGAATCTCACACTTCTATGAGCACGCGTTTTCCGGTTCTCATAGAGCCTGATACATGTTTTGCACCTACCAACGGAAAAAAAAAAAAGTTAAAGCCTTGATTCTATTTTTTTTTGTTTTGTTTAAGCATGTCTTGAGCCTACCTTTGCTCCGAAAAAAGTTATTCGCAATTTAGAAAATCGGGTCTATCCCGATATCTCGAAAACCAAGATCTCGAAAGAAAGAAGAAGATCGAAAACAGAAATCACGAACCGAAAGAATCCCGAAAGCCAAACTCTAGAATTCAAAGTCTATAATCACCTCGATGCCAGAATCCGACGAATGAGCTGCGGCGCTCATCAGGCGCAATTCTGACATTTTCACTATGAGCGAAACGTCAAAATTGGGTCTAATTCTCTCCGTAGCTCATTCCTTGGATTCTGTAATCGGGGTGAATTACAAAAATCTCGAACGGTCTCACATACATAAATACAGTGCCAGCACTCAGCATCAAAGCGTATAAACAATGAGATATGATGCAACCACCCTGCCTGGGCACATTATAGGATTTGGTAGGTGCGAGGTTGGGTGAATGCAAAGTTACTTTTGCATTTAAGGAATATGGATTAAAAGAAACTTTGAATATGAAACAGAAAATAACCAAAAACGTTCCACTGTCACACTGCTCTTTAGTTTACCTTTTTTGAAAGTTTAAAAGTCATATTCATTTGAGCTTAAAAGTTTTAAAATAATCTCGAAAATTCTAGATTTTTAAAATGTCTGTCCTTCAAAATTTTTGCCCGTTCGAGATTTTGTCCATTTGAGATTTTTGTCGTTCGAGATAATGTCATGATCTCAGTTGGTTTTTAACTTTTCTTGCTTTAATTTTTTTATAAAATTTTTTAAACCAAAAACCAAATAGGAAATTTAATTTTAAACAAAAAGTTTTGAGTCCAAAAACAAAATTTCCTCAAATACAGCATCATATAACATTTTTAAATATTTATTCAAAAAATTATTTATATTCACAAGAAGAAGTTGATTGACATATTGTGCACATGCTGCAGCGAAATAAGAAAGTAATAACAAAACTTTACTTCTTTTTAAATAAAAAAAAATCCCTTTTAGATGACAATCTTAGCACATCCCTTTTGTTTTTGTTTCTTCCTTTTACCCATCATACACCATGAATGGGTCCTTAAACTTTTCCACTCGACCTTATTCGTTATTATTGTTTCATAAATATATTGTTGGTACTAATGGACTACATAATATTTGTAAAACACTCATCTACCTCATTCAGACTTCTTCATTTATATTTTGTTTGAGGTCCTTAAATATTGTCATCGTTAAAGAAAAGTTGAAGGATTAAAAACTTTTCTCGCAAATGTAGGCATATTCTTCAAATGTTAAGATCTCATTATGTATGAGGATGCACAAATTATGAAAATGTCACACACATTTAGAAAACAAAATTATCACAATGTACAAACAAAAAAATTCTTGGAAAAAATAATGTGTTGAAACAGTCAAAAAATGCATAAATATTTTAAGGCTATAATTGAATTCGTTTATTTTTTAGAGATGCTTAGTTAAGAAAATCTTGATATAAAGAACAAAATGAAAATACAAGGTGTGTGCGAAAAAATCAAAAAACCTCAATGACTTTTGAAGGTTTATTAGAATTCTTTCCGGACTATAACAACCAACAACCATAAGCCACCATGCATTGTCATAACCCAAACAAACTAAAGAAATATTGACGTCAATGTCTACTCATTTCAATGATTTGACATATTATTATTAATAATAATTTCTGCAAGCTCAACACAAAATAACTTTCTTAGCCAACTTCACGCCGGCCGTGCCGGCCGCTTTTCATAATATATACACATACTCATGTATCACAATTATTTTCCACCCCATATACATACATTATACACACTCATAATAATAAGTTCCAAGACATTGACCCAGACTGTGTTGTGTGTGTGTTTTGAAAATGTGGCCGATTTTCGGCAAAATTTTATCATTTATTTGCTTAGAATGGGAAAACAAAGGAACAACAAATGTAAACATGGCATAAATTGTGTTTGGAGAAATATTTTTGTATACGCAGCAAAAAATAAAAAAAAAATAATAATAACAAAAACGACCTACTAATTAAAATTAACCTTCCATCGAGACAGTGACCTTAAAATATTTCCACTCGGTTGGTTGGTCTAAGGGCAAAGTATTGGTTATGTGAAAAAAGTTCTATGCATATACTCTCAACATGCATATCTCAAAGGAAAGTCCACGGAGAAGGCCCTTCATGAGGTAGTGCGTACAATTGAGAAAACCATCAACTTCAAAGAATATTCCCTCGCTAACTATTTAGATGTAGAAGGGGCCTTCAATAACGTGCTAACCGAATCTATTCTTGAGGCATTCGTTGACTTTGGGGTAGAGGACTACATTAGGGAATGGATAATATCCATGCTCAACGACAGAAGAATTCATGGCTTATTTAGGTAATGCAAACTCGACAAAACACGTAAGCAGAGGAACACCCCAGGGTGGTGTTCTGTCACCACTTCTATGGCTTTTAGTCGTTGACAAAATCCTCGTTAAACAGGAGATACGTGGTGTGAAAGCGGTTGTGTATGCGGATGACTTGGTAATATTGGTGTCAGGAAAGTTCACTCCTGTGATGAGCGACATTACAGCGATGGATCTGAGAAAAGTTAGCAACTGGGCTGCGAGCTGTGGTTTAGGAGTTAACCAGAGCAAAATCGAACTGATGATTTTTACTACCAAGACTAAGCTACAACCCTTCACTCCACCCCGGCTTAACGGACAACTACTCTCACTATCAACCAGCGGAAAATATCTAGGTGTCATCCTAGGACCCTAAGTTAAACTGGAAAATTAATATCGAAGAACGGGTCAGGAAGGCTTGCTTAGCTTTCTACGCCTGTAGTAAAACCTTTGGTAAAAAGTAGGGCCTTCAATCAAAGATGATCTTGTGGACGTATTTTGTCTGGTTGATTTTCTGGTGGCCCGCACTAAACAAATCATATAGCATCGATAAACTCAAAAACAGCTATCGTTGGCACCACAGGGGCTCTACGATCTTGCCCAACGGATGCCTAAAGCGTTTTTCTGCAGCACTTGATTTTCACATTAAATATCTAGTAACCTGCAGTGCATTAAGACTCAAATAATGAAATGGTTGGGTTGCTAAACCTTATGGCCATAGCAATATCACAAATTTTATTCCCACTGAAATTTATTCGACTCCCTTTGACTACTGCACTCCTACAATGAGCCACAGTAAAGAGTTATATTCCCATGCAGAGAGGACTGGGATGCTGACGCCGCCGCCATGACGAGAGACTTCGCCACAACTATCTATACTGATGGCTCAAAGATGGAATGTGGTGTTGGTTCAGGAATCTTTTCTGAGTCTCTTAACATCTTTAAGTCCTTTCGGCTACCTGATTTTGCAAGTGTACTTCAAGCTAAATTATACTGGCAATCAGGGAGGCATTCATGATAGTTAAACTAGACCCAAACCAAAATCGTAATGCAGCAATCCTTACATACAGTCAGGCAGCTGTTAAAGCCATTGATTCGGCTACATCATCATCTAAATTAGTCCAGCAGTGCCGAGATGAGCTCGCAAGTCAGAATACTATCCTCAGGGTCACCCTTATCTGGGTTCCTGGCCACAGTGGCATTGAGGGAAATGAAATGGCAGATGAGCTAGCCAGGCAAGGCGGAAAGAGTCAACATTCCCATTGGAGCTGTGAAGGGAAATATATTATCAATATATTTCTTCGTGAATCCAATCGTAGGTGGAGCAGCTTAACCAATTGCAAAATATCCAGAAAGATCTGGCCCACCTATAATAAATTCCGAACAATTGATCTGATTTGTAGACCCAGGCGAGACATAGCCAGGCGCGTTGCAACCTGTACTGGACACTGGCTAGTAGGGGAACATGCGCGGAGGCTGGGTATTCCCTACAATACTCACTGCCATAGCAGTCCTTTATTTTCTTTGTAAATGTCCTGCTCTAGCCGGAATGAGGGCACAATCGTTTGGAGTCGCATCGTTCGCGCTTCGGTGCCTTTCTGCTATCTGCCGAGCTTGGCATATCGTAGCTGGCCTCGGGCGAGTTGCGGTCCAGTCGGATGAGTGCCTTATGTTTAGCCTCCTGTCTTTTGTGCCCACATTATACAGCCATACCCCAAACCCGTTCTAACCAGGGAACATATCTGGACGCCGATCTTCACTGGAAGCCTCTGTCATGCGGAGCGAGCAGATGGAGGCCCAAGAAGAAATCCCGCATCTAATCATGCACCTGGAAGACCCCCTGAGGAATCATTTGAACAAACCACCTTCCCGAGTCCTTCTGTTGTCAACTTCTAAGTTCTAAGCATTGAAGATGATCCTTAGAGGACGTCTACAAATCCTCACTTTAATCTACTTTCATCAACAGGTCAAACGAGTTATGGTATCAAAACGGCGCAATTAAGCGCTAATTGGGCACCGAGCGAGTATGAAGCCCGTGCCACCATTTCTATCTACTCAAATTTCAAACACAAATTCCTTCGAAAGAAAAAATTTCGTCTTCGTTAAGACGTTTCATTTACCATTAGAATGAAGGTATAGAAAATCAAAAGAGTTTCATAAGGGTGCCATTTTGTTCCAGCAGTTTTGGTAATAATGACGTACTATGTTTCACTCTCTCAAACATTTTTAGAATAAACACCTTCAAATCCAACACAGCAAGTTGATGCAATATACGCGTTAGATTTATATTTTACCTGCAACACTTTTCTATCACCGCTAAAAAAATATTGCAAGGAAACAAATCCAAGCAGTGAGCATTTTTCGAACAAAATTTTTCAATTAAGTAAAGGGTGTTTTTTGTATAAGGGGTTCGTTTTAAAATTGGCAACCATGTTTAGTTTTACAAATGAAGAAAAAAAACTACTTACGCCAGAACAAATCCAGCTGTTTAACTGCTCACATATTATAGCCCCATCAAATCGATAACGTTTTCAAAAATTGTGCTAAATTCGAGCAAGTCACAGTGGAAATAAAAATTAATTTTACACACTTATGGCAAAAATTGTTTTTTTCTTCAAAATCAATATTTTCCATTAAAATTATTTTAATTTTATTTTTAAGTGTGATACCAAAAAAAGACACCCTTTAGATAGAAACTCACCGTACATTGAGTTCATTAATGAAAGGAAGTAATAATTTTCACACGGGATGTAGACATACTCATAAAATTAGAAAAAATATTTTTGATGCAATTTTTCTTAATTTTAATTGAAATTTCAATTATTTGGAAGATTAACGATAATCAACTAACCGCATCCAAAATATAGCAGCAGGTGTTTTGGTGTTTGTGTTTGTACTCGAAGGTGACGACAATGTTTGCGGTGAATGCAAAAAGGTGAGCATTGGTAGTTTTTTTTTTGTTTTTAAAGAAAATTTTTATAGACAAATTGGAAAAATTATAAACATTGATTTAGACAAAGAAATATTTTTAGTGAGTAAACAAGGTCAGACGTATTTACTCTTTTGTTTATAAACAATATACAAAAGCACCCAAATTTTTGATCATAGATCTTTTTTTTATTGTATGAACGGGTAAATAAATAAAGAAGAGTAATTTTATTTTAAAAACATAGAAATAAATTGTTTTCTTTTGAAATTTGATGAGAATTGTGTTGCACAAATTGGGACCAACTTTTGAATTGAAAGAATGTTACATATATATCAAAAATTAAAGAAAATTTGTCTATTCCAAAACACTACAAAGATACGAAGAGTTTTTAAGTTAAAATAATATGGCTAGTCTGGTGACATATCGTCCCTCATCTCACGAAGTGACGTAACTCGCAAATTGTCGTTTTTGAGATTTGGGCATATATGTGCTTGGTTAACTTGATTGCATATTTCTACATCATTAGATTCCCTAAAAAATGTCTGGAACATGGTTCAATGTGTTTTCACATAGTTGGCATAACTGCAATTTTAGGTAAAAAGTTTCTCACGAACAGACGTAACTGCAATCATGTGGGTAGCAGTTTTCCGTTCTATTGCAAATTATTGTGTAAATAAAGTGGTTTCAGGTACTAGGTGCATTTATCGGTGAGTAGAAATAAAAACGCTTTAAGTTTATGCTAAGATGTTGCAACTGACCTATCACTAAATTAAATTTAAATTGCATTCGGTTCTTCCTGTTTACAATACTCTGTTAAACAAAAATTGTCAATACAAGGCTCACTGGCGAGTTTTTTTCAAAACAGAGTTGTACCTGTGCATACTGTCACAACACTAAAATGCCTCACTAATAAGCTTTTTTCAAAACAGTGGTGTCTGTGTATACTGCCACGACACTAAAACTTGTCACCAAAATTTCTCACGAACTGACGTATCTGGTTGATCGATTATTTGTAACTGTTTTAAGTATCGCATTTACATTGAATCTCATATCATTTGAAACTTTAACATATTCTTGTAATTTTACAACAAAAAAAATACCAAAACCGTTATAAAACACAGAAGTAACGCTTATAGAAGGACACAAAACTAAAAACTGCTCTCCTATAAAATATTGAAAAAGCAGATACGTCAGTTCGTGAGAAGAGGGACGATATGTATATGGAATGACACATTGCTGGATTCACTTGACATCTACGAAAATGTTTATTTTGAGGGTAGGTACTGCCTCTTGGGAAGAAGTGACAAGCAAAAAAAAAAAATTCAAATCCAAATTCTATTTGGTTTTAAATAAAAATTTACAATGGACCAATTTTTTTACTAGCTCTAAAGTGAAGTATTGGTTTCGTTTAGAAAAAAATGTTAAAGTTTTTGTAAAACTTAACATTACGATGATTAACTGCCTGATCAGAATAGAGTGATGCAATTGAAGCTGCAGCTGCAGCTGGAAAAGCTTGCGAAAAATGTCGTACGTGATTTTTTGTACGCGCCCACAATGCAGCTGTACAGCTTTCGGACATTTCAGTAGAGAAAATACAAAACAAAAAAAAACAAGAATAAAAATGTTGTTGTTCATTGCGCAGCATGCACTGCCCACAAAACCCAACTTAAATTGTAAATTAATTCTTGACCAGTGTCAACTCTTTCAACTCATCCCCTCCTTGTATGACCAACGAATTGTTGGCATACGAATCGGTGCATGGGGAAAAAAGAAATAAACCGACTGAACAATAGCAAACTTGTGTGTATTAATAAAAATGCTAGTCGCTGTTGCAATTGATAAACAACGAAACCTGCATTGGGATCGAGCAGAACATGTACCTTCAGTGCCGCGGTGTGTAGTGCATCGCCCTCTGAATTGCAAGGTTCATGGTTCGCCCCAGATGACGGCAGAGTTTTTCAATTAATACGAGCATAACCAGACTAAGCACCACTAAAGGAGTCTGATGATCGAGGTGGCTTTTGTGAAGTAGCTATAACTCCAGCCTATATACTTGGTGGTAACACGCAAGTTGTTGTTGTTCATTCAAAATTATTAAAAATAAAAATGTTTTGCGATGAAAATTAAGTTAAAATTACTTTACTTCTTTATCAAAGATTGAAAAGAGTTTGAAACTCATTTCAACCCCCATGTAACTACTCGGTTGCGCTCGGAATTTTGAAACGTCAAAAAAGCTGCAGCAAAAGTTAAAATATAGTTTGGCCTCTATCCGTCAAGACCTCCAATGTCAAATTCCATTGAAGGATGACTACGATGTCGATGGATTAAAAAACAGCTACAAAAATCACAAGTTCTTAAATAGAAAATCGAGATTTATCGAAATGATTGAGACTTGGATGGTAAATCGAGAATAATCGAAATGATTGAGATTGGGATGCAAAATCGAGAATCATCGAAATGATAGAGAGGAATAGAGATTGATTGAAATGAAAATTTGTGATTTCAATCATGAATACTTTTCGATGATCGGATCAAAAAAATCGAATCGTTCTTGATTGACACAGCCCTAGTCAGTGTTTTCCAACCTTTTTTGTGCTATGCCCCGCACGATAAATTTTCTAGAATTCATGTGTTTCCCCAACATTACTTATATTTAAATAAAATTTTTAACATTACAACATTTTTGATTTTCACTAAAAAAAACTTGAATGATTCAAAATAAGAAAAAAATCACCAAATTTAGAAAATCATTGATTTAAATTCCCTGATAATTTTTCCAAATGATCAACGATTGAAGCTCAAAGGGTATCAGTCACTTCGACTTTTTAAAGCCCATGAAATCTGTCAAAATGTTTGGTTTGTAAATATATCTGACATATGTATCTAGAAAGGGTAAAGCGAAACCAAATATCTTCGTTTTCACTTTGACAATGGTTGTATTTTTTCTTTATTAAATATATTTAATTTTTCGAAAATATCGACAAAATAACTCAGAAATACCTTACAATCGAACGTTTACGCACTCTCAAAAGTTCCACAAATATTTTCAAACATTTTCGGGGGCCATCATACTTCAGTGTGCTGCCGTCCCTCATGATCTTCATTTAATTTGGTACAATATAGCTGCAAAAAACTTTCACACAAGCGAAAGCTTGTACAAACGTTGGAAAATACTGAGATAGAGCCAAAACAACAACGGGTGTACCGATTTGGTTTTTTAAATCAAGTTGTTTAAGCGAGTAGTTTTTGAGAAATTAAATTTCAAAGTCAAACATTTTTTTTTAATTGTGATTTTTTTTTCTTAAGTGGATATTTTTTCAAAATTTTACGTAAGGAAACTAAATTTGTATTTAACTGATAATTTTGTGAAGAGGGAAGAGAACATTATGATCTACCGTCACACGAAATTAATAATAATTTTAAAATGTATGCTGAGCCTGAATTTAAATATTAAATTCTATATCACACCCGTAACAATTTACAATTTAAAAATTTAATTTTTCTGTCTTCAACTCAATTTCAGTGTTGTAAAGAATTAAAACTAACGATGCACAGATATAGTTCTAGGGAATTCTACTAAACTTCTCTACTTGAAGACAAAAGAGACAAAATTCAACTGAAGTGGGAAATTTATTCACTTTTTAGTGAGCAGAACTTAATTTTACCAAAAGGAATCGTTAACCACTTCCCATGTGATAGGCTTATAACTCTATTACAACGTCACACCCGTGACGCAAGTTAACCTGTGTCACAAACGTAACATTATCAAAACTTAAATTTCGGAAAGTTTTTCATATTTTTCCATCTCATTTTTAATTTTTTTTTTCAAGTGGGGATTCAAAATTCTAAAGCAATAATTTAAACATCAAATTTCGGAATCCACCATAAATACAATACAAAAGAATAACTCATCTACACCGTTCTCATTTTCATTTATAATAGATACGAATTAAAAAAAAAAAAAATAATATAAAAAATTCACTTAATGAAATTCTATATCTGCCTCAAAAGAATTTTCCATTTAGAAAATTTTCCCATTAAAAAAGACTTTCTCTGAAGAAAAAAAAAAAAAAACGATAGAATAAAGAAGATACAGCCTTATAGTTGGGTAAAGATAAACAACACATTTCTGTCTGTGCTTATAATTGACAAAGGAGCCTAATGCATCTTAATAGTGTTTCTTAAACTTTGTCTTTAGTTTTGCTAAACCACAACCAAGGAGAATATTACGAAGTAGATTATGTATAGCCATAGTTGCATCCAGGATGAAGAATAGGTTGAGGGAAAAAAGATCAACAATTGCAGGAAACACACATAAATTTATTATGTAAGTTCTTAATTAAATAAAACAAGAATGTGAAACAAAAGTAAGAAAGTTTTTTTTTAGAGAGAGAGAGAGAGACCAAAATAAAGGACCTAAAACATTCGTGCCAAACCAATGGCAAGCGTGCCACGCCATTAGTGGAAAATCGGATTTTTACTAGGCAGTAGCTACTACACAACTCTATTCACCACGGTTGTACCGTCTTTAAAGAAACCACCGAGCAAAATAACAGCAACTTTTTTTTTGCGCATCTAATGGGTTTGCCACCACTGATTTATACAAAGATAAAATAAGAGATAGAGACTGAGTCAATAGAAAACATTGCAAAACAATTTGCATTAATTAAAAAAATAAAAACACAACTTAAATATTTATCTCATTCTGTTTGTATCGTCGTCAGCCAGACTCAGTGTAGAAAAGATAAGTCCTTGATACCTGTGTCATCCTTGAGGAAGGCAAAAAATGTAAAATTCCACCAGTGCGTTACTGTTTTAGTTTCATCATCAAATATTTGAGGGAAATAATTAATCAAAAGTATGATGGTAGTTCCGCTATGATCGCAAAACGTTACACGCGGGTAAGTTGTCATTCTTCCTTCTTAGGAAACTCCTTATCAATGTCGTTGTCCGCACCAGAGCATATACTTTCTCACGGAAAGCTGTTTATTCACTGAAACTACGAGATAAAGTTTGGCAGAAAAGACTAGAATGGTAGGTATAATGCTGAAGGGTATACATCTTTTAATATTCTGTCAGGAAGATTGTAACCTGAGGAATTGTTGAAAAGACAGATTTTTGTTTTCCGCATTTCTTAAAAAAATGGACTTTTGTGATTAATGGATATTTTGGAATTATGTAATTAATTATGGTGACCAATTTCGAATAATTAGGAATATGTGTTATTGTTCCTTGCCGTAAAGGTTAGTGCAGTAGATTGATACGCCACCGCACAGTGGTCCGTCTGTTGGAATTAGGCGACAAAAATCATTTCCCAAGCAAATAAACAGACTTCTTTTCGCCAGAGAACGTTTACACTGGCCAGAAATGGAGGAGTGTTTTGCAGTCACATGAATCGAAGGTTGATCTTTTCGGTTCAACTGGTCGAAGACAGTGCCTTCCTATACTTATAAGTTGAACTAATTTAAAAAGCTGAACAACTCACACTTTGTGAAAAAGACCATTAAACATGGAGAGGCCACAACTAATGTTATTTTTCATGCGACGGAACAGGGCCCTTTTTTGACACAGAAATGTATGCTGACATTATACAGTCCATCATGCTTCTTTATGCAGAATAGAATATGCCACTAAGTTTCACGTTTCAGCAGGATAAAGACTCCAAACATACTAGCAAGCCAGCTAATAAAATGCACGGCTTAAGCGGCGTTTTCGACATTATTTTTGTCGTGACGACATCTTGATTTTGAGTGAAAGGACAAATAGTGTCGCAAATCGATTGTATAGATTTTTGCAAACTGGAAAGATACAATTATTCCTCAACTCAAACACTTCCTTCCTGTGAGGATAAGCTCACTGTGATTTAACTCAGAGTTAACTCTGCACTGAAAAACTTGCCCTTAGAGACACGAAAAGCCAAGGATAATAATAATCTTCAAATAACGACGAGACCCAATGTGAACGGATAATGACTTAAGAGTATGTACATACTTTGGAACTTAAGGACCCTCTACACCCCAGGTACAACTCATAAACTTGAGAAAAGAAAAGATTTATTACAGCTGTCCTTAAATGAAAGACTGCAAAGCATCAAACCCACTTTTCAAAATATAAACCTTATATGGGCACACGCCCTTCACAAGTTTAAAATTCTGTAAAGGATGAGTTTTATGACCTCCTTGAGAAGTTATGGAGGCAAATTTTTTGCTCGGGGACCTTAATGCTGTAAAGGAAGACACTTTTGACGAATAAGTTGATAGGAACAGCCTCCGTAAAGAGATAAATGATAACGACCTCCAACTAATAGACTTTATAGAAGCTCGTAGTACGGTATTAAGTAGCTCCTGATTTCCACGTCTTAGAGTTCACAAAGCAACCCGGAGCTTCCCAAATGACCGGTACAATCGACCATGTTCTAAGCCACGGAAGACACGCCTCTTACATCTTAAGTTAGGTTAGGTTAAAAGGGGTGATGATACGAGAAGAATGCATCACCTCACTCGGATCGCAATGAATCCATTGTGCTCCCCTGGTTTTTAGCAAGAAGGTATAAGGAGGGGTAAGGAAAGGGATAGGTAAGTGGAATTTTAGGTATGGGGGGCTTCCTTGAATTATACTAAATTCTCAGTGAATTTAAGAATGTTTCCGTGTGGCAAAAATGAGACGTGCGTTACCCAGTTTGTCCGAAAAAGTACTCTCCGAGACGGTTTTTCTAGTTCTGGCTAGGCTGCGGCATTCACAGAAGAAGTAAAAGGAGCCCTCCCTTGCCTCTTCATCCTGACACCCTCTACACAACTCTTTAACATCTTAAACGTGCGTACTTTTTGAGGGAAAAACCTTGACTCAGACCATTTTCTTATTGCGGCAAGATTTAGAATTTGACAGTCAAATGAAAAGAAACAACAAATCACCCTAAAGAAGAAATTCGACGTTGGATTTACCAGAGCCTAAAATGAGCACCTGAGCGAGAAGCTCTCTGCTGTGCATTCACCTGCCACAGACGCCAACAATCAGTGGTCCCAGTATCGCGATATCATCAAAGAGACTACCGAAACCACTAGAGACTACCAACCACCCTCGAAAAAGAACGCGTGGTATCATGATGAAAGCGTACAGCTGAAAAAGGTGACAAAAGACGTAAATGGGAATATGTTGCAACGGAAAACAAGAGCAGCGAAAGAAGAGTATCGAGCAAGGCGAAGAAAACCGTGCGTTGAAAGAAGAGGGCATGCACAGCCTCCCAGCACGAGGAGATAGAAAGATCTCACGATTGAAACAAAAAGCGAAGCAACTGGTTGCTGTCAAAACCGAAACGCTGGGCTCTTTGAAACAGCGAAGGTAACCTAGTCACCAAAGCAGCTGCTAGGTGGGCATCAGGTAAACGAGAAAAAGAACAAAAAGCGGACCCAGCTGCAGTCAATGAACCCGTTCTTATACCACCACCCAGTATAGAAGAGGCAGAACTAGGTATAAAGCAACTCAAGACAACGATGCCGTCGGCCCTGATGGTTAACCAGCGGAGCTCTTCAAGGACGGAGAGGGGATGTGTGGAAAAGGGTGCACGCATCAACCAAGTTTGAGTGGAAGGAAGGATCTCCGATGTCCGGGCGATCAGCTCCATATGCCCCATCTAAAAGATAGACGATTCTATGCCCTGCAAGAACAACAGAGGCATATCCCTGATAAACATCGCATAAAAAGATCCTATACAACGTAATGTGTGAGCATCTTAAGCCGTTCTGCAACACTGCAATCGGCTTCCAGTCAGGCGCATAGATCATAAACCAAATATTCACTCTCAGCCAAATGCTGGAAAAGACGAACGAATTACAAGTCGGGACTTACCATCAATTGATCGACTTCAAGCCGCATAATATGATTCATAGTCAAGAGCTCTGTAAAAACGAACGCTGAACCTAGGATTCCACCAAAACTGATCCAGCTATGTCGTGTGAAGTTGGAAAATACGCGATGCAACGTGTAACTAGGGAAAAGCTCTTCCGACTTCAAACATCGACAGGGTTTCGGCAAGGAGATGCGCTATTATGTGATTTTTTCTCGTGAAAAAAGTGCAAAAGGCAGGAGGCGTTAACACTGAAGGCACTATTTTCAACAGATCTGTCCAACTTCTAGTATATGCCGATGATATCGACATCATCGGCATTATCCAACTGGCCGTTATAGCGGCTTTCACGACAATTGAAAAACAGGCAAAACTTGTTGACCTGGAAGTAAACGAGGACAAGACCAAATACATGCTATCAACGAACAATCAAAGATCTATCAACCAGCTAGGACAATACTTCACTGTTGATAGCAACAACTTTGAAGTACATAGTTAAAGAGTTCATCTACCTGGGAGTAAAAATTACTCTCACGAACCACACCTTAGTAGAAATCCCACGAAGAGTCGCCTTAGCAAACCGGTGATACCCCGGCTTGGCGCAACAAATGGGTACAAAAACTCTTCAGACGCAAGACAAAGTGCATGCTATATAAAACCCTTATGCCGCCAGTCCTGCTTTATGGTGCCTAGTGTTACGCGATAAGCAGAAAAGGCAGAACTGATATTGGGCTCTTTCGATAGAAACATTTTTCAACGAATATTTGGTCCTATGTGCGAGGAGGACGAATTGGCTGGGCCACACACAGAAAGTAGACAATAATGCTCCAGCCAAGCGAATCTTTGAATTACAGCTCCCATGTTCGAGAGAACGAAGCAGATCGAACCTTGAAGCAGACCGAACTTGAATTTGAAGACCAAGCCATTGCAGATCCAAGAAGGCTTGGTCTAGATGACTGGAAGCAGCGTGTTCGGGATCGTAGAGAAGGGATGGAAGGTCACCGCCTTCATGGATTGGGAGCCGGATAAGTAAGTAAATAGTAAATTGCCAAAAAAGCTGACTAAAAAAAATAATAGCTTTTGATGGAAGAAAATATTTATCTACTTAACCCTAAAATTGAATAGAAAGTCATTGAGATTAAAAATGTATTGGAAACTTAAATTCCATTCCCTATTCAGAAGCTTTAGATAACTTTGCTCCATTCTAATTTCTGAACAAATATATGAATTCAAACCCTGTTTACTCCTGCTTCATGTATTTTTAATATTTAGACTCTCAACACCTCCATTAACTCGTATCTCATATAAATTTTGAAACATAAATTACCAAAATATATCTCTCAAGGATTTTATTCATATGTGAAAATTTATCATCTCAAAAGAGCAAAACCCAAGTAACCATATTTCCAAACTCTGATAATTACTTATGAATATGATGCGATGAGATTTTCACTTTAAAGTCACTCTTTCCTCGTCCCGCCTGTCTCCTTCCATTTCTCTGTGGTTTCTTTATTCCATATTTTGAAGAGTGCACAATTTAACGATGCATAAAACCTCTGCTCGAAGAGATGAACATCATTTTAGAGATTATGATGTTTTGATGACGATGATGATGAAGGTTTCAATTGAAAATATTCCTTCAACGGACCGGAGCTTCATCATGGCTTTAACGCTATAAAGTTTTTGTGTTAAAAAGTATAGAAATTATGCAAAATGAAATGCCATCATCATCATCGTCATTATTTTCGTCGTCAGTCGTAGTCGTCGCGTCGCATAGTTGTGTGAAGGCAGTCTTTTTTCAGAATTATATAAAGTCGTTCACTCGTCACAAGCTATAAAGATGTTTCTAGTTTTAAGTTTCTTCTCTACTATATTCCCCAGAAGCATCACAAGTTGTCGTTCAAAAATTATTATTTAGAAGTTTTATCCTAACCTAACCTACAAGTCGAGTATTTCTCTACCAGCCATCAAACTGTATAGGTAATAACTGAAGTCGAATTTACGTTCTTAGACTTAGACAGGGAGACAGAGAAACAGAGAGAGAGAGTGAGAGAGTGTTTGAAAACTTTTCTTCGCTTACTACAATTTTGTGTTTGTACCTTCTGTGTTGAACTGCAACTCATTGGATTGGAGAAAATTTCTGAGGAGGTTATATACGGAAAGGTGGTTTTTTGGTTGCCTTAAGTTTTTCAAAAGGAAATTCTAAAAGATGAAGGGTTTAAGGATTTTTGCTTGGTTTTTATGGGTGTTTCAGCTTGGTGTGGTATATGGAAGGTCATCATGTTGTGTATGAGCAAAAAGTGAGGATAATATTTTATTCAATTATAGCAGCTATACGGATCGGAGAACTTTGTTTAAAGTTTTTTTTGTGTCTTGGTTCAAGTGGTATTTTGGTAAGGTTTAATGGTTTGATGCCGTTGTTTAGAAATTTTCTGCAAAGTAAATTTTCTTCTTAGGAAATAGAGAAATTAATTTGAATAACTAAAGAAAATTAGTATGAAGGAGTTTTACGGTTAAAATATAACTTGTTTGTAACTTTTACGCATTCTTATAACTTCTTCATTGGAAGGGGAGAAATACTACCGGAAAGTAGTTTTGCTAATCGGTCCTGTTTGTTAACTTATTTCTTTTAACCGCCTTCATTGATAAGCTGCAAACAAGACAGGTGTCAACGTTGAGTTTAAACAACATCCTTGTTCAAGTTTTTCTTCAGAAATTCATAAATAATTGAAATTGCTTATTAACTTCAAAGAAAAACCTTAATTTCTTCAGATTTCATAACAAATATTTTCATCAACCGTATCTAGTTTTCAATTATTCCATAGAAAATTGTAACAAATCAAATTGGATGATTGGCTTAATAATAATGACACATTGTTACATTACATCGTCGTCGTCAGCCGTCAACAGCTGTGATTATAACACCACCACCACATCTTTACCAAACAGACCTAGCAGCACCACTGACCACAACTTAATATATCTTCGTCTTAAAAAAAAGTTTCACTTTTTAAAATTTTTTCTCGAGAAAGTTGAAAAAAAAAAACACAAATAAATTCCTTAAAGTCTTGTTGTACGATTAACCACCATCAGATGGGGACACAATGCACAAACCGTATCAGTAGCAAATGAAAGAGTCCACTATTTCACTAGCAGAAGGCAACTACAACTAAAAAAACAACAAAAAGATAAACCACTAACCACACGCTATGTCCAATTCTGGTGTGGTTAAGCTGCACACACATGGTCATTGATTTTCTCGTTGTTGTTGTTGTTATTGTAGAAGCTCCTTTTTATTTCAAACTCTAGCTCACTTCAAAGTGAAACTATCAGTTTTATTTTTCTGTTTTTATATTTTTTTATTTTATGAACCACATTAGCTGGAGAACGAGATCAACTTTAGATACTTTGATGGAAGTTCCTGGTGCAACTATCTATAACTCTGTGCTGTGTATCAGCAGAGAGTTTGAATTGGAAGTGTTTAACTTTTACTTGAAAGGTAACTCGAATCAGAGAGTATACATATGTAGCTGGCCAAAGGATGTAGGCTGAAGTCAATGGCCTATAATGTTTACATTGGCACGGTGAACTAAGGTGAGTGGTTAAAGTGAAATTAACAATTTCCCTTTATTTTGTGTGCAACTACTTGCAATCACTTCTTTTTCAGCAGGGTCGGAGTTGATGATTTCGAAGGCATAAAGTAAGGCCATCGAATATGAACTCTTAATTCTAAGGGGCCCAATGGGCAAATGATTTTTATTTGAGACAAACAAGATTTTTTATGAATAATGATACGTTTAGTCTGCTTTAGGTGCCATTTTTAAAAACACGTTTCAAGCTATATTTCAAGAATGGATAATTGTACAAAAATTATCTTTGGAGTCTTTTTATAGGAAATTGAATTACCTTTCATTTTTGTCAGTAAAATTTTTTTGTAGGACTTATATCTTCAAAGTTCAAATGGTAAAAAGTAAACTTTTTTCCATTTTTGGGACTTTATTAAGAGCCCTAAATGATTGAAGTTATAAAAATTGCAACAAGAAAAATAAAGCAAATCTGGGGCCGAATCATCCCGAGTGATGAGTGACTGCCAACAGTGATCGACTGAATGAGTAACCACTTAAAATTTTGGGATACTAGGTTACCCAAAACGCGAGCGGTAATGCCAAACTCATACAATTCAGCCACGTATTATTCCCTTGATTTCCTTAAGAAAAGAACTCAAAGGCTTTTGCTGTACGATGAACGGTTATCGAGATATAACTGTGAACCTGCTTATCAAAATGGCTGCTGGAGCACAACACTAAGGGCCAGTTTTTCAGCGCAAGATCATACCATTCTCGGGGTTAAACCTGAGTTAACTCCAGAAACGTATTTTTCAGTCAATTGCAATCCTAAATTAACGGTGAGTTAACTCAGGGACTACGATGATGGCCTTTTCCAATGTGGTCAATAGTGAAATTTATTAACAGTGCAATTCTGTTGTGGCGCCATCTCTATTTTGATGCGTGAAAGGCGTAGAAGGTTGATATCCAGTGTCGCACATAATGACAATTGGTTTTTGACAACTGAAAGATAGAGTTAATCCTCAACTGAAAAACTGTTCTTGTGTTAACGTGGGGTTAATATATTTTCAGGATAATTCTGATTTTACTCAGAGTAAACCCTGAACTGAAAAACTAGGATTTAGGGGCAGATTTTCAACGAAAATGTTACTTTCCAAAGATTTACATAATTTTCCCTGACTTAAGTCGCTAAATTAACTCGGAGTAAGCTTGGGATTTAAATTGAATGAATTAAGGGAATTCTCCAGTTAACTCGGGTTTAACCCCGAGACTAGGTTGATAAATCGGCCGTAACTTGCCATTTTTTCTATTTGAATACAGGGGCGGCCATCATCAAAATTCCATTCACAAAATTTCAACAGGATACTTTGGAAAGATAAACAAAAATCCCTACCAGCATTCCCTGGCAGCATTTGTTGCTGCAATTCAATTTTATTGAAGCTTGGCAAAAGTTCTAGAAAGGCAGGGTGAGTAAAACGAAGGTTGAGCAAGTAGCTTAAAATATCTTATTTTATTATAAATTCAATATTTATCTGCCTTAAAATATATCACATTTATGAAAAAATACTATCACAAAATTAGAACAGATAGGGGCCCCATTTTGACAGTGTGCTAGGGCTCCTCTATGACCAAGTTCACTCCTGGTATATCAGGAAGCGAATTTATTTCCATTTTTTTTACTTTCATACTATTTTTTTCTATACCTACTATCTATATGTGTGTTGCGTTGCAATATCTATTGTGTTAATCGAACAACTGAACAACGAACGGTAGATTTCTCTTCTGATATTTCAACATTGCAAAATGCGCACATACACACAATTTGTGATAAATTGTCCTTGCGCTGTCGTCTTTGTTGAGATATGGATGCGTTCGTCTTCGACATATTCGTTGTGTATATTTGTGTCAGTTCATCCAATAACAGATGGACACGAATCGTTTAACGAGACGTGCATCATCGATTTTGATATCGATAGATTGCTGCATGCAGCGTTGGTTAGTTTTGTCAGGATTTGTTTTTATTTTTTATTTGTATTCCTGGTTCACAGGATATCTCTGTCTATAAAAACTCGATGTAGATTTAAGGATTACAAGCAAAGTGATGAATGATGAGAATTACTTTTATATTTCTTTTTGTCCCAGGTAGGTTTGTAGGTAGGTAAGATATAACAATGAATAGCAACCATGAAGGTGCAATGAAACTGTTTCCAATATAAATGTTCTGTGCAATTCAATGTCCTTGCTAGGAAATGGATTGATGTTGTTGTTTTTTTTCAGCATAAAAGCTTCTTCCTAGTTTTGTTTGTGTAAGAAAATTTACTTCGTTTATTTATTAAAAAAATGGTTAGATACTTTAGAATTGAATGGAAATGCTATTCTTTTTGTTATGAACGGGAACAGAAGGTGGATTTTGTATAATGGGTGCCATTTACAAGTTGAACATTGATTTAATTTTCTTAGAAAAATTGAAATTTAGGTGAAGTTAAATATAATACGATAAATGAAATTGATTATAATAGCCACTCAAGTGATAGTGTGATTGACTGACAGATTGCTTGAACTCTTTAAAAAGTTATATTTAATTTATGGTTGATTCAATACCTATTCTAAGTGCATTGCAAGTCAGAGACATTCACTTCTAACTACAGCCCAAAATAAGTTACAAACCACCAGAGAATCTATGTCTTAAATATTTTCAGTTTCACCAAATCCTGTCATGACTAATTTAACATTATCACGTCTTTTGCGATTATCAACTACCAATCGATCTTTAATCGATTTAGTTTAAGACTCAAGGAGGATACCTAAGTTACATTTTCCGAGAGTTTAGATATTTAAGAATTTTCGATTACTTTTGATGCATAAATATAAAAATGTTAGACAAAAGTATCAATTTTTCAAAAAATGGGCTACACCACTTTTGAACTCATGGCCTCAATTGATAATTTATTGATAAACATTGAAATTTTATATTTTAAATCTTCTAAAAAACCCGATCTGCATCACTTTCAATGAGCAAAACTTTTATCAATTGTTTCTTTGAATATCGATCTTCAATATTTATCAATTATCATTTGATAGTGTTGCTGCCAATCGAAAAAGGGCTGTTTCGCTAACTTCGTTGGGAGAAATCAGTAGTTGCTGTATAAAAATAAAATTATTTTCGTTGTTTGAATTTCGTTGGGCGCCATTTACAAAAAAAAAAAAAATATCGAGCAAAATATTAACTGATCCTTAAATATATTATTACCTTTTATAAAGCACTAAGGATGCTTTTTTTTCAATTAAGCAAATTTAAAAATATACGTTAGTTGGGCGCCATTTAAGGAATATTTTTTAACCTTTTTTTTTATTTGTATGATTATATTTTCTCACACATCTTCAAAGTTTTTTTTTGTTTCTAATAGAAACAAAGTAAGAGGTGGCTTAAAAGACATCACACAATCTCAAGTTTGCAAATGATGTGTTCTGTGATTGTGATATTCTGTGATATTTTTGTGAAGTAAACAGAAGCGAAACACAGGTTATAATAAACCATGAATTTTTATTAATCTCAAGAACGCAGAATTAATATTGTGAAATTTTCTAACAAAATAATAATCGGACAGTAGTTTTGGCTTAGCTTTGTCTTTTTGCACAAACAGGTGGCACGAGATCCCATAAACCGAAATTTCGAATAATGATATTTCGCATTTTCTAGAATAATCTTGAAAAACACAATCTTGCAAGTTAATAATTCTGCTTTTCATAAACTTGCAATTTCAAGATCTCGCCTTTTACAATCTCGCATCAAAAAAGTTTGCAAAAATATCGCAAATTCAATTGTTCTAAGGTTTGCACTGAAAAATAAAAATTTTGAGAATTAAATAAAGAGACTCAAAACTAAGTTTGGCTTTTGTTGCTTTGCAAAGTATTTGAAAATCTCTCGAGAGATTTGGATGTGCGAGATTTAGATTAAAACAATTATTTTATTTTAATTTTGCAAGATATTAATCTGCGAGTTTTAAGTTTGCAAAGTATTGTAATTGTGATATTGTTAAAAGCGGAATTTTGTAATTGCGAAGTTATGTAAAGCGAGATTTTGCCATTGCAAGTATCATAATTCTGGATTGCGAATGCGAATTTTTAGTTTGCCACGTTACCCAACCTACAGGCAACAGGGCAAACACTGTAGCCACCGTTTAACTACAAACAAACGGGAGAGCAGCGGTGAGGCCATCCGGTCAAATCGTTGGTTTAGCTGTAGATATAGAATCGACTCAAATATCAACCAAACCACGGACGATGAAACTGACCATAAGTTAACGATCTAGGCACATAATTTTGGTGACTCTTAAAAATGGAACTATATACCCATATAAATTCAGAAAAACAACGCTTCAGCTATTTATGCCTGTACACCGCCAACCGCATGTTACTTATGTACAGTCAAGCCTTCCTCACCTATGATAAGGATGAGTTGACTTTATAATGCCAATGGTCAACCATTAGTACATCTACCGATGGGTGCTTCCATTGTAACGGGTGTGACAGTAATACTCACGATTTGATAATTTATTCAGAGAATATTCGAAACTAATAATACTTAACTTGGGTAATTGATGGAACGCATGGTGTTCTTGAAATAAATGATTAGGAAAGTGAAAAGTTACATTACACTACATAAATGGCTGCGTTACGAATGTGAATTTAGAAAACTGGTGATTTTAAAATAGGAAATCTTCACTTCCAGTTTAGAAATTGAGAAAAAATATCAAAAAATATAAGTCTGAAAATGTGACGGTTTTGACAAAATAAGAAATTATAATAGGAAATATTTCCATAATTGTTGGAAAGTGAAATTTTTCTCACAACTTTCCATTGCAATGAGAATATGTATATTATTATCCTTTCCTTTAAGAAATATGACGATTCCTACTAAAAATGTATTGAGTAACATATTAATATATTTCCTAGAGTTATTTATCTGTGACGTAAATTTCATATTTGGAAGTGGAAAAGATTTAATTTCGAAATGGAAACCTGTTACGTTTGTGACACAACAACACAAATTATGAATTATCAAGCACAGCAACTTCTGAGTGCTTTAAAATGTTCTTATTTCAAAACACAGATTTAATTTCGAAATGGAAACCTGTTACGTTTGTGACACAATAAAATAATCTATGCATTTTTATGCACAGCAACTTCTGAGTGGTTTAAAATTGTCTTATTTCAAAACACAGACTGTTGCAATATCAATGGTATTTCCATTAATTTCGCATTTTTACAAATAAAATATAGAAATTGAGGAAGGAAAGATATTTTATTTAGAGGTGAAATTCCAAGCCTCAATATTTACCTAAAGGTAACCCTTATCATGGTTTCAAGACACAGTGACACTGAGGGAAACTTACGGACAGACGAACTGGATAGGCAAGGATCGGCCCTTCATAGCTCACTCGCGGAAAGAGTCAACATTCCCCTTGGAGTTGTAAGGGACAATCGATATTTTCATGTAAGAATGTATTAAGTGACATTTTCAAACACAAAATCAATTTACACCAGTAAATAACCAAATTAAAGATTTTTAAAATTTGAATTTAAGGATTTGAATATGTCACTCAATGCATTCTTACAGGAAGGTATCGATATATTCTAAGCTTTCCTTACTGAACTTATTGTATTTGGAACAGTTTAACCAAATGAAAAATATCCTAGATTTGGCCTTCTTATAATAAATTCCGAACATTTGATCTGATAAATAGACCCAGATATACATTTTTTTCAACGTGATCTTAGACTAAAAACTTCTTAGACTGTGAACAATCGGACTTCGGGTTTTTGCGGGATTTCATGGTGTTCAGTGATCTTAGGATGACACAGTTGGATTGATTGCGCTGTGGTGTCATTCTAATAGCTTCCTAGATTGGTATAGTAGTTGTTTTCGGGACAGGATGCGTCCCAATTGAGTGTCTTATCATGCGGAGTGAGCAGGCGTAGACCCTCGGAAGTTTCGCATCCAATCCTGTCACTGGATGACCCCCTGTGGGATCGTAAACGTGCTTTGCAGGAACCAACAACAAATTGCCTAGCCAGGCATTAACGTTCGAACTTAAGGCGTGGAAGATGATCCTCAAACGGTATCTCCACAAAATCTTTTACTCTTATCAATTTTCATCCACAGGTAAAACGAGTTATGGTACCAAACTGCGAGCGGTTTAAAAAAAAAAGAATATTTCTTTTTTTAAGCTTCAAGAAAAAAGATGTTTTCGCTTATTGACACACCGAACGAGTACAATGTTCGTGGCTGCCATTTCTGCCTCCTAATCATATTGAATTTTCACAAAAAGTCTCATGTTGGGCGCCAGTTTCTTAAACGCTTCTGTTCTTTTTTTAATTTGGAAAAAGAATTTTTTTTTATATTTTAATTCAAATTAAATATAACTTTGAATTTGAGATTTAAGCAATGTCATAGCTTATTTTATTAAAAATAAAAAAATCGTCTGTTGGGCGCCATTTAAAAAAAAAAATCTTCTCTGAAGGAAATTTTTGAAATATTTGACAAAGCTTGGAAAAAATTCAGATGATTTGCTTCGTTTATCTTAACATCTATTTTGCTATATACACTTTAAGATCTCTTGAAATTGGATCGTTCGTACATTTAATAAATTTAAACTACAATAAGACTGAAGTTTGTTTATTGAAAAACCTTATCAGACAACAATTTATTATTAGATCACGGCATTTAACAATATGTATCTCCTCAAACAAACGACACACACAAACCTGATAAAGATACGGAATTCACAATAGTTTTCACTATCTAAGGTACATACATAGGTAGGTACACACATATAGATGCGGTTATGTAATTTACACAGCAAAATTGTTGCTGAATATGTTCCACTTATATCAAACAGAAAGAAAAAAAAACTAGTCTAATCTGACATAGATAAAATTAAATTACATTCGTAAGATACACATAAGTGTTGATACACTTGATGCAATATTATTCGCATCTCAAAGTGGAAAACACAACAAAATTTGCGTAATTCACCGTGTTTTTTGCCGCTACTCTATGGCTGCTGCTGGAATAAATTGTTTTAATTTTTATTATCTTTCAACTATTAATTCATGTGGAATTCACTTAAAAAGATACATTTCACACGATTGAGATACACACATATTTTTTGTTGTTGTTGTTTTTAATTTCATCGTGAATCGTTTCCTTTGACATAATGTACGATTTATTTAGGTTTTTTTTTTTTTTTTGCCTTTACGACAACAACGATGAAGGAAAAATAAAAACATATGTGTGAATCTGAATTCTTTTAACGTTTTTTTTTAAATTCTTTTAACATGTACGCTGTACATAGTACCTTTTTAATATTTTTTTTTTGCAATTTAATTTTGCTTAATTGCAGCATCATGACACCCTTTATACAAAAATCTGTGAGGAACAATAATTCAAGAGAAGGATGGATGTGTGATGAGACAAAAAATATAAAATAAAATATGAATTTAAATCCATTTTCGGCAGCCGCATCGCGCGGTGAGATACATTTTTCAACCTCTGACATTCTCTGTGTGAGGGGAATTTTCACTCTTCGCATAAAATATTTTTTTTTTTGTGGCATGATTTTTTTTTTTTTTTGTTATCGTTGTTTTTCATTGCTTACGCTTGAACTAATTATGCAACATAATTTAATTAATTCACTTGCATGACATTGATTTATATATACGCGCGCACGCCTTCAGGGTTTTATTCAGAAAATTCTTTTGGCCATTAATCCTTCAAAAATTTGAATGAACAATACAAACAGTTTTTTGTTTTTTGGTTTTTTGTATTGTTTATATTTGGCAGGATAATTACGCGTGAAGATTGAAAAGCAATCATTGTGTCAAATTAAGAAGAAATAAAAAGAAGTACTTTAATCAAATATTTTTAAGGAAGGGTTTCACCACACACATTTGGGTATATTTTTCAGATTCGTTTTTGAGTCCATCAGGAATTTGGAGATGGTAGGACGGAGAACAGAGAAAAATTGAGTTCACTGATAGGAAAACAGATGAAAAACTTTGGATTGTGAGCTGGATAAGTAGTAATTTTTTTCTCAGTGTTGAGAAGAGAAGTTGTATGATGTAAAATATTTATCTTAAAAGAAGATCATGTTTGAAATTTTAATGTTCCACAATTAGTTGTCAAACTCTCTAAAGCCCTGGATATTGGTATAATCACGTCTCACATGAATGTCACAACTTAAAAGTTTTCACACAAAAAATATTTTTTTTTCTATATTTTCGTCATTAAATGTCCTTAAAAGGGAAAGTTCTTTGCTCATAATTTGTTTTTTAAGTTTTTTTTCCAAAATTAAGTTAAACTTTTGTTGTTTTTTTTTGAAGAAGGAGCCTGTTTAAGAAAAAAGAAACATTGTTTTACCTTTTTCCAGTCCGAATGACTTTGAAAAAATGTTTGACCTAGTTGTAAATTATAAATTTTTTATTTATTTCTTTCTTGGTATCCACCCAGAAAAGTGCCTAACTTTTTTTTTTGTTCTTCATGTTTTACGAATTTTTGATAGAACTTGACACATAATCAAGTTGAAGATACGAATCTAAAACTGAAAATGAACATTTTTTTTTTCTTATTTATTGTATAGGTATACGAGAACTCCTATATATAACCATGACCTTTGAGTCAATGTTTCAAATAAATTATTCTGCAAAACATTACAAAAGTTTTTTTGATATGGAATAAGTTTGTGAGTTTTGTGGGAGGAATATTTATAAGAAAGCAGCACAGAATGGTTTGAAGTAGAAATAATGAATTCTAGTTATTTGGTAAGGGGTTTCGATAGATGTTATTAGGCTAAAGTAGGTACATATTTAGGAGGTTAGAAGTTTTCCAAAGGAAATAGAAAAAATATGCATAACTTCGACAAAGCTTTATTTTGGCGAAGAGCTATATTTTGATGTCCAAGGTATTTAATCAAAAAAAAATACCCCAAGGTGTGGCCCAAGGCTAGTGTTTATAGGGAGAGAGAGGTCAAATAAGGTATAATTTGTTTTTTCGTTCAATAGATATCGCAAAAACTACACTTCAGTTCAGGGTTTACTCTGAGTTAAATCAGAGTTAGCTAATCCTGAAAATAAATTAACCCTGAGTTAACTCAGGAACAGTTTTTCAGTTGAGGATTGACTTTATCTTTCAGCTGTCAAAAATCTAGGGCCAACGATGTGCGACACTATGGATATCACCTTTCTACGCCTTTTAAGCATCGGAAAAGAGATGGCGCCACAACGGAATTGCACTGGCAATAACTTTCAATATCGAAATCAAGATGGCGCCACAACTGAAAAGACGCTCAATTTGGTTCCTGAGTTAATTCACAAAATTAGATGAGTTAACTCGGAGCTAACTAAGGATTTCAATTAATTGAAAAAACACGTTTCTAGAGTTAGCTCAGGTTTAACCCCGAGAATAGGATGATCTTGCACTGAAAAACTGGCCCTAAGACAAATATGTGCAATGTTTTCTAATCAAACTTTTTTAAGTAGTAAAAATTCACAAAAAAAATGGTGAAAATATCAAGGATACTTTTTTGTCAAGTTCGTACTGCCTTTGGATGCCATCATCAAGCGCATACCCACTGGCTTAGCTACAGGGAAATCAATCAATAAATTTGAAAGTTCCGGGCAGTCTTGTGTTCGTTCGGCAATGTCAGGTGAAAATGTTACCGCTGCGCAGTAGGTAAGAGAGTGGCTGAAAATGCAGGTGTGTTTTCCATTTCAAGACAATCTTAGGAATTGGGATTATCAAACACCATTTTGCATCGCATTTATGTCTGAAGTGAATGCTATGGACGTTTGTCGACGTTAACTTTCAGAAGTATGCAGCACCGCATGCCACACAGTTCATTTTGAAGCAATGGCTCTATTACTTCACAAATCTCATACAGGAGTGATTTCTCGAAATGGAGACTTCAATTTGCAGCCTTTTTGGGGTTATGTCACAAAGTCGAAACCAACGCTCCACCAACAATTTATGCCATTGAGAAAAATACCAGAGCTATTATTCCCAAAATACAGCCACAGTTATGCAAAAACATTCACCATTTAAAGGCGAAGCCGTAGCAGTCATTGTACTAAAGATATAAATAAAAATATCACCACATTAAAAAATATGTTTTGAAATGATTTAAAATTAAATCTTTTTTGAAACCCTCTAAACATTAGTCAAAGATAACACCCAGGGAAAAATGTACACAAGTATGTACTGAGTACACATACTTTTTATATTAAATGTAAGTATGTATTGAAGTTTGCCTGGAATTGTAATGATAGCTGTATGCACAGAATATTTTGATATTGATGTGTACCGGTTACATTTGAGTCTATCTATATACCGGATGTAAACCATCATTAGCACATTATACTGAGGCTATATTTATACAATTTGATCAATTATGCACTGAAAACATACTATATGTACTCAATACATATCAATGGACTAGCTTTAGTGAAATATGGATTGACAGTAAAAAAACACCCACCACCTCCGCCTAATAAATAGACAAATTTATACATAACAGCAAGTGATGCAATGAATACAAGCAATGCGTATTGAGGACATAAAATGAGTAAACCTCTAAAAACCCAGCGGCACGGGCGTCTTAGTAAAAAAGATGTTTTAAGTGTAAGTTCGTAAACAATTAGTTGTTTAAGTGATGCAGATTGATTCAGTCAAATATTCAAAACTCCGTCAAACCAGCATAATTTTTTGTGAAGCGTGTTCTTTAATGAAAATGAAAATTCGTTTTAAGTTGGGTTTTGTGTGCAGTGCATGCTGCAAGTTAAACATCAATTTATATTGAATAATTTTTGAATGAACATCAACAACTTGCGTGTGTTACCACCAAGTATATAGGCTGGAGTTAAAGCTATTTCACAAGAAGCACCTCGATCATCAGACTCCTTTAGTGGTGCTTAGTCTAAAAATGCTAGTCGCCGTTGCAGTTGATAAACAACGAAACCTGCATTGGGATTGAGCAGAACAGAACAGGTGGCTTCAGTGGCGCGGTGTGTAGTGCATCGGCCTCTGAATTGCTAGGTTCATGGTTCGCTCCCAGATGACGGCAAAGAGTTTTTCAATTAATACGAGCATAACCAGACTAAGCACCACCAAAGGAGTCTGATGATCGAGGTGGCTCTCGCGAAATAGCTTTAACTCCAGCCTATATACTTGGTGGTAACACACGCAAGTTTTTGTTGTTCATTCAAAAATTATTCAATGAAAATTTGCTTTTTTGCTGTTCATTTGTAGGAAATATTTGAAATTCATGAATTAACGCAAAGTATCACTTGATTCACTTCTTCTCGAAAAATTCTGTACATGCTTGCTTGGTACCTGTAAGGATCCCAGTCCAAAAAAGTATGTTATAATTAATTGCAAAGTTTTTGAAATTAAATAAATGTGTTGCATGCTTTTACAATAAAGGGGAATACATTATCACGCAAGCACCAGTTAAATATGACAGATTAAACTCACAATAAAGGGAAAACTGTGAAATAATCATGTACTCATTTCATAATCAAATACTCACTACCTTCACATGTACTACCTACATAATCCTGTACCAATTCATTACATATCCAACAACTCATTACCTCTACATGTACTAGCTACATAATCATGTACTCATTATGTATCCAAGTACTCACGTCCTTTCTATGTACCCAGTACATATAGCAGCAAATTCTGTGGGTGAACGTAAAACTTAAATATGAGTCTGAGGTTTTGTAGGTGCATGCACCTTAATATCGAATACAAAGTCTGGCAGGATTTTTTGTTGGTACCCGTATTGGGGACGCGAGGTTGAAAATAGCGCTTTTTCCCATTTTGTGCCATGGGTACAACCAGTTCAATTCATTGCTTAAAAATGAGAAACTATGTTCGGTCATTTTTTCTAATTCCACAGGCGATAATGATAACGATACAAAATTCAAGACATGAACTTTTGAAGCGAGCTTTATCGGCCTTATTTTCGAGACATTTTTTTTTGTAGATTTTTAATTTTTTTTTTTCAAACCTCCAAATATCTCGCGGTATGGTGTTCTTCAAAAGGTTATATCTTGAGTATTGTTAGTCGGAGCGTTAAAATTACAGTCCCTTAACTTAAGGAAAATGACAGAGCATCATTTCAAATAAAAAAACGGAATTGAATTGAAAATTACTGTTTTCAACATCTCGTCCCCACTTCAGATGCCTAAAAAATCCTACCAGACCTTTTTTATTCGATATGAAGATGCATGTACCTACAAACTCTCATACTCATATTCTGGTTATACCAAAGGTTTATGTTTCTACCGCAAAAAGGTTTAAAAAAGGTTTTTAGCTTGACAGCACCTTCAAAAATACAAATGGCATTTCAATTTTTCTTATGGAAGTGCAAATGAGAAAGAATGCTTGATTCGTGTCACACAATGAAGAACTGAATTGAGTCTCCAATGAATCGTTCAGCACCATAGGTATAAGAATAGGTTAGTTCGATTTGTAAAATTGTTTGTTCTAGGAAGATTTAACAAGATTAATTTCTAATCTTCAAAACTTACGAAATAAATTTGTTTGGTAAATCTTCGAGATTTGAAGGAGATTTGAGGTAAATCGTATTAAATCTCAGATAAGTGCTAGGTGGAATGAAGTATAACAATCATAGTACATGATTATCATGTACTCTCTACATTATTATGTGATCCTACCGAAATCATGAAGTTATTGTAAAATTATGTAATCATTACATCATCATGTTAGAATTCATCACAGATAACCAACACACATGTAATGAGTCCATATAAAAGTGCACAGAAATTGTATACTCAAGAGCTCATCGCCAAAAGATACTTACGTAGATGTAATGAATCCAGAGATTATTTCTTTTCATGTAATAAATACATAGAATTGTAAGTAATGTACGTACTTTATAATCCTGTACTCACCACAGATAAACGACTCAAATATATGAAATTAAACCCCTGAATTCTGTATTGGTTTCTTCATTCCTATAAATTGATATATTCAGTAAGAATATCAACATGTAATAGGTACATAAATTAAGTTTGCACGGGATAAGTACATCACATTGATGCATAGTATGATTGAACAGTTATTTTTCCTCAGGGTATTAATTCTTTTGATAAAATAAACCAAAGATCAAAATTGTAGAAAATGTATTCAACACAAAATATATATAAACAGTGTTTTCCTTAAGGAAAAAGGTACAGTATCAGTTTTGTGGTTGCTAAATGAACTATTTTCTACAACTGATGTAAAGTTAAGAGCCTATTTTAGTGATTTCTTACTTAGGTCATTTTTGGCCTTCTAATTTCTTTAAAAAAAATTAAGTTTTGATAAAATTTACAAAAAAAATCAGCACTTAAGAATAATTAATCGTGTTTTATATCTAATGTACTTTTTAGGGAAATGCTAAGGACATACCTAGAAATTAAGCCATCCAAATTCACCTTTGTCCGATTTTTTTTTTTTTTTTAAAGTAAAAGAACTGAAAATGGATAGACCATGTATTGGTTCGTTTGTCGACGATATAAGTTAACACTCCGTTTATGGGCTAGTAAGACTTTCGGTGGTATGAAAAAAAACAAAGCACTTTGCTCAGGGCAAGTGTTAAAGCTCCAAAACCGGAATTAAGAGATCAGGTAATCGTTTCTGCCAAAATATAATGTTTTATTTTTGCATTTATTGTCCTTTACGATAGAAAATAAAAAACAACCCTTTTGAATTGCTTTGGAGCGTTATGCCTTATGCATCTACTTTTTGTTAACGGTTATAAAAGATTCAAAATATTATTTGCCATTTTTGTGTGTGTGTTATTTAAATATCTCTAATCCCCGTACACTTTTTCATATTATGGTTTATTTTTTTTTTTTGTATTAAAACAAGACGTGTTTATTAAGCCTTCCCTTGAGGAAAATTAATTTTTTTTTCAGGATAAAAATAAGCATTTATAGGGATAAACGTCCTCTTGGATTTCCATAAATGTAATACCCACATCGCAGTTATATTCCAATTTGTTTTTATCTATTTTATGTTTGTTATAAATTTCTACTTATGCTTTCCTTAAAGAAAAAAAAAAAAAGTTTAAAAAATCAGGATGTGGGTAGGTAGGTACCTAACTTAAAAAAAAAACTCTTACATTAAAGCGGATAAAATATCTATAACATAACACCGTAAATCAAAGACGATTTATTACAACAAAAAAAAAACCCTTTTCTTTTTGCAATCGTTTGCTCTTTTTTATACTGAAGCTTGGTTAGAAAAAGTTTATATAGAAAAAAATACATTATATGAATATGTAACACATACATATACCTATGGATAGATAAAATGTCGACGACATGCTATCAAATGGATTTGTATCTTTTAATATTTTTTACATCTGATTTATCTCTTTATATATGTATTATAGAAGGAAACATTATATACAAAAATTATACAAAAATATTTCTTTTCTTCATTTTTTATGTTTCACTTCAACGAGCATTTGGTACATATATGCAGCATACATATCTACGAACGGATATTTACTTTAGTTTCAACCAAAAACCTACATTTGCATAGATACTTTTGTATCTTTCACTCCTACAAAACTAAAAAAAAAACAAAAAGTAAAAAAAAAAAATAGATTTAATCATATTTTCATAGAATCTAGAAAATGTGGTTTGATGCTGTTTAAAGTTGTAACAATTTTGTATGTTTAGTCAGCCGATGAAGTCTTGTATCTTTGTACATTTTATGTGGGTGGTAAGAGCTTCGAGAGATACATGCAGACTGATGATGAACAATGTTAAAATTCCAGGAAAATTTCAAGTAAAAAAAAAAAAAAACAAGTGCTGAAAACATATGTGTGTATGATGGTTAACGAGAAATGTATTTTTCTCGCTTAAAAGTCTCCTTTGAGGTTTTTATTCGTTATCCATACCTAAAGTTTTTGATTTTCCCATCCGGAAATGTTCATTAGAAAAAAAAAAATAAAAGAAGAGGAAGAAATTATGATTCGAATAACCACCAACAATTTAGGGAGTGTGTGTTTAGATTAATTTTGCGTTGGGTGGTATCTGTTAGATTATACTAACTTATATCGTTCATTGATTTCTAATGAAATGCAATGAAAATGATGCAACTATCGATTGAAGTTCGTGTGAATTTTGATGTTTCCTGGTAATTGTATGTAAATGTAGCAAAGAATTTATGGGATAGTAATTAATTTTATCATATTTTAAGGTACTATGCGGTTATTCAACTCTTGGAAATTCAATAATACTAAGTAAGAATTAATTTTATATCTGTTCGAATTTAGAGAGCAGTTGTTGTAGGCGGTTTTTCTAGGAACAATATACCAAATGATAAAATTTTATCAATGAAATTAGTTGAAGTTGAAGTGCCTATTCGAAAAAGGTGAAATTTGAAGTGCCTTTATGGAAAATGCACTTAAATTTATGTATAATTCGAGAATAGGTCATCCTACAAAATATATAAATATTTTTGTGTAGAAAACTTTAGTTAGCTTCACAATAATAAAAGGATTTCAATTTTGAAAACATCCAATCAGTAGTCCTGGAAGATCATCCTCTAAATGTAACCATTCTAATACAAACATAACGTATAAAATCTGATTCTATTTTAATCTGATTTGATTTTATTTACTCCCATTTCACCTTATAAATATCTAAATTTTGAAAAGTATTGAAATGTCCTTTAAGAATAACCTTTTATACACAAAAACTATTTAAAAATTATAGTCAATTTTGTTCATATCTACCCCATTTCACCCTAATTCCATCTTCAACTCATACATAAGTGTAGGTACTCTTTAGAACAAAAAGAATTTTTAAAACCTGATACTTTGTCATCCCATTTCACCCTATAAATTAATTTAAAGTATGTTTAAAAACCACCATCGTATTTTTTATTCCATTTCACCCTATAATAATATATACATCTTGACAAAATATCTAGCCTTTAAGTATGGATACATCATTTAATCATAACTTTTCAAACACAAAAAGAGTTTTTTAAAGCAGATTCTTTTTTTATCCCATTTCACCCTAAAATGGAGCTCAATTTTGAAAAATATTTATCTCTGTAATTCCATCTTATAGCATAACAACACAAAAATAAATTCAAATCGAAAAGGTACCTACCTTTTTTGTTGTTTTCCCCATTTCACCCTATATACCTATTAGATAGCATGTAGCTTAATATTGAAACATGTAAAGCCTTTAACTCATTCTACAAATCCATCCTCTTAGTAAACCCTTTAGAACAGAAAAAAACAGTGATACTATGTTTGTTTTTACCCCATTTTACCCTAACATTTATTTTTTTTTTAATTCCAAGTCCAAAATCTTCCCCTAAGAACAACCTTTCAAAACCAAAAAGAATTTACCGAGAGCCCACAGCAGTTTTTGGGAGTGAGTGATAGCGAAAAAGGAGTAGGCGTCGAAAGCTTCATTAAAGGCTATTCAAAAAATCAAAAAAAATATTAATGCAACTTCGAGGATGATCGTGTTAGCCGAAGTTGGTTTTTACTCCTCCCTAGATAAGCTCTTCAGATCACATATCACGGAATAGGAGACCATTTGAGCGTATAGTTCGCTCTACCGGACCGTTTAAAAAATTCAAAATTTTAAGTGAAAAACGGTTTTCTGCCTGGCAGGGCGAATTAAACAATCAAATAATCTTAGATTCCGTTATATGGGATCCGCGGAGCTTATCTAGGGAGGGCTGGAAACCAATTTCGGCTAACACGAGTATCCTCGAAGATGCATTCATTTTTGTTTCGACGCACTATTTCTATTTCTCACAAAGGCCCTAGTTGTGGACTGCAAGACTTTGATTTTTTGAATAGCCTTTAATGAAGCTTTTGACGCCTTTACTTTTTGTTTTTGCTATCACTCACACCCAAAATCAGCTGTGGGCTCTCCAACGACTTAGGTGTCTGGTTCATGTAGAGCGAATGGACACTAATGTTCCATCCGGGGAATTGTTTGAGTCCAACACCGTAGGATGACGCTGTAAAGGAAGACCGCGATGAACATATGTAAGCAAAAAAAGACCGCAACCGACTTAGGGTTGGAAATTGCACGCAAATAGTTAGCAGAGAGCTAACTTTTCATGTTTAGACCCAGGTTTGCTATGGACTACACCGCTACTTAACGTAAGTGGGCACTGGGCAATCCAACAACAAAATGTGAATGTTTTCATTTGAGAGTAAATAAATAAAATAAACAAATAAATTTGGTGGCGCAACAGCTCGAGGAGATCCAGGGCCTGTGACTTATAACTCTCAACCAATCCTGTGTGCGTGTTGTTGGCAGGAATGGAGGGGACCTTCATTCCATTTTAAAGTACTTTTACTAAAAATGCGGGTTTCCATTTGCGAGTACTTACACTACAAAACTCTCAAGATTTACTCTCTCTACCCGTCTATTAGCGAACTCCTTCACTGTATCCACATTCGAGTTTTACTCCCGAGAGCTGCTCTCAGTCTTTTTACTCTCAAATGTATACGCACCTTAAGTACGTTTCCATTTGAGAGTACTTTCACTACAAAACTCTCAAAAGTGACTCTCGAATAGTTTTCTTCCCCTCTGTGAGCTAATTTCATGACTGTGTTCACTTTCGAGTTTTACTCTCCAGAGCTGCTTGAGAGTTGCTAGCAGTATTTTAACACTCAAATGGATACGTAACTTAAAAAATTCTCGATACTGACACTCTCGGAAAGCTGTCTTCCTCTCTGTGAGCTAATTTCATGAATGTGTCCACTTGCGAGTTTCACTCTCGAGAGCTACTGGAAGGCTGCTCGCAGTCTGTTTAACTCTCAAATGGATATGATATGTACCTTGAAGTTTGCGAGCAATCGGAGATCTTACAACGAAATTTCGATGGTGCAACTTCTTAATTATAAGGAAGCAGTGAGAATATCGCAGCACATAAGGTGCGTTTCCATTTGAGAGTACTTTCACTATAAAACTCTCGATAGTGACTCTCGGATAGCTGTCTACCCCTCTGTGATTTAATTTCATGACTGAGTTTTACTCTCGAGAGCAGCTTGAGAGTTAATTGCAGTTTTTTTTACTCTCAAATGGATACGCACATATAAAAGTGACCGTCTAGAGATGCCTATGCATTTTTATTAAGTTTTCGCCAACAAAGGAAGCTTTAGTAAATCATGGTCTAACTGCAAGACTTAGTTCCAGATGTTTTCAATTCAACAAAAGTCTCGGCACTCATCCCGCATTCTACAAAAAAGGGCTGGTGGCCACAAAGAGCGACACCGACGTAGCCACAAAAGTGAAAATCAAACGAATGAGATGGCTGGGTCACCTTGAGTGAATGGACAGCGCAGTAGAGGTGGACAGCGAAAAAGGTGGCGACCGCAAGTGGAAGAGGACCTCAACCAACTTGGCGTGCAAAACTGGAGACAGCTAGCTAGACACCGAGCCGGCTTGAAGAAGCTTGTTGGTTGAGGCCCTGGTCCACTCCGGACTGAAGCGCCACCTTAAGTAAGTAAGTATAAGTAAGGTGGCCACAAACTCAACAAAATCTCGGTCTCGATTTCTCAGGATGAGAACTCCTTGAAGGCAGGGCCCGGCAAGATCTCCATGAGTATATCTCTTATCATGCGAGGAAGTGGCTCTAATCTAAGCCTTCATATATATGTATATAGGTCTCCTATATTCATGTCAGCTACCACCACGCACACAGAAATGTAAAGAACATTATTAAATTCTAAAAAAAATGAATTTAAGATTTTTTTCTGGAAAGCTTAGGACAATTTGGGATACAGACTTAGACTATAATTTAATCTTTAAAATAAAAAAAATTCAAAGAATAATTTGGTTGAGAGTTAAGGGCCGGTTTTACAGTTCTGAGTTTAATCAGAGTTAGCTTATCCTGAAAGTTAGCCCAGTAACAGTTTTTCAGTGGAGGATTAACTTTATCTTTCAGTTGTCAAAAATCTATTGTCATCGATGAGCGACACTGTGGATATCACCCTTCTACACCTTTCACGCATCAAAATAGAGATGATGCCACAACGGAATTGCACTGTGAATAACTTTCCCTTTTAAAATCCAGATGGCACCACAGCTGAAAAGGCACTCAATTTGGTCCCTGAGTTATCTTGACAAAATTAGGTGAGTTAACTCAGAGTTAACTTAGGATTTCAATTGATTGAAAAACATGCTTTTGGAGTTAAGTCAGGTTTAACCCCGCGACTAAGATTTTCTCGTACTAAAAAACTGACTTTTAGTCACTTACTCAAGACCAGGACTTTCACGGGCTGTAACTTCAATTATTAATTGCTCAGGTTGATAGCGAAATAGCCTCCAGTTAAAAGAGGAATACTTACGATATTTCGAATGGACATGCAATAAATTTGGTCATTTGGTCATAATTCATTCGGTAGGCAGTCATTACTCATAAGGTAAAAATGTTCTACACAAACTAAGAAATTTTCAAATGTTGCATCAAGTCAAAATATTTATTTTTTATTGTTTTCTGCATACCTAGAGCTCAATTGAAAATTCAATTCTTTAGGGCCTGTTTCACATTCTCTGAGTAAAGTTCTGATTAGTTATTCGACACATAAATTCTGAGGCAGGGTCATATGTTCACAAATAAAAATTTGTTTATGAATTTATAACTTAATCAGGTGGGTCATAAGACAATAATTGTGAATTTTTCTTCTATGGACTTATTACCCTGTGCTTATATTTATGTGTTGGATATCTAATCAGAAGTTTATTCAAACATTGTGAAACAAACCCTTAGGATTCTAAATGCTTTAAATTGACATTAATTTCACAAGTCAATCCTTACAAATTGAAAAAAAAAAAATTATATTCAAAAACAAAATCCAAGCAAATTAAATTATGAATAATTGAAAAAGACCCAAACACAATTTGTCAAATAAACCTAAAAGTAACGAAAATCACATCTGACACATCGCACAACTGTCACAAACACTCGCACATAATCTAACCATGTCCCACAACCCACATCACATACTCACTCACTCACAAACCTCACATGTGTGTGCCCATCTAATATCTATTAAAAATCTTATGAGTAATGTTGTCCACCACCCCCATTCCCAGCCCTCTGGGAGATTTTAAGTGTTATATACGACAAGGAAAGCCTCTCGTAGACATTTTGTCAATAAATTTCAAAATTTTCCCACCCAAAGGATGAGTCAATCTGAGAAATGTTGATGGGCGGTTGTGCATCCACATCCACAATCCTCAAAAAAAAATATTAAATATTTCATTTCTATCGTTTGGTACATTACAGAAAATTTATATCACCATTGAGTATTTATTTTAGGTTTTTTTTTTTGTTTTTGTATATTTTTGAATTTTTTTTTGAAAAATAGAAGAAAAAATATAGAGATGTGTATTTTCACACCCAATCGCAATAAAATTCATATAAAACAATTTATTTTGATTGTTATTGCTTTGTGAATTCAGTTTTGATTGTAAATTTTAAATTCAAATTGAGATGACAGAAAAAATGTTTTAAAAGTGCGCCTGAGAAAATTCAGGATTTTTTTTGTTTGTATTCGTATTTTTTTTTTTTCGAAGCACAATTTTGCAATTAAGGATTTTTTCGTTTATATTTTTTTTTGTAGCCATAATATGGTGGATTAAGAGGGTTAAAAAAAAGAGACAATTTTCGCACCTTTCAGTTTTGAGCGTTGACGATGTAGGGAAGGAAGGAGGAAGCGAGGTAGCGGTCGTGGACGAGTACGAAGGCGGAAGAATTGAAGCATTAATCAGTGGTTGATGTGCATCCGCATGGTTGCAATAAATTTAATGAATTTTTTTTTTTCAGAAATAATTTCTGATTTCAATTTAAAGTATTTTGGTGATTTTTTTTTATTTTTATTTTTGTTAATTCGTCTTTTTTTGTTATTCCTTGTCTGCTTGAGATGGATTTCGTATAAGCTCTGTGATACAATATGTATACATGCATATGTAAATGTATATAATGTGCATGAGTCGATGCTGAAAGTGCATAGTGGACAATTTGGCGTTTCCGGTTGATTTTAATTTGTTCTTGTCTGGTTTTGCCGTCAATTTGTGGTACTTCAGGATTTTTTTTTTTAATTTATTCATTTTTTTTTTATTTGGGAGGACGAAAGGATTAAAAGGGAAAAATACAATAATTGCTAAATGAAGTGGAGGTTTTTTATTTATTTCCTTCAAGTCAGCTTATTTTCAGTGAAATGAAAATCGATGAAAGTGGTGGCGAAACGAATAAGGCCAGACTAATGAAAATGCATTTACTAACAGCCAAATTAAAAAACGCGGAGTAGCGAAAGGTTAGCCTTATTCCATGGGTTAATTGCAAAATGTTACTAATAAAACAAAATTTCTGCTATGTGACGTTTACTATGCTTAACCACCGAAGGAGATGGTTTAGCGAAAGAATAAGCAGCATACTCTTTTTTTTGTTGGCGTTGGTATCAAAAGATTAACATTTTCAATAACATTTTATTTATATGCACAATGATTTTATTAGGCTCTGAAGAATATAAAGCAAAAGGTTATTTATAAATGGTTTGGTTAATTTTTATGAACTTCCTTTGTCGTTGGTGCTCCAACTCTCGCTTCTTTTCCTTTTTTAATTAAATTTTCCCAAATACCTTAATAATTTAGATAGACATAAACAAGAAAATTTTTTGGTATGTTTGGTAACTTGAAATTTTAAAATGTCAAAACCCATACGGAAAAAAACCCAAGCTTCCGAAACTTGGTACAAATTTCAAGATACTTAACAGGCCTCGTACGGTAAACGTCACCTTACTATTCCACGAACATAAATTTTTTTTAATGAGAAATTTTAACCTGTGGCTTAACTCTTATTCCATGGTTTAGTAAAATCGTGGAATAAAGATAGAATAAGCGATTTTTATTAATAGCGCTGTAAGAGTTTAACAATCTATTCTTTTGGTCAATGGACACAATGGGGGCGAAAAGTTTTGTTTCATTTTGCAATCTTATTCAGATTTATTTTTCAAAGTAGTTTTTACCAAATATTAAGATAAAGTTTTTTAAAAGTACCAATGGATTCATTAATTTCATATGTTTTAGGACATTTTGGGACAGGAGATCACACATAATTTAAGAGAGAAAAAAAATATAAAAAAAGAGCAACTACTTTAGATGTTTTCAATATTATAGTTATTAAAAATGTAATGCTAGGTTTTGGGACAGTTTGGGACAGCTACTTTAGCCTTAAGTTCAATTAAAAATTGAATCGGTTTAAATTTTTAGAAATAGAACTGATTTTACTAAATTATTCAATGATTATTAATACCTAGTCAAAATCAAAATTGGGCAGTACCTACATAAACATTCAATGCTTTGGAACAATTTGTTAAAATGCAAAAAAGATGTCAAACTTCAAACAAAAAAATGATGGAAACCATCATTAAGGCTCATTTCAATAAATACTTAGAAATATTATGGCAATGGATGGCTCATTGCATATATTGGAAAAGTTTGGGACACCACTTGAACCTTTGAATTGAAAAATATTTATCTTTAAATGAATTTGTCAAATATTAAGTAACCAACTGAATACTTTTGAACTCTTAAACAGACCCAAAATTGATGTATACACATTCAATAATACAAATTAAATATATTTATTGCATGTTTTGTGACACTTTAGGACAGTCAATTTAGTCTTATGTTTAAAGAACTTAAAGAGAAAAGATTAAATTACTGACAAATGAATTTAAAATTTTCGTTCATTTTGGGACATAGACTTAGATCAGAATTAAATTGTTAAAACCCAACGAAAAAAGGAATTTAAAAGAATTATTTGGGACAAAAACTAGGGCTTTGATTGAAACGTAAAAATAAAAAAGTTTCAAAGGCATATAACGTATTTGTCACCCATTTAAAACAAGCTACATATTATGAGAATGTTTCGCTTAGTTGTCCATGACCATTCCACTGTTACATTATGACAATTAACGACAACTATTAAAGAATTAGTGATCTTTACAGAAAGAAAGATAAGTCTTTTTATTTTTGTAATGCAGCGAAAAATATTTCTTAAGAAAAGTTAGAATACAAAAATTTTCATACATACATTTCCAAATTATTCGACATTTTTGGGACATTGAATTTGCTCTTGGCTCCAAATCTAATATCTTAATCTTAAAATGGGCAATTTAATTATAAACAAAGAAATATCATACCTGGACTATTGATCCATCTACAACAGTGCTAGTATTGTAGCGCTGTTAGTCAACCTATTACTTTCATTCTAAAACTTTTGGGACAGTAAACTTGATCTTGAATTGAAAATATTGAAAAGAAAAAATGTAATATTAACCAAAAGGAGGCACTAAAATGATTTTTTACACTTTAGGACAGTTTGGGACATTGGGTGAACAAAATTAAGAACAAAAACCTATTGCATATTCCTTTTCCACTATGCTTTCAACATTTTGGGACAATTATTTGGATGTTTATTTAAAATCAATTATTTTTTTTACATTACTACAGAAACCTTACATATAATCACTTGGGACAGTTTGGGCCATGGAATTTTGTTGTGCGGGATAAACAAAAGAGATCTTATGGCAGTGACATTTTCTTATTAATGTTTAAGAATTGTAGTACGTACCATATCCATCATATCATGTCAAATGCTTTGTAAAAGCAAAACAACGATCTATGAGGCATGTTGAAAAAATTCGATTTTGTATTTTCATAGAATTTTAGTGTAACAAAAACTGAAATTATATTTCACATAAAGACATTCAAATACTCAGTGCACTTGCCTTTTACCATAGGACAGTTTGGGACACCATCTTTTATCTTTTTTAACAATTGAAAACTCATGTATAAGAGGTTTTGACACGTGGTTTCTGACATTTTATAATAAATCTTGGTACTGTTTCTAGTTGTTTCTCCTTATTCAATTTTGTTTATGAATTTCTAATTTCTTATAAAAAACCTAGCATCTTTATTCTTACAAGTTGGCGTGTTTTGGGACAATTATGGGATCGAGTCAAATGCTGTCTAAAAAAAAGAATAATAATTCTTCAGAGTTGAAGTTAAATTTGATGTTCACGTACAAACTATACAAATTAAACTTTATGCATACGTCCCTAAAATTTTAGTTGGGAGCATATGACCACGAAATAGTCCTTGAAATATTAATACATGTTGGTGAAGATACACAAAAATCAGCTTTGAAACTTTTAGAATATGGAACTGGGTTTGTGACATTTTAGGACAGTGATTGTATGGAGATAAATCTCGGTATTGTTTCTAGGAATAATTTTTTTCTCCTCAACATAAAATTCAATTTTAGGTATCAAACTAATGTGTCACTTTTTCTGTTAAAAAAACGTGCATCCAAATTAATAAGATTTGGGACAGTTATTGGATCGAGTCAAATGCTGTTGAAAAGAAAAATGATCATTCGTAAGATAAGAATTTAATTGGATAAGTTATACAAATTAGGAAACTTTATTCATAGGACCCTCAAATTTTAGAACAATTTGGGACACATTCTTTGACCACGGTGTAGTCCTTGAAATACAAATACATGTTGGTGAAGATGAATTCAATTTAATTTTGAAAATTTTGGAAAATGAAACATGGTTTGTGACATATAATAGGACATTAAACTCGGTTTTTACTCTACTCACAGTTATTTTCTCTTCAACATAAAATTCAATTTAATGTATCAATTTTAAGTGTCACTATTTTCGGTTAAAAAACCCAACATCCTCATAGATAAATTTTTGGCGGGTTTTTGGACAGTCATTAGACGAATTCAAATGATATTGAGAATAAAAATTATAAGTCATTAGATAAGAAGTTTAATATGATATGCATATCCAAATATGTAATACAAATTCAGAAACTTTATACAAAGGCCCCTCAAATCTTAGGACAATTTGGGACACATTCTCTGACCACGATTTTGTCTTTCAAATATAAATATATATTGATAAAGATAAAAGCAATTTAATTATTTATGATATGGAACATGGTTTGTGACAATTTGGGACACTTATTTATTTATTTGTTTAAATTAGAAAAGAATAAAATCGCCCTTGTTTCCCACAAAAATATTTCTTTTCATTGACCAAAAATTCGATATGAAACCCGAAGCTTTTATTTGTTAGATTTGGCGTATTTTGAGCCAATTATAAGAGAAAGCAAGTACTATATTTGAAAAGAAAAGCTTGGTATTACATGAATGAATAAGAATACGCCTCATTTTCAAATTTTAAGCTAGTTAAAGTTCAGTTTAAATAAAATTTGCAAAAAATAAGTCTTTGGTAATAACTAATAACATTCAAATACTCAATCAAAGCCTTTAACTGCATATAATACAATTTGGGACAGTTTAGGACAGAGTGTTTTAGGCTTTAACTGAACAGTAAAATAAAAAAGTTTATATCACTGAAAGCTTTATTTCATAAACTCTTGAATTTAATTGGAAAACATACAAAATAAATTCCAAGACCTCTTTTAGTATCTAATAAAATGGAAACTTAGTAAAAACGTCAAATTACGAAGAATTTTCATCAATGGAGCGTTGAATGAACTGTCAGTTTCAAGCCCATAAAATGTTGTTTTTTTTTTTTTTCCTAACGTGATACTTCCTCTGAACTTCCTGCTAGGAAACTCAAAAACACAAGAAAATAAAAGTCAAACACACAAGTAGGTACTCGTACAGCTCGTATGTAACTGTAACTTCTTTCTTGTACAATAATATATCATTTCCTTTTTGTATTTAAGATATTCAGTCCATAAAGATGTAGTTTAGTTTTTTGTATATTTGCATTTGAAAGTCGTTTTCGCAGTCGTCATCATCAATCCACTTTATATATCACCCTCTTTTCGCTTCGATAGCTATCATCAATGAATCGTATAAATTTTCCTGCGTCTACTTGTATCTATTTTTGTAGATTTTGTATTAGATACTTTCATTTCATAAACAAATACAATAGACCGATCCATTAAATCACATGTGATTGCAAATAAATTCACGAGGAGTACGAGGACGTACAGAAAAAAAAATTCGAAATAATAATACCCAACGTGATGACGCTGTTTTAAGATGTTGTTGACGACAACAACGCGATGATGATGTTGTTACTTCACTCAGCCTGGCTTAGATACTTTTCCATTTTTTTTTGTATGGATAGATAGATGGTTGTTATGGCCAAATTCGTGGCAACAGACGACTACATATGTTCAAGACATCATCATCACCATCATCATCATTTGTTTCACAATACCTATATAGGACCGAGGATGATGATGGGTACTTTTCCTTTTCAATTTTCCCAACCTGGCTTTGCCTTGAAAGGCACGTGTATCTTTTACCTGATGTAAGTGGGCATCATTTCGTATCTATATCTATCTTAGGTATTCCTTTTGTAGATGCAATTTGATGGATTTTCTGTTTTATTTTTTGTTTGTTTGCTTGGTCTGTCTTTTATTCCTTTTTTTTTTTCTTCAATTTTGCACTTTCATTTAGATGCTTGTTTGTTGACATAAATGATGAGAGGGGACCGAGAAGAGAAGGTGAGGGGGTGGAGGGAAAACATAAAGCTGGAGGAAACTGAACTTTGCTTATTCTAGTGAAAGTAATTTTTTTTTTCTCTACTTGGCATCTAACAAGAGTTGTGTTGAGTGTGTGTTAAGGGGGCGAATGCCATAATCTTAATTAAATTTTTTCATGCAAAACGTTACGTAACGCAAAATTCCTTCATGCAACATGCTTTGTATAGGTTTATGTATGCAGAACTGAGCTGATGTAGATAGGTAGATATATGTAGTCGGCGCGCAGCGGTTGAAGATAAGAAAAATGGCTGTGACGGCGGGAACATAATGCACTTTGCGCAGAAACAGGACAGCCAATATTAATTATTCACAAGTACCTGCATACAGTCGATTCTCTCTAAATCAAATATTTAAGCGAATTACTTAATCGAAACTTAAATCCTTAAACTTTGAAAAAAAAGAAAAAATTAAGACACCAAAGATTGCATTTACATACAACTAGAGCTCAATGGAATGGTTTAACTTGAAACGTACGGGTTACATTTCAGTTTTTCTACCGAAATAAAACCGATAACACGTTGACTCAATACATAAACTATGAATTGAATACATTTCTCCTGCTCAAAATAATACAGATGATATGTTATGTAATAACTTAACAAAACTATGGAGCAGCTAAGTAAAATATGTAATGACTACATAGGTATGTGAAAACCGCCATCTGAAAAGAAAAATGTACTCATTACGGCAAGTAATGTAATGAATACAAACATAATTTTGAACATAGTCAACGCCTTATGCTCAAAAATAATACAGTGATATCTATGTTATGTAACCACTACATAACTATGAAGGAGCTACGTTATGTATGTAATAAACACAAACCACTTCTTTTTAGTCAATTATATATGTTGTGAGTACACGTCTCATATGGAAAAAACTGTAGGTACGGCAACAACATTGTGAGACAAAAAAAAAACAAAGTTTCAATCCATTCTTCTTGCACAAAATTTCAGTATTTGTGAATTAGTTTAATCAGTGTTTTTTAGTTTCACACTGCCTAGAATGATTTGAGGATCCAAAAGGAGAAAAAGTTTACATTTTTTTTTTTAATTAACACAAATACGTTATAATTTTAAAATAAATTTGTAACGTGTACAAGAAGCTGTGTTAATAACCATTTTTTTATGAATTGTGATGAGAATATTTTCTTTTTTTTTTCACTTCATATATATCTATGTACTGGGTACATATTACTACAGTGAGTCCATAAAAAGTTTAGCTGGCAACATATTACTGTAATGATGAGTCCATAGAATATTTAACGGCGTATATACTCTATTAACTCCATAACACAGGTAATACATTTATGTAGTCAGTACAGTTTTCAACATGTTCACTGCACATAAATTATGTGTGATGAAATCTTGGCTACGTGTATATATATTTTCCTCATTGAATGGAAATATCTTATTTTCAACTCAGTTACTAGGGCTTAAGATTTTCTGCTTTGAGATTTTCAAACCAACCAAACAAAAGTACTTGGTGGAAGACCAACCATGTACATTGTACATATTTACAAAAATTGGTTTCAAGAATTAAAATGACGTAGCTTCTCGAAAAATTTTAGTCTAATCTAATTTTCCAAATATCTTAATTACAACAACTTAGTCAACATTTTCTAATAAAAGAAAATTATTAAGAAAAGTATTTCTTACAGAGACTCACATGTAAATACCAACTTCACTTAAACCCATGGCGTGTATCTTTCGATGTTTTTTTTTGTTTTGCATAAACATAACATCTACACCTGACGACTGAATTCTTTTGTTTGAAGGTCGAATGTCGAACTAAACACTTTTTTTTTCCTATCAGGCTCAAAGTTGTATTTTTAATCAATATGTGTGTATAAAACTTTATATAAATTAATGAGGCGTCTATATGGTCGTTAAGTAAATATGAAACAAAAAAAAATAACATGTTATAAACTTGTGAATGAAGATGGTGTTAACGTGCGACATTGACAAGCAAGCACGAGATGTTAATTGCAGGTTTTGCCGGTTGAACTAGACCGCAATTTGAGGTGTGTTTTATAAATACGTAGGTAAATAACATAAATATTGGTCAATTAAGTTGTGGTCAAGATTGCGTTTAAACAAGTCTTGTAACTTGAACTTGTTCTGAGGTAATAAGACATCAAGAAAAACTAGAATTTTTGAGTGCAAAGTATCGCTGGTGGTGGTAACCTACCCAACCCGCTTTGTTTTGATTAAAATAATATTTCGAAAATAATTTTCGGCTTTTTGTTCGATAATTTGTAGGTGCATATGTAAGCCGTCCCCAAGAGAAAAAAAAAGCTGGATGAGGAAAGGCTTTGATTTTGCTTGAATGAGGTCCTGTAAGACTAGGAACGCAGTTGCGATTTTCTGTCGCATCGGATGAAAAACGTGATCGCAGCTTAGTACGATTTTTTGATGTCATGTGCTCACATTCAAACTCTTGTGTTCTATTTCTTGCGACTAAATAATCGTATGACAGACATGTGGCGTTCCAAGCCTGAGGCAACAGCTATTGCAATGGACCTACTTGCCGTAAACTGCCGCGCGATAATCATAACAAATACAACATGCCGCAAGTGCGTAGAGCCTGATTTCCGTTCGATCTGTTAAAAAAACGAAATAGAAATGTTTAAGTCACATATGCTTACAATCCCACCAAAAAAAGAGTGTGTCTCATAACTTGCGGCTAAATAATCGTGCGATTTAAAATCACAAGCGCAGATTTGCCTTTATCGTGTTGGGAGTACGATCTTTTAGTTGCAATAATTTAAGTCGCAAGTGTGAGCACACGATCTTTTAGTTGCAATAATTTAAGTCGCAAGTGTGAGCACACAAATTTAAGGCTACGAACACACTTGTGATTTTTTGTCGCTGGAAGTCGCAGCTCAGTATGGTTTTTTTTAGAATCATCTGAGTTCATTTACATTTAAGCTTTGATCTTCTATTTCTAGCGGCTGAATAATCGTGCGACAGAAATTGGCAAGTGCGTTCCTAGCCTAGGATTTATTTTAGCTTGTGACATTAGCGTCACTAGAAAAATGATTCAGTCGTTTAATCACCGCGAGTTTTCTGGCATCATGTGCGCTAATAAACATTTAAACTCATGTGTTATATTATTTGTGATCGAATAAGTCAAGCCCTCGCAATTGCAAGTTTGGTTTCTTCGTTAGGGTTAGACTAAAGCGCACTTGCAATTTTCTTTCTCACGATCATTCAGTTGCATAAAATAGAAGACATGAGCATAAACGGGGATCACTTTTTTTGTCGCTGTGACGAAAAACCGCAAGTGCGTTCCTAGCCTTAGGGTCTAATTATTTTTAAAATTTGGAACTGCGACCATTTGTTTGGTGAAATTTTAAAATTTCGGAACTAAGCTCATCTCTTGTGGTGAGAAGCACATACTAATATGTTAAGAGCAGCGAGAGAGGGTTATCAAGCAAGTAGAAGAGAGAAAAAGAAGACCCTGCGTAGAAAGAAGAGGGCAAAAGCAGCCACCCAGCTCAAGGAGATCGAAGAGTCTCGCGATCGAAACAGCACCCGGAAGTTTTATAAAAAGGCCAAGCAACTGACTGCTGATTTTAAGATCGGAACGCAAGCTCTTCGAAACAGCGAAGGTAACCTAGTCACCGTTTCAGTAGATGTTTTCCAGCAGCATTTCTAACAGCTGCTAAATGGGCATTAGGTAGAGCGAGAAAAAGGTTAAGAAGAGAACCCACCTCCAGTGAATAAGGACCCACTTCTACCACACAGTATAGAAGAGGAAGATCTAATCGTTTACCAGCAGAGCTCTTCACGCACAGAAGGGATGCGTTAAAAAGGTGCATGCATCAACTCATCAAGTCTAGGTGGAAGAAGCACTCCCAATGACTGGTCTATTAGCTCTATATTTACCATCAACAAAAAAAGTGATTCTTTGTCTTGCAAGAACTATCGAGACATATCCCTGACTAACGTTGCATACAAGATCCAATCCGAAGTACTGTGTGAGCCTCTTAAGCCTTTCTGCAACACTTATTGACAAGCACAAGTGTGACTTCCGGCCAGGCAGACCGACCATGTACCAAATATTGACACTCAGGCAAATCCTGGAAAAGACCAATGATATTCGACCATTAAAAATTCTCACACGTAAGACGAAGCACAGACTGTACAAAACCCCTACACTACCAGTCCTGCTCTTGTAGAACCGAGTCTTGGGTGATAAGCAGAAAGGGAGAGCTGATACTGGGCTCTTTCGAAAAAAAGGGCGAATGGACAAGAAGATACAAACGCGAACTCTATGGGCTGTATCAAGATTTTGATGAAGTCCAGAAGCTTTAAACACGTAGACTTCATCGCCTCGGCCGATCAATAATGCTCAAGCCAAGAGTCTTTGAGTCGCAGCCACTCAGGTTCAAGAGAATGAAGATGACCGAACTTCCGGCCTTGACGACTGGGACCAAAATGCTCGGGATCATAGAAAATGGAAAGCTGCCGTGTCTTAGGCTGCAACCCATTACATCATTGATTGGGAGATTGCGAGATAAGTAAATAAGTTCTCTTGTGATAACGATGCGCATCTTTTTGACGGACAGGTGTCCTTCCCAGTCAACTTTTTAACGTTTGGTGGCCAAAATAAAGTCAACCAACTAGTTGAGTCGATAACCAGCAAAAACCCGTTCGTTAACGAAATGATTACCTACCGATCAGTCAAAGGAGAGCTCTACCGATCGATAATGAACGCAATTTCTTCTCGTCCAAATTGGTTGAAATGGATGCGAATGATATGGATGTGAACTACATGTGGTTCCACAAACGATATTCTACATAACCGAGGGATAAGTGTTATTTCCTTTGGAAGTGACGTAATTTGGTAACCAAAATCGTCATTTGACCATTTATTGTGGGGTTTTCTGAAGTCGCAGTCTATGCCAACAGCCAGGAGCGGTACAAAATCTTTCAAGCCAAAATCATGAATACCTCCCACATTGATAATCCTGATTTTTTAATCTCGCAAACATTTTTTGCTTTTAACAATCCTGCATTTACATATCGCACCAAAAAAATCTCGCTTAAACAGAATCGCTATCAATATGGAACCTTCTGGCACTCCATTCAAGATAAATCACACATAATTGAATTATGTTGCATAGTCTTTACTGGATATCAAAGTATCATGTTTTTTATCATCATCATTTCTCTCAGCTGTGTCGTATGTAGTGATTGCACATTAGGAGTCATGTAATCACATCGTTATCCTCGCACTCTGATGGTGTCATCTGCAATAACTAAACAAAAAAAGACCCAACCATCACAATTTTTGCAACAGTTGTGAGAATCTGATCTTTTAAAAAAGTCAATGTTATGCTACACAACGTAAGATGCTGTTTTTTTTTTTACTTTCCTTTGCTTGTCATGTCAGTGATATGATGTTAGAGAGAAATTTACCTTCACCACCCCCCTCGAGCCATATCGTAATCAGATCAGACACTAAAAGCTCCTCGAAGTGATTTTCTTCCGGTAAAAAATGTCTTGAATCGTTATAGCATTCTGCCAATTTTGCCATTACCAACGCCGCCATACCATCAGCAGTAGCAGCAGGCAGCAGGCAAAGAAGAAAGTTCAAAGTTCCATAAGTCGTTTAAGGAACCATTTATAAGTGAAGGGAATATTTCTTTTTTTTTTTGTATTTATTTCCGGCACAACTTTCTTATCGCATACCTCACACAAAATGTAGACTGTCTATTTTTATCCCCAAGAAAAAGGTGCTGCAGCGCAACACTCGACTTGACTCCCGAGTCGGTTTTTCTCGTCGTGATTGAATGCCGTACGAGTTTATTTTTTTCCATTTACACTAAAATGAAATAAGACTTCCACCTCCTCATCTGCCTGCATACAGACGAACCCCCTCAGGTTCTATCAAATAACCCAAGTGAACAATTTTTAATAAAAAAAATGAATATAACAAAAAAAAAGAAATCCTTTTGCCCTTGCAGCACATAGAAATGATAAAATGAAGCAGGAAAGATTAGACTGTGTTATAATACCGCTGTGCACAGGAAGGAATAACTTTATTCCATACGGAGTTGAGTCCTGTTTTTTTTTTTTTGGTTCGTTTATCCTTTAAACTAATTTTTTGATTTTATTGCTGAGAATCAACTTGGGTTTTATTATTAATTTTTTTTTTTGCTTTGTTCGTCCTGGAATATGTGAGTGTAAGTGAGCCTGTGAATAATCTCCTATATATAGCAGCAATTTGGTAACTTTATTTCGAACATTGCACTTCCTATGGCAAGGGAATTCTATTCTATTCTTGTTTCTTGCAATTTTTCAGTTTTCATTTTTATTTTTGCAAAAAACTCAATTTTGTGCATAATTTTAAGCATTGTTCGGAGAAGGATAAAATATATAAAGAAAGGGAGAGCGAGAAGGTAGAAAGAATTCTATATAATGCAATTTTAAAGTAAAATGGTTGCAGGAATTTAGAGAAAAGAATGAAAAAAACGAGGATTTTATGCACACTGGAGAATAATAGATGGAGCTTTATTATTTCATTCACTCAGGCTTTGCCTTGTTAAGGAAGGCGCATAACAATAGCTTTGCAGTGAATTAAGCTGAGAAAATTTGTTTTCAAATCTTGATGTTGTTTTTTTTGCTATTTTATTCTTGTTTTGTTTGAAAAGGAGAAACACTATTTTTTGGTCCTTCGAGCCGGATTTTGTTGAATTTTCTCTGGTTTAACTTCTTGGAAGGTCATTGGACCTTGAAATTGCATTCATTTTACAGAGTGAATAATTCTTTGATATGGAAGATCTTTATTTAAAATATATTTGGGCACTGTTACCTTAAATTTCAGTTCTGAAAGAGTTTAAAGGCATTCAAAATATACGGAAAACAACGAAATCTCACAAATTAATAATACTGCTTTCCATAACATCGCAATTACAATATATCAACCGAAATCTCGCAATTAAAATCTCGCATATTAAAATCTCGCAAATCAAAATTTCGCAAATTCAAATCTCACAGAAATATCACTCAGTGCCGCACAAATCCCATGCAATTAAAATAGGAATTTGTTGCAACGCAATTAAATTTCGCGAAATTTTGACTGACAAGTTCTTAGTTTGAGATTTTTTAATGCGAAATGGTTAAAAGCGGGATTTTTTAACTGCGGGATTATGAATAGCGAGAGTTTGTAAAATTAAAATTGTTTTTCTTTTTTAAATTTCCAGATTTTGTAATGCAAGATTTCGAATGCAAGATTTCGAATGCGAGATTTTAATTTGCAACATTTCTTACCCAATCCTTGAAGAAGACTCAATCGAAAATAAAAAATTATTAATTAACTTTGGTTGGGCGACGCGACAGCTCGTAGAGAACCTGAGCCTAGTGACTCACAATTCAAAAACATTCTTGTGCCCGTATTGTTGGCAGGAATGCATGAGTCCTACAATCTTTTGCCGAGTAAGAGCTGCTAGATGGGAAGCACTTATTAATGACAACAGATACTCTTGGAGGATTTGTCAATTTCTCGCAAAAGAGGCATTAGTTCGGAATTTTGTTTTTTGTTTTTAGGTGGTAACGGCTGGGAATCCAATCCTTCGACATGACAGTTCAACGCACAGAACATTGTGTTAGAATACTGCCCTTAGATTCCATTTGTTAAATTTTCAAACAAACCATTTTGTACCTTCTTCAATTGCACAAAACAGACTTTTAAACCTCACTGTTTCGAACAACAAAATTTGATAAAATTCATTGACGGAAGAAAGCTTGTCCTGCTCCATTTTCAGTTCAGCGAAATTTTGTTCTCAGTGTCGTCGTTTTTCGAATGGAAATTAAAAGAAGAATATTCTGATCTGTACAGAGTGAAAATTATTTTATGATGTCTTGAAAACGTGCCCACCTTCTCTTTGTACATTTTCGATACTCAACCATTACGTTGATGCTACCACTGCTGCTGCTTATTCATAGAAACGAAAATCAAATAGATTTCAATAGACTGAATGAGTGTGTGGCGAGAAAATGTTGATGTCCTTTATGTCATGATTGTGGTTAGTATAGATACCTACGTACTCGAAATTCGTATTTGTTTGCAATAAAAATAACGACGAAGAATATGTACCTACTAATGTTCATAAATACACGTAGGATTGAAACAATTTAAGATGAATTTTCCCGAGTGGTTCTGTTTTCTTTTTTTTTTGGGATGGTGAAGGAGGGGTAAATTTTATTTCACTCTTATTTCGTCGACATTGAATTATTTTTACATAAATAATATCTAAGCCCACTCATTTGTGTATACCTGTGTACTTCTGATCTGATTTGATTTTCATGAGTAGGACGTGATACTTATTTTTGATCAACGGAATGGAGGATGTGTGCTTGTGAATTGCAGATGCACACGTATGTATATAAATAATAATTATTGAAATGGATTCTGAGGTATATTAGTTGTACTCATTAATCATCATCATCATTGGTAGGTATATAAAATTTGAGGGTGTATGATTTTGAATTTTATTGGTTTTTGTTTTGGTTTTTGGAAGGACGGCCGGCATTCCGAAATTGATAATTCATTATTTTATCGAATTTGGACAAATTTCAATTTTCATTGTTACCATGAAAATTGAATATTTGTAGAGCCCTGAGGGGTAGATGCCCATCTCAACTTTCATCAAGACAGGTGCTTGCAACAGTTTATTACTTCACATAACTTTTTGTTAATGTGGATTTTTAAGAACCAAAAACAACGGTACCCGTAATACCACTTTTTTTAACAATTTTACAAAATCTTATTTTTTTAACAACGGCTCTACAACTTTTCCTAAGAAAAATGAAATAAATTACTCTTTAAAAAGCTACCTTTGGTCGGAAAACGATATTTCAAAAAATGGGTTATTAATCGCACCTCCCGAAAAATTATTTTTTTTTATTTAGTTTTTCTTATAAACGATGTGACTGACTTCAATAATTTTTTCTTATGAAGAATCTCCCAAAAATTTGTAGTATATCTTACCAACTTTTTCAAAAAAAGTTTTTGTTTTTTTTATAATTATTGCTTTTTTTAATTCGATATTTCAGAAACGACCAAGTCGATTTTTTAAAACTTGGTTCTTAACGGGTTTTTAAACTTTAGAAAAATTAGTGGTAACCTACACACAAATGTCAAAAAACTTTTGAAGAAATCTCATTTTTCTCGAGAGTGACACCCAACGATCTTGATAACATTCTAATACCTATAACATAGAAAAAAATACACCAAGCGTAAGCAACTATGTTTTCTACGTTTTTTATTGCTGCTTTGCTGACTTGATATCAAGTTAGCGTAGCATCTCTAAAAAATCTTAATGATCTGTCGTTAGTTAGTTGTGATAATTTCAAATTTGTCATTCTATGTTTTCTATGTTTTTTTTCCGAAAAGTTGTAAGAACGTAATAAGCTCAACATTTTATTGCTTAGTATATTTGTCGTTAGTTGTGACAAAAATTTTGCCTTGCGATGTTTTATATGTATTTTTGAGTGATTTGTTTTCTACGACCGTCATCGAAGAATTGGTAGGTGGATGGATAATTTGCCGTAAATAAGTTGCGACAATTTTTAATTTTTTCATTCAATATTTTATTTTTTTCTGTGCTTTGGTAAAAAAAACAAAGAAAACAGAACGATAAATTCGAAATCCATACAACTAAGTAACGACTTATAAGTGGAAACTTATTAAGCCAGTATAAGCGGTTTGACTCCTTTTTGAGGTGCAGCAATGATCACTTGATGTCATATCAGCATAGAACCAAAACAACATAGAAAACATTGCACAATTAATTCGAAATTGTCACCACTTATTGAAGAATAGATAACGACAAATTATTAAGCACTCAATTATTCGATATACCAAGTTTATACCCCTCTTTGGGGCGGTGCTAACTTGATATCAAGCTTAGGTAGAACCTAAAAAAAGATAGAAAATATTGCACTATTGAATTCAAATTTTAACTCCTAATCAACGATTAATTAACTGAAAATTATTAAGCGATAAGCCATTCAGCTGTTTCACCCCTTTTTGAGGTGCAGCTTTCTCACTTGATGTAAAATTAGCAAGGACCCAAAACAAATTAGAATACATTGCACGATTAATACAAAGTTGTCACCACTCATTGAATAATAGATAACGACAAATAATTAAGCTAAACGCAATTCGATATTAAAAGTTTATACCCCTCTTTGGGGTGGTGATTTCCTAACTTGATATCAAGCTTACGTAGAATCTAAAAAACATAGAAAACATTGAACGATTGAATTCAATTTTGTACAACTAATAAACGAATAATTAACAGCAAATTATTAAGCCACAAAACATTAAGTATGAGGAATTCTTACCGCTTTTCAAATTGTATCAAGTTAGCAAAGCACCCTAAAAACATAGAAAACATTGAACGAAAAATTCGAAACTGTCACAATTATAACTTTAAGCCTTTCGCGGTTGTTTACATTAGACGGTATTGAACTCGCGGCTAGTCCGGATAATTTAATTATATTAGAAGATTATACCCCTCTTTGGGTTGTGCTTTCCTAAACTGATATCAACCTAGAACCTAAAAAAAGATAGAAAGCATTGCACGATTGAATTCAAATTTTAACTCCTAATTATCGACTAATTAACTGCAAATTATTAAGTAATAAACAATCCAGTATACGCTGTTTCACCACTTTTTGAGGTGTGTCACTTGATGTAAAGTTAGCAAAGAACCAAAACAACATAGAAAACATTGCACGATTAATTCAAAATTGTCACCACTCATTGAATAATAGATAACGACAAATTATTAAGTTATAAACCATTCGATTTTAGAAGTGTATACCCTTCTTTGGGGTGGTGCTTTGCTAACTTGATATCAAGCTTACCTAAAAAACATAGAAAACATTGAACGATTGAACTCAACTTTTTACAACTAATTAACTAATCATTAACGGCAAATTATTAGGCCACAAAACATTAAGTATGAGGAATTCTTACCGCTTTTCAAATTGTATCAAGTTAGCAAAGCACCCTAAAAACATAGAAAACATTGAACGACAAATTCGAAACTGTCACAATTATAACTTTTAAGCCTTTCGCGGTTGTTTACATAAGACGGTATTGAACTCACATCTAATCCGAATAATTTAAAAATGTCTTATGTCTTAATTGATTAAAGTCTAACTAACAATAAATTATCCACGTACTCATTTTTCAATGCTTTGCTAGATTGATATTTCAGTTTTTTGTCAAGAGGTACCAAAAAGAAATGCATCAAAATTTTGAGACAGATCTGCCAAATGGTTTTGTTGTGGCATACATTTTATACAGACACGCCAAAGCGTATTTTCATAAAAATGGAAACAAATTGAATTTCATGATTTTATTAAACATTATTGTTCACGATAAAAAGCCATCAAGCACACAAAAAAGTAATGCAAATATTATTGGGACTCTTCACCATCGATTGGAACCATTCACCACTGAGTTCTCGATTTCGGTGCAAACTGAAGCTGAATGTTCCGTCGCTTGAGGTCCCCATACCAGAAATGGCTGATAAAATCCACGGTTTAATATTGGACGATCAGCGAGTGAAGATGCCCGAGCTTAAAGATGCAGCAGGCTTTTCGGGATCAGTGATTTCAATTTTCCATAATTATTTGGATATGAAAAAGTTTTCCGCAAGACGATTACCGCACTTGCTCGCAATCGACAACAAATGTTCAATCAAAATTCGAACGAGTTATTTCTTCGTGAATGAAACACGGATTCACCACAACACACCAGAGACTAAGAAACAGTCGAAACACTGGGCTGGTAAATCGACGCCGAAGAAGGCCAAAGTGCGTGGTGTTATTCACACCGATTACCGTGAAAAGGGTAAAACGATCACCCTCGCAAATTATGCAGAGCTGTTGAATCGATTCGACGCTGATTTTAAGTTAAAACGGCCGTACTGGGCGAGGAAAAAGTACTTTTCTGACAGGACAATGCACTGGCGCGCTACTCCGTATTCGCAATGACAAAATTACACGAATTAGGTTAAGAACTTCTCTTTCCTCCAGCCTATTCACCAGAAGAAGTCAACGCCTAATTTGAAGGTCTCAAGAAAAACTATTATTTGGAGGGTATCAAAAAATTGCAGAAACGTTGGATGAAGTGTATGGATCTATGGATCTAAGAGAAGACCATATTGAGAAATGAAGCTTTTTTTTTTTGCGGAAAAAAAGTGTTCATTATTTAAAATTTCCGGGATGTAACCCTCGTATTGATTTTTGTTTTTAAGAAAAATAACCCTACAAGCATAAAGGCACAAATTCCAACCCCTCTCCATGCGATTTTTACTTGCGACTTACATAGATACGGCCATTATTGCGAGTCTGGGTACCACAGAGGTATATCTTCGGGGAGCAGTACGATATCCCGCAAACCAAAATCTCGAATAAGGAAATCTCGAATAAGGAAATCTCTTTTTTTTTATTCTGGAATAATGAAATTTTGCAAATAAGAAATCTTGTTTTCATAATCTCACAATTACAGAATCTTGCATTCGAAATTATAAAATCTAACTTTTCATAATCTCGCAATAACGAAAATCCGCATACTTAAACCTTGCAAATCAAAATCTCGCAAAATTTAATTGCTTGGCAACAAATACATTTATTTAATCAAAATCTCGCAAATTAAAATCTCGCCCGAGAAATACATTTTTTTAATCAAAATCTCGCAAATTAAAATATCGCCCGAGACTTTGATTGGCGAAATTTGGGCTGTAATTTGCGAGATTTTTGAGTTCGAGATATATGTAAGTGCGAGATTTTGAAATTGCGTACCAAAAAAAGAGGCATGATGGTACTCTTGCTCTGGCTCGGTTCTGCTCTAAGGATGGGGTGGTTCTTGCCTCTTTTCATGTTCTATTCACCCAGCAGGCAAGTCTTAGATTCGTGCAGACTATAAGTTTCGAGATTTGAATCCAATTTTTTTCAAAGCAGCAGGGTCTACTCAAAAGTTGTCAAACTATAAAAAAAAAACAAATAAAAACTGAAAAAAACTGAAGAAAAGGAGTGAGTACAATTTGTTTTGTAAAGCCACCGTTTACGAGATATTAAACTTAAATAATCACGCCTTTTATCGAATTGATGGTTTACTGACCTCTTAATTTGTTTTTTTTTTTTTTTTACCTTAATTTATAAAAAAAAATTTGAAAACATTTTTTTTTATTTTACTCTCTTTTCTCAATTCTTTGAGCTTTTCGTCTTATTCTTTTATTCTTTATTTTATATTCACTTATCCTTGTTGGTAGATTTTGTTCATATATTTTTCCAATGATTCAATAAAACATTAAATCTACATATTTTCATCCAATTGAAAACCCTTTTTGAAGCTATAAAACGTTACTTTGAGGAGAATATTAGTAATAATACTTTTAATAAAAAAAAACCGCTCTAAATGCTTTAAAAAAATCCATAAGAAAAATTCCTGACATATATTTTTTTGTCTGTACATTCAAAACCTTTTCGACTTTCAAAAGATCTTTCACACCATATGTCGTGAATATTTCATAAGTTGTTTTTTTCTCTTAATCTTTTTCGTCTTCTAACGAAAACAATAGAAAATGTTAACGCGCTCTACCATGGAATAAGATGAAAAAGAAAAAGGATTTTTTTCTTCAAAGTCAAAACTATTCACATATGCGTATGCCGTGCAGTGAAATAAATCCAGGATTCTCGTCACTTTTGTATTTGTTGTAAAAAGATTCCATTTTCTTGCAAAAGAAATTATAATAAATCTTAAACAATACGGAAGCAAAAAAAAAAGAAACACTAAATCTACACATTGCATTTGCATTGTTTGAAAATTTCTCTCTTTCTTTCTACTTTTTCTTCTTCTTGTTATCCTGCGATTGTTTTGAAAGCATAAATTGCACCAACAATATACCAACAACAAAAATCCCTTTTATTTCCAACAGATTCGACAGGATTTTGATTTATTTTTTCTTCCAAAATCACGATTTCCTCTTATTAACCATGGGATTGACAAACTATCTCCTATTGTCAGGACAAATAAAATCAAAAAAGAATCTATTTTAGTTTATTTTTGGAATAAAAATCGAAAATCCAATTCATATCCGATTGCAAAATTTTCATCGACTATAAGAAAAATGAGTTCTTAATTTTTCAACTTGGTCGGTCTTATATCTTTCTTCTCAAGGATTTGGGGAAGAATTTCTTTGAAAAAATGAGAGAAAAAAAGAAGAAAAATTGGATTCGAAAGTTTTTCTTTTGATTGCAAAACGCATCCTTTCAAAGTTATTTCGTTTTTTTTTTTTTGTGTTCGTTTGTCATGAGTAAAATACAATAGGTTTCCCATAATTTGAACAATGAGATGATGATTATGGCGTTTGCGTTGTAAGGATACGGATATATATTTATTTCCCCTTATTTCGCTCGATGAAATTGAAATTCTTGTTTTTGTTTTTGGATATTTATTTTGCAATCAAAAGAATTATCCTGCAATTATATTTTTTTTTTCGCAGTTTTTTGACACCCTTCTGTTGTTTATTTCTTTAATAAATCCTTTTAAATTTTTCACATATCCTTATGGAGATTAAAAAAAAGGACGAAGCAATTATTTAAAGTGGATTTGTTTTCAACTCAAAAAAGGACGATTTTTTTCGCTACTATGTGCTTGATGATGACACACAGAGGGAACTTATACACACATTATATATGAGAGTCCTTCCCCTTTTATTTAAATTGAGAAGAATCTGCACACATCACTCTGCGTAAATGAAGGACCAACAAGGATCGCCTGAATGGAAGTCATTAGATGAAGCAACTTGGCCTCTCACAGAGTAGCAAAAAAAAACAAACTCCCACTTGTTGTGTAAATGTGGGTCAGCCTGTTGTTAGCGTTTCTTTTCGTCCTGATGCCTTCTAATTTGCAGATGCAAAAACCGCGGAGGCTATCGAATTATAATCTCATCACACTTGCAATGTGTATATCCTTGTTTGACATGAATAACAGGATAGAACCTATCCGATAGGATCATTTTGTAAATTGACGTTGCAATACGAAGGCGGGATGTTAGCAAAAAAAAATAAAAACCCATAAAGCAAACCGAAGAAGACTGAAAGAAGAGAAAGAGGAATAAGACAACAAAAAAACATTACTCAGCAAACGAGAAACGGAAACACCCGTCACCATGTTTCAATGCACATGCATGGGTTTCTGCTGTTTTGATGTTAGACATTTTACAAGAGCTGCAGCTCCTCCCGTGTTTGGTTGCCCCTCCCGCTGCCTGACTGCCTGGCTGCATCCTGCATCTATCGTCCATCAGGACTCAAAGGAATATATGGCACATATGAGGCTTACGACTATGGTGTGGAAGCTAACTATAAACATGGTTGACAGAAATGTGCAAATTTACTGTCGTTTGAAGTTGATTTGTTTTTGTTGTTTTTTTTTTCCTTTCTCCGCGCACTAAATGGAACGTTGACATTGCTTCTCGCTTTGAGTGTGGGTGTGTTGCATGCATGGCGTTGTCCTATATAATGTAAGGATTACTATACTCTCTACATCTCTACTCTGTGGTTGATTAAACAGGATCTACATATAACTTTAAAGCTTTAAAAGATTGATTTCGATATATATATTTGCATATCCTCCGAGACTGCTTTGTGTCTGAAAGTTGTCAGAATTATGACATAAATATTATGGTGGAAGTTGAGGGTTTTTTTCTTTTCTTTATGAGAAACGGAGTTAGTTGAGCAAAATAGGATAGTTGCCAGGTTTTTCAGCTTTTTTTTTTATATTTTCTTTTCTTTGAGGTTAGCGACAAATGTTTCATATTGTGAGACACGCCGACTATATTTTTTTGTTTGCTTTTGTGCTTTGACCCACTCGAACAGAGTCTAGGACCACGTTCTTTTTATTTGCAACTAGAGAACATAATAAAAGCCGAGAATGGCTTTTTTTTCTGAAGAATATTAAAAGCTTATAACTCGTAACTGGAGTGTTTGTATTTTTAACGTTGAAGCAAAGCACCCCAAAAAACATAGAAAATAGCAAAATTGGATTTGTAACAACTAAAAAACCTTTTTAGAAGTGCTTACCACTTATTGAGATGCATATATCAAGTAAGAAAAGCACCAACAAAAACATAGAAAAACATTGCACGACAAATTCGAAATTGCCAGAGCTATTTATAATATATTATCCACCTACCGATGTTTTTATCCCTGAAATTTTCTTGGTTAACTTGATATCAAGTGAGCAAAATAATCAAAAAAACATAGAATATATTGCACAACAAAATTTAGTTTGTCACAACTAATTAAGTGCAAATTATTAAGCTATAAACTATGAAGTATAAGAAGTTCTGAACGCTTTTCAAAATATAAACACTTTAGCAAAGCACCCACAAAATAAAAACATAGACAAAATGAACGGCAAATTTGAAATTACCCTAGCATATTACCGACAGGTTATCTACCCACCCATTTTTCGATCCCTGAAATTTGCTTTGTTAGCTTGACACAAATTTAAAAAGCACTCAAAAACATAGAAGGCACTGCCAAAAATTGAATTTATCACAACTAATTAACGGTAAAATATTAAGCCATAATCCAATAAGATTAGGAGCTTTGAACCACTTGTCGACATATTATATTAAGTTACCAAAGCACCAACAATGAAAACTAAGAAAGCATCGAACGATAAATTTGAAATCCCTACAGCTAATTAACAACAAACTATCCACCCATTTTTCAATGCCTGAAATTTGCTTTGCTAGCATGATATCCAGTTAGGAAAGCACCAGAAAAAAAACATAGAAAACATTGAATGGCTAAATTGAATTAGTAACAACTAATTAACAGCAAATTATTAAGCCATAAATCATTATTAATAAGAAGTTGTTACCACTTATCAAGAAATATCAACTTAGCAAAGCACCCGAAAAAACATAAAAAACATGGGACGGTAAATTCAGAATTGCTAGTCAATTAAAAACAAATTATCGACCCCCCCCCCCCCCCATTTATTATCCACGTAATTTTCTTTGTTGACTTGATATAAAATAATAAGAACATAGAAAACATAGCATGACAAAATTGAATGTCATAACTCAATAACGCCAAAATATTAAACCATAACAATCAAGAATTAGGTTTTTTTTTGCTTTTCAAGATATATTAAGCTTAGCAAAGCACCCGAAAAAACATAGAAAATATGGAACGATAAATTCAAAATTGCCACAGCTAATTAACGACAAACTATCCATCCAACCAATTTTTGACCCTTGAAATTTACTTTGTTAACTTAATATCAATAGTAAAGCACCCAAAAAACATAGAAAATACTGCACGACAAAATTAAATTGGTCCCAACTAACTAACGGAAAATTAATAAGCCATAAACTATTAAGTAAAGAAGTTTTTAACAATTTTCTCCATGTATCAAGCTTAGCAAAGCACCCGAAAACAGCATAGAAAACATTGAACGATAAATTTGAAATTGACACAGCTTATTAGGGAGACAAAATTCAAATTTGCTTTGTTAACTTGATATCAAGTTAACAAAGCACCCACAAAAACATAGAAAACACTGAACGCCAAAATTGAATTACTCGTAGCTCATTAACTGCAAATTATTAATCTATTATACGTTGGCTATAAGCAGCTTTAACCCCTCTTTAAGGTGGTGCTTTGCTTACTTCATATCAAGTAAGTAAGACACCAACAAATAAACATAGAAAACATTGCACGACCCAATTTGATTTGTCGCAACTACTTAACTATGAACTAAACATTCACATTTAACATTTTTTAAAACTTCAAAGTTGCTTTGTTAACTTGATATCAAGTAAGCAAAGCACCCAAAAAAACATAGAAAACATTGAATGCCAAATTAGAATTAGAATAACTTCAAATTATTATTAATTCATTAATAATTCAGTATAAGTAGCTGACTCTTTGCTTACTTGTTATTTAGTTAGTAAAAAACAAAAAAATAAAACATAGAAAACATTGCACGACTGAATTTAGTTTGTCGCAATTAATTAACTGCAAATAACTAAGCCATAAAATATTTGGTATAAGCAGTTTAAGCGGTGTGCTTTGCTAACTTGATATCAAATAAGAAAAGTACCAAAAAAAACATAGAAAGTATTGGATTAACAAATTTGATTTCTAACAACTAACTAACGACTAATACACGGCAAGAAATTAAGCCGTGAGGTATTAAGTAGAAGAAATTTCTACCGCTTTTCGACAAAAAAAAACATAGAAAACATTGAACGAAAACTTCGAAACTGTCACAACGAATTAGGGACAAATCATACCCACTCGTTTTTCGATCCGTGAAAGATGCTTTGCTAGGATAGGTTAGGTAGAAGGGCTGACAGTTGATCTTCTTACCGTCACACTTACATACATCTATGTGTATATCCGTTGTGATACCCGAGGAAGTACTATCCCGCTTAATTCAAAAACCTTCTGTTAGCACTCAAGCCATTTATTGGCATTGAAGAAGTTCTGAAAGCTATTAACCGAAGATCTAAAAATTTTAAGATGTGGTTTCGTAACTTGACACTCATATATTCTTCTATGAGTGCTGAATAATTAAATCTCAAACATTTGCCAACAGCTATGACAGCAAATCATTTGAAAACAAAAAATAATGAGGTCTAAAAAAGCCTGTCCTTAAATCACCTAACTATAGAACTTTTTTTTTTTTAATTCAAGCACAATTTCTCGAATTATTTCAGGGATATAATACACAAAATATGATTTTTGCAGCAAAATTGATCTTTAAGGCAACAATGGATAGAATATTCCATTATATTTATTTTAACTTGTTTTTTCTTCTTTAAACTTAAAAATTCACTAAAATGTCATAAACCGATATCGAGACATCTTAGAATATGAAGAGTATAGGTATTTTAATATCCTGTCTGTCCATCAGGTATGGTTCCGTCCACCTTATATTTTTCTACCACCGCCACCGCCGCCCTGCCACCGTAACCATTCTTACTAAAGAAAATCGTTGTTGATGAAAATTTGCTGGTATATCGATAACCTTTATAGAATTTCATGAATCAAAAATGTCAATCATATAAAATTTTGCTGTGTAAAATACATTTCGATTTCCTAAATAAATACAATCGAGATGTCAAATGAAATTCTGACAGGTGAATTTTTGTGCACGAGAGAAATTCAGCGCCATTTTGTGCTTACTGATATACCCATGCCCCCATACCTGTGTTGTCATCACAATCAAAGCAAACACATGACGATGACACGTAGTCTCCTAATTTTAATATATCTGTCACGTGGCTGTACATAATAATTGTTCTTCAATGTCAAAATTTTAAATGACAGATGTCAATTTTTTTTTTCTTTTCTACATTCAATGCCATCTGGTGGTGAATATGAATTCATAAAAAAAATCCAGATAATATCGGAAGTGCAATAAAGTGCCATTTTCCGTTGACTGTTAACCACAAAATTAATAGATTAAATATTCCAAACCGGAAGTAAAAGGATAAAATAAATCATAATAATTTATTGTGATATGAAAATACACACATATACATTTTGGTATATGAAAACACCTTATTGACATTTCATGTATGTTTTTTTCGCTTGAGGCTTTCCCAAAGGTTTATTTTAATAAAATTAATAAATCATCAATGTCCGTCAATAGTAAAAAAAAAATGCAACAGAATAAAAAAAAAAAACACTATAATATGCCAGGGGGACTGCAAGCTTATTCTGTGATACGTAGACCAAGGGGAAATAAAAGGAGACGGATGTCCTATAAATGAGAAATTATTGCCACTTGACAGCATCATCACAGGACCAACCGGATGAAGAGGTTAAAATCGATGTCACACATGTTTTATAAGCACAGCCATTTTTGTTTTGTTCTTCTGGTTGTTGTTGTTGTTGTTGTTCCTGATTGGATTAATAATACAATGGAATATTAAATGATTGGAAAATAAAAATATAGGCTTATAACAAGATGAGGTGCCTTTTTACAACTTTAACATACATTTTTATTTCAAGAGGATGTGTGTACTTGTATACATCCGATTCGAGCGACGATTGAGGAAGTGTTAAGCTTTAATAAAAGATTCAACAACAACAAGTACATATGATGGCTCACTGGTCATCTCTTTTTCTCTCTGTGATTTACATTTTTATGGAATATATAAATTTCGATGAAGTGTGCAATACGTCAATGAAATGAAAAAGCTATAAGGATTGTAATGTCAATCAAAAGTGCGTGTATTTTTTGATTAAAAGAATAAGGATTCATGTAAAAAGAGCATGGAAATGTAAAAGAAATATTTTTATCATCAGAAAATGTTCAATGAATTCGTATGAACATGTCATATGCATCATCGAATAATATGTCAGGCCGTTCGAAAGGAGAATACTTAAAGTAAGCAACAATTATTGACTTCGTAAGAGCCGTGATTCCTTGTCAATATGCATCATTCATTCTGGCGAAATATTCAATTTAAAAAAACATCCAAAAATATTTTTTAATCGAAATGGTCTTCAAACGCATTCTTATAAAAATCAGGTAAATCACTTGTTTGAAATAAAATCCTTCTTGAAAACTCTAATATTTAAAATAAAAATAAAATAAAATAAAATAAAATAAAATAAAATAAAATAAAATAAAAAATATAAAAATACACGACTGGATCACTTTTCAGCCAAATTTTTCGACTGAAATATTTTCCGAGTGAAACTCACAATAAGGCTGATTAATGAAAAGAAATGGTTAAGTTTTTGAATGGGGTCTTAATAAAAACGACTTTTTAAACATGTCATATTTGAGCCTTAAGACTCTTCTCTATTTCGATTATGTGTGTCTTGAGCCTTTCTTTCTTCCGAAAAAAGTTATTAACCAAAGAAGTTGTCAGGAAAAAAGCGACACGAATAACCCTGAAGTGGATGTGGCATACTTTTGGTATCAATTGAGGATCAGCTACGCAGGTGGAAGGATCACTTTTGTGCCTTGCTAAATGAGGATTCCGTTGAGCAGAGTGCTGAAGTGCCCCAGCTTAACGAGATGCGTAGGTCTTATAGGGGTATTGACACCGAACCCCCTTTAGTAATGGAAATCCAATCTTCGATAACTCTTCGCAAAAACAACAAAGCAGCTGGAATTTATAGAATAACAGCCGAATTCCTTAGAGCTGACCCGGTCACAACGTTAAGTATTTTACATCCGTTGATACAAGCTGTTTGGGAAAACGAATGCTATCCCAAGGACTGGAAAGATGGTGTGATTTTTAACATACCAAAGAAAGGTGACCTAAAAAATTGCAACAGTTGGCGTGGTATTACCGTTTTGTCCGTTTTCCCAAAACTAATGGCAACCATCATTCTCGAACGGATAGAATTGAGTCTACACTTAAGAAGCAAAAAGCTGGCTTCCGCAGTGGTCGAACGTGGGCCTTCCATATCAACACTAAACGTATCGTTCTTGAGCAGTCTGCGGAATTTGAATCACCGACTTACTCCTTTCTTGTTCGTGGATTGTGAGTAGGCCTCACTTTTTGGTAGAAGAATTCTCCTAAAAATTGTTGCTACTATATTCGAGAGTCCTACAACAACCCAAAGATGATTTATTTGACACAATGGGTACGGGCAACTATCCGACTTTTTTAAGGTGGGACATAGTGTGATACAGGTAAATGTTCTTTCGAAAAATTTAAGCGTTGGTACAGCGGCGGAGAGACAAGACATTCAACGGAGACCATTTGAAAGGCAATTCAGCGAGCGATACTGAGTGCTGAGATCAAACAAAGATATACCCTTGCAAATCGCATTATCTTTGGGCTAAGAAGGCAATTGAGAAGCAAAGTCCTCTTTCGAGCAGCTAAATTGTCCCTAGTATAAGGCGCATATCATCCCGGTACTGATGTATGGTGCAGAGGCATAATTGGAGAGGAAAATTCCCCGGTTGATTTTTGGTCGCGGCAGCATAGATAGGGAATGGAGAAGAAGTTACAATAATGAACTGTACGGGCTGTAAAGCGAGACCGGCCTAGCTACAAAATTGGAAAGCCAATGACTGAGATGGCTGGATCACCTAGAGCGAATGGACATCAATGCTCTGGCCTGGAAAGTCTTTGAATCCAACCCCATGGGACGACGACGGCAGTAGAGGAGGAGAACGTAACAGGTGGCGCACGAAAGTGGAGGAGGACCTCAACCAACTTGGCGTGCGAAACTCTACACAGCTAGCTAGAAGCCGAGCCGGCTGGAGGAAAAGCTTGTTGGTTGAGGCCCTGGCCCACCATGGACTGTAGAACCACCGTAATAAGTAATTATTTGAAAGGCTGTCATAAGACTATGCCAATGATATATGTCTCCTGGCATACATCAGCGGGTTGAACGGGATTTGTCAAACACTGAAGGTAAATGAAGAGTCGAGTGGTATTTAAATAAAAAGTAAAAAGTTAAAAATAATGCTCACAGGCCACTACAAAGACCAACGTAATTTTGTACATGAGACACCAGTTGAAGAGGTTGAACAATTTAACTACCTTGGAAGTATTGTTTCAGCAAATTGAGGTACTGATCTGGACGTTAAAAGCAGAATAAATAAAGCTCACGCAGCATTCGGTAGTATGTTCCCAATTTGGAAATTCTAATCCAGTCAAATCTGCTTACGCACTAAGTTGATATTCTTCGAGTCCAATGTCAAATCCATGCTGTTATATGCTTGCGAAACCTGGAAAGTCAAGACTACCATTTCGAGGCAATTGCAGGTTTTTGTGCATCGCTGTCCTCGGCACATACGTTGACCACAAATTATATCAAATGAAGAATATTGTGCGCAGTACAAGTCAATAGCGGTTGGACATCGAAATAAGAAAGCGTAAATGGCAATGGATTGGTCGCAAACTGAGGAAACCCAACGATGAAAGCAGCTTTGAATGGAATCCTCAGGTTGGAAGACCAAGAACAACATGGAAATCAACAGTTCTAGAAGAAGCAGGCTCCCAGAGAAAGACGTGACCACAGTTAAAATATCTAGCTGCAGGCCGTGAAGGAAGGAAACGATTTTAAGGACCGCGGGGATTAACGATCAGTCACATTTTTCCAGTTTTGCAGAATTCAAATTTTAAACTTTCAAGTATAATATTTTGACCTCAAGTATTATAATTACACTGGTTCTGTAACAGAAAACAAAGCATAGTTTTCTATAGGTTTTTGGTGTGCTGAACTCGATGAAACTGAAAATATTCCATCACATCACGTTTTTGAGATATTCCCTTTAGAAAATCAAAGAACCCACAGCAATTATGATCTTTCCCTTAGTATTTTGACCGTAATCGTTATTATTTTTGTTCCAAATCATTCCAAGTTTCGATTCGCTTCTAAGAGACCTGAAAGATGGCATCTAATTGGTGACAAAAATTGACTTTGATCGTTCTTTCGCGCAGCCCTTTGCTGGCACCCTATGTCCCAACCGGGGTTACAGAATATGATGAACGATAAATAGAAGATATATATAAGCCTTTTCAAATTCGATGAATAGAAGAGGAATTGGTGATCGAAATTCCAACCCAATGTTCGATGATGATCCGCAAGGTGCTGATGTGGACCACACTGGAGTATTCAGAGCGGTATACTACTTCTTCGACGGCGAGGTTGTCTTAGAGGTGGTCTTTATCCGCTCCAAGACGATTCTTGCTATAAACTTGGCTACTGGCTACTGCACGCAGCAGTCCAGTTTTCGCACTGCATAAAAAGTCTCCAATTTTTAATTTTTTCCACTTCTTAGGAAATTTCAATGTTCTCCGAGCTCTCTCAATGAGTAGGTGCAGGAGTTCACTCAATGTTGATGGCATTGATAGTATGAGCTCTGCGGGAATACCAACAAGTCAAACCAATTTGTTGTTCTTAAGTACTTTGATGGCGGTAAAGATATCTTCTCTATTGGGAGATACAGTGCGTATGCAGGAATTTGTTACTATGGGTCATTGTGCGTTGGGTTCAATTCACTGGCGAAAACGATGTTTCATACCACAGAAAAATGCTTCTTCCATTTCTTGAGCTGTTCCTCATCTAACAGAGAATGGTCTGTGTCTTTAACCAAGTGTTATTAAGAGCTTTGTGCACCTGTGAGCTCTGTGGTAATTCCGTAGAAGGTCCTACTGACACACCTACTTGCAGCCTTTTCTGTTTCTTTAGTCAATGCTTTGATAAGCTGCTACTGAAAAGGCTTAACAAAATAGAAGAAAGAAGACTTATTCCAAGCCATTAGTTTGCATTTAGAAATAAACATTCCACGATAGACCAAGTGCATCGAATTACGGATGTTGTTGAAAAAGCTCTTGAAGAAATACAAGAAGTATGCTCGGGTATATTCTTAGATGTTGCTCAAGCCTTTGACAAGGTTTGGCACTTGGGACTTGAGTACAAACTGCATAGGGACCTTTCCAGGCAGTACTACGAATTACTAAAAACTAAAGAAAATTGAAGCCGGTGTACCACAAGGAAGTGTCCTAGGACCAACCCTCTTTTTTTTAGTTTTTAGTTAGACATAATCAATAGCCTACAGCTGTGACATAGCTTTCCATTGAATACTTGCCGGAAAATATATGTAGTTACCAGAGTGTTTAAATTTGAATTCACACTTTATGAAATGAGTTTGCAAAACTAGTAAAACTTAGAATATCTACTTTATTCTGTTCACTGTCTTATTTGTTAATACCATTTTTACTATTTGTCACTTCTTACTCAATAAAATTAAAAAGAAATAAAAAATAATCAAGTCCCCTTTCTCACAAAATCCTTTATCACTTTGCATTTCTCACTTAACAATTCTCATACACAATACACATGCAATGATGGCCATTATTTGCCTTCTCTCTACCTTTATTTTACTTTCTTTTTGTTTTTAAAACAGTAAAATATTCATTTTAATTAACACAAAAAGATACTTTAATTTAAGTAGCAGAGTAGGATGTTACAATTCATTCTTACAAACACTATCAAAAATATTTTATATCCAAATGAAAACTAAATAAAATTTTTCTTCATTTCTTTATTTTTTTTTTTTTTCATAAAAAGGATAAACATATAAAGAAAATATTTATAGTCCTTGTGATGATGCCGACAAAAGAATACAAAAATACAAAGAAAAAAGAATCGAAATGAAATGAAATGAAAAAAAAAATATATATAGAAAAATGCACGCGGCGTAAAGTTTTAATTGACTTCTTTTCATATTTCCAATGAAAATGGATAAAGTTTTTTTTTTATTTTTGTGTTGTTGCTGTCCAGAGAATGAAAAAAATTGCATACATATAGCATCAACTAGTGCAAAAGGCATATAAGAAGGGTGAGAAACCTCCAGCTATATTATAGAAGTGTTTTATTTTTGTTTCCAGAAAATAACAATGAACAATATTTACACAAATGAAAAACAATAAAAGTAATAATATTGTTATACGTACATACTCCTGTATAATGTTGAATGTGGTAAATTAAAATAACAATATCAAAACATAACAACAAACTACCTCGTTCCGTTTTATTGATTGTAACAAATAAGCATTTGAAAATGGTCAGTTTTGTGGTTATGGTCTGGATTGGTAGAATGAGAAAAAAGGTGGAAAATGTTAAGCCTTCCATTGTTTTGGATTATCAAGGATTTTTTATTTTCATTCAGTAATGAAACAAAATTTGATATTTTTGTTTTATTTAAATAAAAATGTGACTTTATTGTCCTATTCAACGGATAAATTAAAATAAATTGAAAAAAAAAAATCCGGCTCGAAGGACCAATTTATTTAGATTAAGAGCCGTAGTATAAAAACGACTATACACAATGGAGAAAAATATATATTTATAAAATACTATATCCCATACGCAAGGATATTGTAATATTCACTTGTTTTTAATGAGGAAAAATGCATGTCCTTGAAGTTAAAAAAAAAGACCAATTTCTTTAAAATATTAAACCAAATAAATGGCAGTTTTCAGTAAGAAACAAAGTAGGAAGGTATCAACGCAACTGAAGGTAATTTTAGTTGAAAGAAAAATGTATTGCTCCTCAACACTGTTGACAGGAGCTATTAAACAACTTTTAACATGCCTTCTCCCTCATATAAATTAATTACAACTTATGTATCTAAGCTTAGAGCAGCTTTGGCGATAGTGTTTAGTTTCTAGAGTTTCACAAGAAATGTACAAGTAAATCTCAATTTTCAGAAATTCAGCATTTAAGAAATTCCAAAATTTATATTAATGCAAATTTTTGCAAAAAAAAAAAAATATATTAAACTAAAACCATCTGTGATGATAATATCTTACCTCAGAGGCATTTGTTTTTGGTAAGGTAAAACAAATGATAAGATATCGCAGATATAATTTAGACTTTCTCCCACCGTTAGCCCCTCAAGGGATGACTGTTTGCCTTTGTTGAGTTCAACCATCTTCAAATAATCAAAGAAGACAAGTCGTGAAATAATTCCATTCCATTAGCCAAAGGAACAAGACATCTATTTACATTATAAAATGCGACGTAGAGAAATGAGATTGACTAAAGGTAGAAATTTCTTAGGAAAAGACTTTCTGGTTGATAGAGAAGGGAGGGAGGGGGCGGATATAAGCAATAGAGTGATTACTAAAATACAAATTTTAAATTCATTTCTCCAAGGATATACTTCATCATTTATAACGGATACACTCAACTGATTTTCTTTATTTTTTTTGCATGAATTTGTATCATTTAAGTTCTAAGTTATCAAGGTATCTCTTAATTGTATTCATTGGAATATTTAAATATCCTCTGAAGTGTTTCAATCACTAGCCCTCCATTCATCCCCAATGTGTTGTTATAAATTATCTCAATATTTAAACTCTCAGTTATATCTGAATTAAATTTAAATACAAAAAAAAGTGTCAGAAAGGTTGAAAATATCTATCAATCTTTTACTATGTATCTAATTATTAAATAAATTTATTTAAAGTCTGTCAACAGAGAAGAATCTTTTTTCTATAACTTTCGTGTCAATTACTTAAGAGATTGATAGATGTGCTATCAATAATAAAAATAAAAAGTTAGGTATTTGAAGTTTTAAAAGAACGTAAAGAAAAATTAAACTCTGTTTTTTTTAAGTGTCAATCGGTACATCATCTGATAAACTTTTTTTCATTGAATTTCAAATTGGATTTTCTTTAAAAAGAAACGGAATAATTAATTTATTTTAAGTGAAATTGTTGATATTGATTTAAAAGGCCAGTGGGCAGTTGTTAACTTGGCAAATCTATAGTTATCAATTGTTTTGTCACTGAGTATTGAAACAGAATGACGAAGTTATAAGTCTTGTGTTTTAGCCGACATTCTGAATGACAAAAATATACTGATGACATTTTTTAATTGGAGCTGGAAAGTGGCTTATTTCTGGATATTAAAAAAAAGTCACAGCTGGTGTTGTACTAAAGTCACCATTTTGAAAACACGTTTTAAGTAATATTTTGTTTTGAGAAGGACTCGCACCGATAAATTATTAAGAATTTTCGATAGGAAATTAAATTATCTTCCTTTTTTGAATAACACGATTCTTCGATAAGTTATTAGTGAGTGTAAAGAGTATCAATAGGTACTTACATTTTTTTTTCATTTCAATCTAAAAAAAAACTTGGAAAAAAGAATATTTTTTGTAATTTCACTCGGAAGGAGGAGGAGGGAGATCGGTAGAAAGTGCGCTACACACTCTTGTACGAACTATCGAATATTCCTTCCAACAGAAAGAGTACATCACGGTCACTTTCGTGGATGTAGAGGGCGCTTTTAACAATGTCGATGTAATCGCATCTGCACTGACTTCCCTGAAGGTAGATGGTTCGCTTAGAGAATTGATTAATCAAATACAGACTAGCAGGGTTATCAGTTCTAAACTGGGCGGATTTTCATGTCCCTAAAGTTAGCAGAACATATATTTTGTGATGGCATTATAAAGCGCTTATTAAATGCTAATTAAATGCCCAACAATAAAATTTATGCTCAAGTATTTTTGGGAAAAATCAATGTTCTACTAACTTGATTTAAAGTTAGCAGAACAATTTCCTAAAATGGTTAAAACATTAAGTATGAAAATTGGGTTTGGTCCTATATTAATGAGCCATTTAAATGCTCTGCGAATAAAAATAAAATGCATGACTGGGTCGCACGTACTTGCTCTTATGCTCAAGACACTGCGGGTTTAAGAAAATTGTATATAAAAACATGGAAACTATGAGAGAAAAATGAAGAGAAGCATGAAATACGACATTGAAATTGGCTAAAACAACTCTTTTGACAGTTTGAGGTGGAAAAAAAGAATGTCATCTTAATTCTTGATTGAATATGATTGTATAGGAAAAAAAAATTTAAAATCGTTGGAGCGGTTTCTTAAAAAAATAATTATTTATATATAAAATTCTTATAACATTTTTAAGAACTAATTTTGGTATGCAAATCTAAAGTAAATATTCATGTGTATATAAAAACAAAATTTGAAAAAAAACTGTCAACCCGTTTTTGAGATATCGAATTTTCAAAAAAAAAAAAAATTGAAACATTTTTTAAAAATCCAAAAACTTTTTTTTTGAAAATTTTGAAATGCAATATTATTAAATCTTATCTGAAATTTGTACATAAAAAAAATTATTTTAATCCACTTAGCCAAAAAAACGAGAAAATTCAAAATAAAAAAATACGTTCCATGACAGGTACTATTAATAATTGCTGTGTGAAATTTTATAATTTTTGGTAGTAGATCGTACTATTTTTAGTAAATTCAAAAAGTTTAATCAAAATCGTAGGAGTCGTTTTTAAGCAAAAAAGTATTTTCCTCTGTGGTTTTTTAACTTTTGTATGGAAGGTACCGTTATTTTTTCATAAATGTAATTTTTTTTTCTAAAAATATTGTAGAGAATACTAAAAAACTCTTAACTATCGAGTTTCAAAAAAATCGATCATGTCGTTTTCGAAATATTTGATTTTCAAAAAAAAAAATTTGAAACATTTTTTAAAAATCCAAAAAATATTTTTTTAAAAATTTTTGTACGCTAAGCTATTTATATTTTTTGGAAGCTTCTGTATAAAAAAAATAATTGAAATCGGTCGTATCGTTTTGAAGAAAATCAAAAATTAAAAAAATGGTTCCTTGGGAGGTACCATTAATAACCATTTTTGAAAAATAGTTTTCCACCCAAAGGAAGCCTTTACTAAAATAAATTTACTGAATTTTTTTTAAGAAAAGTTGTCGAGCCGTTTTTGAGAAAAATACGGTTATGTAAAATTGTTAAAAAAAAATTGTATGGCAGGTACCGTTATTTTTGGCTCTAAGAAAAAATGAGAAAAACGTGTGGGCATAATCACCAAAAACCACTATGTACCAAGTTTGAAGAAAATCGATCGAGCCGTTTAGGCTGTAGACGAACAGACAGACAGGCAGACAGACAGACAGACAGAATTTTGCCACCCACTTTTTTGGTGTTCTCTATCATCGTATTATCATGTTTGATTGTTATCTCAAAATTTTTTTTTTGCACGAATCCAAAACTTGCCTTATAGTACCTATAATCGCAAGTAAAAACTGAAAAAATCTTGATTTTCACAAAAAAAAAAAGAACTTGATTTTCCCAAAAAAAAAAAAAAGAACTTGATTTTCACAAAAAAAAAAAAAAGAACTTGATTTTCACAAAAAAAAATTTATCACAATTTTGAAAAAAAAAAAAAATAATATTTTCTTTTAAATGCCTAAAAATAAAATGCAATTAAATGCTCCAATTTCGAAACTATTTTCGAAGATCTGAGCAAAAAAACAAAAATAATTCAATTTCCCATACATTTCAATGTTCTGCTAGCTTAAAATCGGTTTTTCTCAAAAAATTCAAACTTTTTCGATTCAAATCATTTTGATTAAATGCAAATAATTGTTCCAATTTCGAAATAATTTTCGATGATCTGAGGCAAAAAAAAAAATCATTTTCCCACACATTTCCCATTTGAAATTGAATTATTTTCTGTCAGAGGAACGCCGCAAGGCGGTATCCTATATCCCCTTCTCTCTAACTTAGGTGCCAGTTATAGCTTTCATTGAAACTCATCATTGAAAACTTTAATAACTGATTTTGAGATGTTTAGAAAGCAAAATCATTTATCATTTTGATGGACGATGCTTAAGACTTAATTACTATTTCTAGTCAAAACAAAAATTCAAATTGGCCCAACCTTCCACAAAAATTGACTTTTAATCTTTCAATGATCATTGGTAAGGTAGTTCAGTCATTGAAATAAGAAAAGTCTTTTTATGTGGACATTTGGGCCTATTTGAACTATTTTTTTGGCTAGATATATTAATTAAGTCTTAAGGTTTATTTCTCCATCAAAATAAAAAACGATTTCACTTCCTAAGCGTCTCAAAATCAATCATTAAAATTTTCAATGATGAGTTTCAATGATAGCTTTAGGTGCCAGTTATAGCTATCATTGAAACTCATCATTGAAAATTTTAATGATTGATTTTGAGTCGTTTAGGAAGTAAAATCATTTATTATTTTGATGGACAAATAAAGGTTAAGACCTAATCAATATTTCTAGCCAAAAAAAATATTCAAATAGTCCCAACTTTCCACATAAAAAGACTTTTCTTATTTCAATGATTGAACTACCTTACCAATGATCATTGAAAAATTAAAAGTAAATTTTTGTGGAAAGTTGGGCCTATTTGAGTTTTTTTTTTTTACTAGAAATATTAATGAAGTCTTAAGCTTTGATCGTCCATCAAAATGATAAATGATTTTTCCTCCTAAACGTCTCAAAATCAATCATTAAAATTTTCAATGATGAGTTTCAATGATAGCTATAACTGGCGCCTTAACTAGCACCTTAGTAGTAAATGAGCTGCTGATATGCCTGGACGAAGCTTACCAACTGGTCTGAACGGTGTGGTCTGGGTGTCAACCCTTATAAAACAGAACTTGTTCTATTCTCAAGGAAATATAAATTCCCTCATATAGATCCTCCTTCTATCTACTAACAACATTTACTGATCAAGCACAATATTTGGGTCTTAATTTGGATAAAAAGTTAAGCTAAGAACCTAGTATACAAAAAAGAGTCAAAAAAGGCAATTGGCACTTTTCTCATACAAAAATGCCGTTACAATTGGGGCCTTCAACCTTGTATAACTCACTGGCTGTATACTTCTGTAACTAGACCGATCCTCACTTACAGAGTGGCACTGGCACTATAGTGGACTATTCTAGATAAAGCGGTAAATTGTAACAGAAAAAAAACGAAGTCCAACGCTCTACTTGTTTGCTCCTAAGTGGAGCACTTCGTACGACACCTTCCGCCGCTCTAGATATTCTGCTCCATCTGACACCCCTCAATATTTTCAGCAAACAAGAACATAGCTGCAAACACAACCACCCGCCTAAAATCCTCCTCACAAAGGACCAACAATAACATTGGCTATTCTGAATTCATTCGAATCAATCCCAAGTCACACTAACTACACCATTCCAAAGCTACAGTCCGCAAAAACTTTCAAGGCAGCATTCTAGAGTCATCTGGGAGTTTCAAAACATTTAAACATCGACGGATCAAAATTGATGATGGGGTTTGTGGTGCTGACCAAAATTAAGTCTCTCCTTCCATTTTCCTAATCATTGTAGCGTGTTCCAGGCGGAACTTTTGGCGATCAAAGAAGCTCTATCTTGTCTAAAAGAACAAGTGTCATAAGCCACAGATATTCGCATCTTCTCGGATAGTCAAGCAGTTTTCAAATCTCTTAGGTTAGGCTAGGTTAGGTAAAGGGCCAACGCCAAGCCCAGACTTAAAAACAATTGAGCATTTGTGGGACAAGCTTAACCGAATGGTAAGAGTCAGAAATCCAGCTCCTGGAAGAGTAAATGAATTCAAAGCAGCACTGGTAGAAGAATGGGAACGAATCAGTCAAGGAACTCATGAGATCAATGAAGAATCTTTTCGAAGCTGTAATAAGAACAAGGATGAACAATACAAAGCACTTATTAGCCGCATTTTATTATCGCTCATAACCCATATGGTTCACCTCTTGAAAATAAAACGATGCGGATTAGTGCAAAAACAGTGCTGTATATCAGTCTCTTTCTTTCTTATGTTTATTTGTTTTTCATGTAAACACTTCCTAACACTGCTGATAAATCGCTGACATCATTCACAACGGTAAATAGCCCTCTGCCAGTCAGAGTGAAAACCTCTATCTGTGCTATTGAAATTAACCTCGATAGAAACCTAGATCCCACGTTGTTTTTGTAATACATGTTAAAAGATAACCTCGATCCAGACCCCAGCCACGCTCACTTTCAATTTCACTCTGTTTTTCCTTACATGTTTCGAATTTTATGACTATCTCTTAAAGTCCTGAAGTGATAGTAATGGTTTAGGCTTTGATTTAAAGCTAATTATTCAAGCTTTTTTACAAATACCATAGACTTTTACGAATCTCAACTACATCGAGGGAAATTTATGTCTTTAAAAAAAGCAAGAGGGTGAAGTCTGCTTTCAATTTTGCACCTTGTTTTCGAGCCACACATATAACAAATGTTGATCCTTCAGCTGTTATAAACTTTTTTTTAAAGGGTTTTTCTCGAACAAAACGCAAATAGAATTTGTTGAGAGCAAAAAACCACTGGACCTTGTTCTCCAATAGCTGTCGTACCACTAATTCATTTAAAGAGAATTTTTACAAATGGCGAAGATACGAGAAGTTAGGCTGCACAACTTTTGATCCATAATTTTTAAATTGAACAATAGAATAATTTCGGAAAAATACTTCTTGAGCAACATGAAAGTTAACATTGAAAAAAAAACTACCATTATCCTTTGACAGCAGAGCTATAAATATAAAAACAACCTGGTATTGAATTTTTAACACCATTAATCAAATTTACGTAGGTATTCCTAATTCTCCTTCGTTAAAATAATCCTTTCATATAGCTTAACACAAGATTTTATGTGATTTCAATTAAATCCATCGTTACTACATTTTGCAGTGTTTTTGTTTCACCAAACATCCCCGCAAGGCTAACCGACCACCACCCACACTACTTTCCACAAAAAAAAAATATTTTATAAAAATCACACACACAAAAAAAAAATGTAGCCACATATCTATAATTTAATATGAAAATCCAAAAAGAAAAGAGATAATAGATTATATTTTCGCACAATAAATTCAGGCAGTTTCCATTTGAGTTAACCTATTTTTCACTAGATCTTCTATACGAGAAAAAAAAACACCTCACCCTCTCTACTTATATATCACCACATAATATGAGGGTACTTTTATGAAGCGAAAAAAAATAAACAAAATGAAAAAAAATATACACCACACACTGTCGGAACTTGATCCTGCCACAAACATCACCAATGCCATCCATTGAGTCCAAACAAAAACAAAAGCAACAGAAAATAAAAATATGAAAAACAAAAAAAAAATATCCTTCTGAAAGGAGAAACACATTTGAAAGGATTATCTGATTTTAATTGCCACGGATTATTATTGGTAGTTTGGGGTGTGGGGTGAATTGGATATGATGATGATGATGATGATGATAGCAATTGAGGGTAGACACATTTGATGGTTGTTTTTGTTCTTGTTGTATTTTGGTATTTTGTCAAAAGGATTAAAGTCTGTAGGATATTATGAAGCTTTTTATTTAATAAGAGGATATTTTTTTTGTGCTTACCTAGAGACTCTTCTACATATTACCAGAACAAAAAAAAAAGTCATAGGATTTAGTTTTGCTTCATAGACCGAGAGCAAGGATATAGATTTGATTTATAACAAGTCGAGTAAAAAAGTGTTTTCATTTATTGAGGATTTTGTTGTTCAACTTAAGTTTTTTTTAATAAATCAATATTTGGCAAAACTACTTTCTCCGAGGATATGCTCTCCATCGCAATTCTTAACACTATCAACAAACCTCTTTCATTTTGAGGTAACTGCTTTTGAGCATTTTATAACACTCTCCTTCGCACACCATTTCCAATCAATAAAATAATAAAGTTTGTTCATAAACTTGCTTCATAGCCTAACAAATCGCCTGCCCCATCAAGTTAATTAAAATGTTCATCCATTCCAATTATATATTATTCCCATCGGGAGGAAATCTCAACACAAAATTAATTACAAGCCCATCACTATCAGGCTATTTTGGGCCTTAGAGAAAAAGAGAGAGAAAAAAAAAGCAAGTATTTATAGTCATTTCTACAAATTGGATTAATTTTTCCAACAGATGGCGTTCAAGCATGCACACAAGCAAACAAACTGAAAAATAACATTTTGGTGTAATTTCTTTTTCCAAATTTAATAAATTCCATAATAACAAACAAGAAAATATTTTATGGGGTTGAACTTGGTAACGTGGAAAAGTATATGTAATGGTTCGTAAAATTGTCTTGGCAGTCATATTTGCTGGTGAACACATTGATTATGTAAATGAAGTACGAGTAAGTTTACTTTTCATAGGTGTATATTGGCTGCGTGCTGGCAACGCTTTAATGACTAGTGTCAAACTTGTCATTAAAGAAAGAAAAAAATGTTTGGATATTTCTTATGGTTGTTTCCGTTTGATTGCATGGTTTTGGCTAACCAGGAAGGTCTTTAAAGAGCGCAATGTCCGGTGGAAATTATATCAACAAGCCAATGAGTTTGAGTAATTGGGATAGATATTTTGTTATTTTAAGTTTTATGGCTGAAATAAAGAGACTTATTGGAGTAATTACTTCATTGTTGACATTTGAGACCCATTTACTAAAACAAGTTTAGTTAAGTATTAAGATTATTTTAGAGTAAATTAATGCTGTACAGCAACCCAGCTGCAGTGTCATGCAACCAAGCAAACCAAACAACAAAACAGAGATGTTAATCAAATGCAAATATGGATAAAAGTCAGAATAAAGAAAGTAAAACTCGAATGGGGATATACGCTCAAGAGTCGGCAGTACACACAGAAAAAAAACGTAATGTAAAATCAACATGACGAATTATTTATTTCGATAAAAAGGATGAATTTTTCAATCATTGGATTTCATTTCGATTTAATACGTTTTCATTTTATTTTAACATTTCAAAACATTAATTTATGACTTAGTCCTGTTAATTTAAAATTGAAAACAAGTAAACAGGAATTTTATTTAAAATTATTCAGTTTTCGCTTTGTTTTAACTTTGAAGTTGTGTTAAAATGAAATTATTCGTATATAAATTCCAAGTTAAAAGAAATTCATGTCAAAAAAAGCGTTTTGATGTAAAAATAACCAGACATACACTCAAACATTGTTTTTTATTTTGATTCAACATGTTTTGTATTCAAAGGGAAATATTATTAAATCATTAAGGTTTCATTTACAAATTAATTCATGTGTGAGACCCTGTTGAAATAACATGATTGAACACATTTTAGCATTGAAATAGAATTAAAATAAAATGATTCAAGTTAAAAGTTCAATTGAGCACAACTCCATATAGCGTTTCGCCCAGGTGCGATAGTTGGCATTGAAATGAAGTGTCTGAATTTAAAGAAATTCCCTTAGAATTATAAAATTATCAGTATTTTGAATGCTGAGTTTTTATATTAGTCGGTAAACATCGATACAAAATTGCGTCTTAGAAGGGTACGATAGTCATCTAACTGATGAGCCCAACTATCGTACCTGGACGAAACGCAATAAGGAGTCGAGCTCATTTAAACTTTTAACTTGAATTATATTTAGTCACTCCGCTCTATTATTTTAAAATAAAATGATTCACATAGCTATTAATTCCAAGTCAAAGTACCTCAAGTTGACGTTTGGCACTAGTTTTTTGCGTAGCGAATTGGCCCAGTGGATGAGTGCTATCTCCGTGTGCGGAAGGTTCCCAGTTCAAAACTCAGTAAGTATCACAAAGTATTTTTAAAATAAAATAAATATATAATGAATTCCTATTCCTATACTTTCAGACCATGGTGATTCAACATGATAATAGAAATGGCTTAACATGATGATAATAATGATTAAAAATGATGGTAGTAAAGATTTAATATGATGGTCATGGCGATTCAACATGATGATCGCGGTACTTCTACATGAAATCGTATTGTTTAGCATTCATTTGCTATGGATTCCATTTTTATTTGCAGGTTTTTTTTATATTACTTCAAAATTAAAACATATTGATTCAACTATAAAAACAATGTTATTTCAACATGATGTAATATTGATTTCTCTTATACAGAAGTCATGTTAAAATAAAACGAATGCTCAATGGAGCAAAAACATTTGGCAAAATATGTTAAGTCATTATTGTTTTTGTTGATTTTACCTCGTTTTTTTTCTGTGTGTAGTCATGGCTGTTGGCAATGGCTTGGCCTCGTAAGAGAATAAGTCGCCAGCGACAAACGTTATCCAAAAACAACAAAATGCTAAAGACGGCAATCCTGCCTCTAGCAGTGGTGCCAACGAGGTTGATGATGTCCTTTCCGAGGATCTCATGGACTTCCTTGACTCTGAGGTTGGGACTGTGGGGGCTGACGAGGGAGTGATGGCGTCAGACGAGAGGAATACACTCCTCGAAGATGACTATCAATCATTCGCCAGCTCAGGCAGCTCGGGCGCAGACATCACGGTGGCTGAAAACCCTGCTATTGGACAGCGTAAGAAACTCTCCCAAGGCGAATCTTTGGCCAAAACCCTGAAATTATCGGGTGCCAATGTTATACCTCGACTCCCAAAGGTTCCGGCTTCAGCGTACCAACCGAAATCTGCGCGGATGGCGCAGGGTGTTCCAGCACCTTGCTGCACACCACTTCCGAAGGTCGAAGCCCGCATGGGCCAAACCCGATCAAGGAGAAACTGGTGCATCCTAATAAGCAGAACAAGAAAGGGAAACAGGATCCGGAATACAAAAGGATCGAGAACGCTAGGAGAGCCGTACGAAGATATAGCCAATGCGACCCAAAGAAGCTAAATCTGTGAGATTGGAAAAGATTGAGCTGGGCCCAAAAGCTTCTAGCAAAACTAGAGGCCAATAACAGGCCCCCATTCAGACCCAAAGCGGATGACAGCAACAAAGGAAAAAACAAAATTAAAGACCAGGGTGCCTCCTCCTCCCAGACGACGAAAGGCATCAGATACAGCTCTCGTCCAAACCGGATACAGACTTCACAAGCTTAACTAATAAGCGCGACAGAATAGCAACACTTTAATCTTCTGTCGAAAATGACTGATGGCTGTATAATTTAGCTGAAATCTTGGACGAGCCTTTCAGAAGAATGGCATGCGGCAGATGAATTCCCTATAGAGAATGAACAGTGTCACCAAAAGTCTTGAAGACAAAGACCTATTAGAGCTCCTTGCCAATGTGCTGAAAAATAGATGGTGGCGGATGAACCCTTCACGGGCCAAAGGCAGCACTCATAACCCCCGAGTGGGCTACTGTCATCAGAGTATGCGGACTAAGGATTTGGTCCTCCGAATTTGGGGGTTGTGTCGTCGGGTTAATAACGTACAAAAATTTTGGTTATGAGAGAGACACCAGGAGCCTCGGGTCATGGTAAGCCTCAAATGGCAACAAGACCTGGTACGTCAACGGATAACGATTTGAGAGAATGTACTTAGACCGTAAGACCCCTCTACACCCCAGGTGCACATACAAAACTTAAGTCTGTCAGGGTCCAACCTGTATTGGACACTGGCCAATTGTAGAACATGCGGCGAAGCTGGGTATTCCTTACAATACTCACTGTCGCATCTGCAAAGATCAGCAAGGAAAGGAAACAGTCCTTCATTTTCTCTGTAAATGTCCAGCTCTGGCCAGAATGAGAGCACAATCGTTTGGAATGGCTTTTTTTGACGACCTGAACGAACTTTCCGAAATGAAGATCAAAGACTTGATCTCTTTTCTAAACGCCACGAAATGGATCTGAGACGAAAATCAGTTGCGCTCTGCATCATGTTCCCCCCCAGATCCAAAGACCGTGAGTAATCGGAACCCGGGTTTCTGCCGGGCTACATGATGCTCAATGTCAATAATGATCACACGGTCGGATCGATCGCGCTTCGGTGCTATTCTACAACCTGCCGAGCTCGGCATAACGTAGCAAGCTCGGGCAAGATGCGATCCAATCGAGTGAGTGTCCTATGACCCAACTTCTGTCTTTTGTACTGACTCACAAGGTACCTCAACCATACTTCACAGCCGTCCTATTTCAAAGCAAGGAATGCTTTTCTGGTTTCTTGGGAAAGATGATCTCTACTTGAAACCTCTTGTCATGTGGAGTGAGCAAACGGAGGCTCAAGAGGAAATCTCACATCCAACCCAGGGAACGGGACCCCTGAGGAATAAGCCTCTCAGAGAATAAATCCTCACTTTAATCTGCTTTCATGCACAGGTCAAACGAGTTATAGTATCAAAACGGCACAATCCAGTGCTAATTGGGCACAGAGCGAGTGTAACGCTCTTGCCACCATTTCGACCTACCTACCTGAGTCTGTCCTTATGCAAGGCAGACATTACCGCAATACCAGGAGATGCGTTGGATAGCATCAGGTAAGAAAAAAAAAAAAAATATTGCGACATTTATTACATGTTAGGATGCTGATTCGTCGTGGGAAGTTTATTAAGAAGCAAGGTTAATGAATTTAAATTTAAACCATCAAAGCCACATTCGAAAATACAAGCCTTTTATGGATGATGTGCACACGCCCTTCCAAATATAGGTGAAAGCTCTTTAAAGGATGAGTATTATGAGCTCCTGGACAGAACTTACGGAGCCTGCCCGGAGTGTGATGTAAACATTTTGCTCGGGGACCTTAACGCCCAAATTGGAAAGGAAGACATCTTCGGCGAATTAGTTGGTAGGCGTACCTTCCACGAAGAGACAAATAATAACGGCTTCCAACTAATAGACTTTTCAAAAGCTCGTAGAACGATGATAAGTAGCACTAGGTTTCCATGGCTTAGAGTCCACAAAGCAACCTGGCGCTCCCTTAAATTGTCGATACGTCAACCAAACCGACCATGTTATAATCGACGAAAGACACACCACTAACATCTTAGAAGTTCGTACTTTTCGAGGGGCAAACATCGATTCTGACCATTTCATTTTTCCGGTAAGGTTTAGAGTTCGACTGTCAAATCAAAAGAAACTAGGAACTGCCAAAAGAAGTAATTCGACGTTGGTCACCTGGAGTCTCCAGAGCCTAAAGTGAGGATCTGAGCGAAAATCTCCGCTAAGCATTCACCTGTCATAGACGCTTTAAGCCAGTGGTCCCAGAGACAGTCGAAACCACAATAGGCTACCAACCACCCCCGACAAAGAACCCGTGGTATGATGACGAATGTGTACAACTTAAAAAAGTGACAGAAGATGTACATATGTGAATATGCTGTAGCGGAAAACAAGCGCAGCGAGAAAGGAGTATCGATTAAGGAGAACATAGAGGAGAAGACCCTATCTGAAGAAAGAAGAGGGCGTATACAACCTCCCAAAGCTCAAGGTGATAAAAGAGTCTCGCGATCAATACAACACCCAGAAGTTTTATAAAAAAAAAAGCCCAGCAACTGGCTGGAACGAAGGCAACCTTGTCACCGAAGCACAGGGACAACATGTAGAACGAGAAAAGAGACAACAAGAGAACCCACCTTCAGTCAATAAAGATTCAGTACCACCACCGATTAATAATAAATAAATTTGGTGGCGCAGCAGCTCGTGGAGCACCTGGGTCTAGTGACTAAAAACTCTGAAAATTTCCCGTGTGCGTGTTTTTGGCAGGAATGGAGGGGACCTAAAATTTTTTACCAAGTCCGAAGGGCTAGATGAGAAGCACTTACTCATGACAATATATACTCTTGGAGGATTTGTCAGTTCCTCGCAAGCGGCAGTAAAACGGAAAAAACATTTCTGTTTTTAGGTGGTAGCGGCTGAGAATCGCAACTTCCGCAACGCAAAAGACATTATGCCACGGAACCTACTACCCAATATAGAAGAGGTAGACTTAGTTATAAGGAAGCTTTAAAACCGGATTTGATGGTTTACCAGCGGAGCTTTTCAAGCATATGCATCAACTCATCAACCAAAGTTTGGGTGGAAGGAAGCATGCCCGATGACTGGTAGAGGTCCAGTACCTCCATATCCCCCATCTACTAAAAAGGCGATCATATGTTTGTCATGCAGGAATTATATCGAGGCATTTCCCTGATTTACGTCAGATTCAAGATCCTATCTAAAAAATTTTGTGACTTGCTTGAGCTCTTCTGCAACACTACTATCAGCGAGTGCCAGCTTGGCCTCCTGCCAGGCAGATCAACCAGAGAACAATTATTCACCCTCAGGCAAGTCCGGAAAAAGACCAATGAGTTTCAAGCCAAGACTCACCATCTTTTCATCGATTTCGCCACTTATGAAAGCATTTATCGTCAGGAGCCTATTTAAGGCGATCGATGGATGGAATTGGGATCCCGGGAAAACTGATCCAGTTGTGTCACGTGTCGTCACTGGAAAATACGCAATGCAATGTGCAACCAGGGGAAAAACTCCTCCGAACTATTCTAAGCATGCACAGAGTTTTGGGAAGGAGATGAGCTATCATGTGATTTCTTCAATCTCGTTTATGGACACATAGTGCGTAGGGCAGGCGTTAACACTTAAGGCAATATTTTCAACAGATCTGTCCAACTTCTGGGGTATGCCGATGATATGGACATCATCGGCCGCTACCAATTTGGCCGTTGTAAAGGCTTTAACGGCAATTCAAGAACAGGCGAAACTCGATGGCCTTCAAGTAAACGAGGACAAGACCAAATACATGCTATCAACAAGCTATCAACGTCACTGTTGATAGCCAGAACTTTGAAGTAGTCTAGAAGGTTATCTACCTCGGAGTTAACATTAATCCCACGAACGACAACTTAGTAGAGATCAGACGAAGAATTACCCTAGCAAACCGGCCGGCGGCGGCGCTACTTCGGTTTGGCGCAACAGACTGGTTCAAAACTCTCACACATAAGACGAAGTGCACGCTCTATAAAGCCCTTATACCGCCAGTTCTGCGTTAAGGCGTCGAGTGTTATGTGTTAAGCAGAAAGGAAGAGCTGATACTGGGCTGTTTCGAAAAAAAATCGAAAAATTCTTCGACAGATATTAGAACCTGTGTGCGAGGATGCGAATGGAGGAGAAGATACACTCAAAATCTATCCTATAAAGGTGTGGATGTAGTCCAGAAAATCAAAGCACGTTGACTTCATTGCATCGACCTCATCGAGCAAATGGACAATAATGCTCCAGCAAAGATAGTCTTTGAATCCCAGTTCGAAAAATCGAAGAAGACCAAAGCTCCGGTTCAAAAAGCAAGCCTGATAGATGTCAGAAGACTTGGTCTAGATGGCTGAAAGCAGCTATATCGGGATCGTGGAGAATGGAAGACAGCCATGTCTCAGGCTGCGTCCCTTCATGGATAAGTGAGTAGATAGAATTTGGGACAAATTTAATACGCTGTTCTTTTCATATCGAAAGGTTTGATTGAAATATCAAGTTCAATTTTTTTTTTCTCAACGAATGTCACAAGTAAAAAGAGCTATTCTAAGATTTCGAACATACATATAATAGAAGAAGTCTAAAATAATTAAAAATTCATCCGTATATTGATTAGCATGCACTAAAAATGTCAAAGGTTCACCATGTCACTTAGTCCAACTACCTACACAACGCATACAAAAGAAATTGATTTTTTCTTCTACCAAAGCTTTCGTTGTTGTTATCCTAGACCACAAAAACCAACAAAAATATACCTAAGACATCATCGTCAAGTTAGAAGTGAATAAACTATAAAACGAAGAACGAAATAATAATTTTGTTTTGAGTCCATAAGTTCTCGAAACAGTTTTTTCCCAATAAAATATTTCCAGCCAATAAGTCTATAATATTCTGTTGAAGTATCAATAATTTCTATAACCACAGGGTGTCGAAAAAGTAAATGAATAGATGGTTAAAGATCTCTTTAGACGCATTCGAAATAACAAGAAATGTAACAACGCAACACAAAGATTCTAAGCTAATGTGCGTCGATACCTCCTGAGAGAGTTATGTGAGAGACGTATACCTTCCCGGGTTTTATGAAAAATGTTCCAAAAATTCGAAGTGGTTCGCGTTCGAAGGCTTAAACTTGAGTTCTTATTGTCGATTCTGTAAAGACTTTAAAAAAGATTCAGAATAAAAAAAAAAAAACATTTTTTGTGGCAAAATTTTCTTGAAATAATGTAAGAATCTAGGTTCGCAACAATAAATTCATAAGAAGAGTCGAGACAAAGGAGGGGCAATTTCGACAAATAAAAAGTTTTGAACTTAAGAAACTCTTAAATTATTCGACAAAGCCCTTTTTCCCTTGCTTTGAGACACCCTGTATTAAAATTGAATAATTCTGATGGCATAGGTATTAGGAATATTCCTCCTCCTCACATCCTTCCATCATGACTATTTAATTTTTTTTTTTTTTTTGTAGGGAAAATAAGAAGCCATTACAAAAATAACTTCCACTTCGATACGTGACATTCATTAAAAATTAAGGCATGCCCCATATTGTATGTGTATGACAACAGAGTAGTAGGTATGTAAGGAACACAATAATAGAACCATCAGCAGAACATACCTATACATAGGTAGAAGGCAATAGGAACATTTTGAAGACAGCTAACGTGCCTAAGAGACTGGAAAAACGGATTCGACTCAATTTTCGATTGTCTTTAACGGTATAAATAGGTATAGGTATATATGTAAAAGGTATATAGGGAAGCAATATTTTTAAGTACTATATGCCACAGCTTAGCCATCAGTAAAAGTCGTTTATCTATGCACATTAGTCTAGGTATGAAAAATCAACTACGATGACGATAACGACGAAGACCGAAAAAAAAGAAACAAAATGGGGCCATGAGGTGGTGAATAAAGCATAAACCTGTATGCAGGTACCCTGAGGCAACTCGAATCCATTAGATATTCTAAATGGAACGAGTAAAAAAAAATACCAACAACAGCAACAAGAACTATGTGTATATCTACAATGGCAACATGTCAGCTTTTGGAATGCTTAGCTGGATTTTATTCTATAAAACGTGGTTTGGTGTTGCTTGTTGTATTTCTGTTTTTTTTTTTTATTCTTTCTTCTTACTTTTATTTCAATTACTGATTTTCAGATATACACTCGTAGCTTTAGCACTTTAAGATACTTATACATAATGCGTAATAGAAATTCATTTAATTGGTGTACTTGACTTGGTTTTGTAATTAGGTTAGATGAACTAGGACAACGACTACGATACGATGATGTCTACATATAAAGTAGATGAAATTAATGTAGTTCGATGCCTATAGTGACGTACCTTACCTTGGTATAGGTATAGAACAACATAACTTATGTAGATTACTGCACGTTTCCTTTTTTCTAACTTTCATATAAAATTAATATACAACCGGGCTTTTCACTTGGATTTCGTTGGTCCTTTTAGGCTTTCTGAATGAATAAGCTCTTTTGATTAATCAAATTCAATAAATATTTAAGTGGTTCAAGGATAACGAAGGTCCTTTAAAATTAATTAAGGAATCTTTTTTTGGAGAGATTAAAAGGTTAAAAGGCGGAAGCTTTGATAGGAAATAAAAAAAAACTAATTTTAACCTAAATTGAGCAATTTTTGAGTCAAGTGTTTAACTGGGTCAAATGAACTTGCTCATAGATGTGAGAAATGAATACGAAAAAAGAAAAAGGAGGAACGGTAGGCTGCATGCATGTCGTATAAAAGGTATAGACATTTTTTCCCATGAAATATAAAGTCCTGTAAACGGAGCCAAGCCTTCAGTAAAAAGTTCGATATCTCCCTGATTTTGGTATAGTTGTTAACCTTTGATTCAGCACAGTGCGCGGGCGTTAGGAAAATAGGGAAGGTTTTAAAAGGAGATATCGATGCACATTATAGCTTGGAAGTTCTGAATATCGAAATGAAAGGGATAAATAGAGCCGGGTAAAGTATTGCACATTCGTGAAGTTCAGCTAAAGAACGAATCTCCGTACTTGACAAGACAGTATACATCCGAAAAAAAGGTTCAAGAATCGGAGTATTACAGTGGAATTATTTAAGGGAAAAAATGTAACTGGTTGGTAACATTACGTCAACGTTCATTTTAAGGGTTTTTCTTAAAAATTTAGAAAGGCTGATAGAAATGCTAAATGATAGTGTTCCTCACAGGTCCAACATGCATACATGAAGGGCAAATCTGTTGAGACTCACTTCATGAAGTGGAACAATTGAGAAATCAATCAACTTTAAGGAATTTATCTTGGGAGCATCCCTTTTGACATAGTAGGGGCCTTCAACAACGTTGATGAAAATGGTGAAATGCGACAAGCCCAAGACTCTGTCAGCATTGACCCGTTGCTGTCAAACTGAATTAACTCCATGCTTCAAACTAGAATTGTTAATGTGGAGAGCAAGCTTAAAGTTAGGACTTGTAGGGGTACACCACAGGGAGGTGTCTTATCACCCCCGCCTTGAATTCTGGGCGTAAACCAGATTTTAGTTAAATAGATCGAAGCGGCTTTAAAGTCGTGGCTTACGTTGATGACATAGTGATAATAGCATCAGGAAAATTTGTCTCTACTCTGTGCGTGCTTCTACATACAGCCCTTGACAAGCTCAGTTATTGAGCCAAAATCTGCGGACTTAATGTCAACCCACTTAAAAGGCAACTGGTTCTGTTTACGAGAAAACGAAATATTCTATATATAAATCCCCCATCATAAATGGAACACCATATAACAGTGCATATCTTGGTTAAGTTATCGATCGTAGACTTAGCTGGAAAAAGAATATCAAAGAAAGGAAAAAAAAAGCTGTAATAGCTGTAATATCCATTGTAAGGCCAATCTTGACATACGCATGTTTGGTTTGGTGGCCAGCCTTGGATTAGGCCAGATACTGACATGTATCAGCACAACTAGTTTCATGAGAACCACGTGTGCCGCAACCTATAAACTTTCTTTTCACTTGCCCCACCCGATATATTCCCAAAGGAGTTGTCGGCCAAAAGTGCTCTACGACTTAAAGAGTGTAAAAATTAGAAAAAGGGCACAGAACTATAATGAACTTGACTGACATAGACATTCAATCAGGCTATATTTCACCGTACACCGGTCGCACTAACAGATATCCCAACAAGGGAATTATTGAAGTAAAACCGGGTCCTTAACGCGAGTTATGTACCTGTATTTACAGAAGGTTGCAAGACGGACACTGGGGAGGGGTCAGGAATCTTCTCAGATAATTCACCCATTAATAGATAATTGAAGCTCTCAAACTTTTGCAGTGTTTTCCAAACGGAAGTACTTGTAGTTTGCGAAGCCGCAAATTATCTTTCCACATGTGAACTGACGAACAAAAACATTGAAATCTTCATAGATAACAAGCGGAAATCAGAGCCATTTCGTCAATTGTCGAAGTCAAAACAAGGCCGCTAACGTCAGATGGTCACCTGGACAGTTTGACACCTGTCTGGTTTCAAGGAGTATTTGGAGAGCATTTACTGAAGCTTAGCGGACCTCACAACTCAATGGCAACCCACATGATCAGAATGGGCATCAACACATGTGACGTATACAGAGGATGTCAGAACGAAGAGGTAGAAGAGGACTCATCTCACTTCCTTTGTGAATGCCTTAGCCTAGTCAGAAATAGAAAAAATGCCCATGGAGAGTACTTCTTCGACGAATTAGGCGACGCACGTCTCTTTCCACTAAAAAATAACTTTAATTTCATTCAGAAATCAGGATGGTTCAGCGAGGCACCCCATACCTTACTTCCACTAAATCCTTGCTCTTACCCTTCCCATTCCTATATTTCCCACACGCTGGGAAGCACAATGGATCCATCGTAATCTAAGAGAGGTGATACGGCTAGCCACATCATCACCCCCATAACCTTACCTTAACCTAATTCTATCCAAGAAACTTTAATAGAGTATGGGAACGCCTGCCCAAATACATATGATAATTATAGTCAAGCTTTTGGCGCAGGAAGGCTGTAGATATGGCGACGTTGAATATGTGATCCTTCCAGAAAGTTATCTGTGATACACATGAACTCAGAAGAAACATAATAACCTTCAGTGAAAAAAAATTCAAACAAAATGAGTAAAGCTTAGATTACATGGTCAGCATAGATGATCAACGCATTGACTTCTTGACGTCATGAGAAACATCGTCAATATACGGTCAACGTAGACCGTTTCAAGGCATGAAACATCACACGAATGACGGCACATCACGTACAATACGTTGACGTGTTATCTGTGTCAACGCATTTGGTACCCTTTGGTGTCAACCTATTGACACGTGAAACGTTTACAGTACTTGAACACATCCAAACATATGAACGTTCAAGCGGAGTTGACAAGAGCAAAATTAAATCATTTTTATATTGAAGATCACACGATATTGACTGTGGTGTAATCGAACAATACAATGTGGATGGATTAAAAAAAAACTCTAAAAAACTAGATACTCTTGAAGTTTTTTTACTGCTCAGGAAAAAGATGATTTTTGTTCAATTGCGTGACATTAAGATCGAAATACACTTTTTCCGGCAAACTATAGTTCATCCCTTATCTGTCAGGACATCAACTTAGAGTTCCATTGAAGGATGACTACGATGTCGATGGATTGAAAAAACAGCTAAGCAATTAGAAATTTTTGAAGTGTTTTTACTGCTCCGAAAAAGTGACTTTAGGTCAATTGGGTGACATTTGCATTGAAATATACTTTTGCCGCCAAAATGTGGTTTGTCTCCGATCTGTCAAGCCTTCAACTGTCAAATTCTTTTTTTGTTAAAGTGTTTTTACTGCTCCGGAAAAAGTGACTTTGGGTCAATTGGGTGACATTTGCATTGAAATATACTTTTTCCGCCAAAATAAAGTTTGTCATCGATCTGTCAAGCCTTCAACTGTCAAATTCTTTTGAAGGATGGTTACGATGTCGATGGATTAAAAAACAGCTACAAAATCTGAAATTTTACAAATGTTTGTACTGTTCCGGAAAAAATTGATTTGAGGGCAATTGGGTGACATTTTGATTGAAATATACTATTGCCGATGAACTAAAAATTCTCAAAAAATTCCAAGTTTTCGATATTGAGATGAAAGTCAAAGCAGGGTACGTTGACATGGCAGAAAATCCACTGTGTCAAAGCGAAAATAATCAATGCATTGACCCTTTATTTCATGTCAAAGTATGGACAGTATTCTGCGTTGACGATCACAGGACAAAATTTTACTTAATTTTGACGACAGAAAGTCAACGCATTGACCATTTGCGATGACTGCCTAATTACAGCTTCACGTAACAGTAGAATTTAACCGATTTAATGTGTCCACAGTAGACCATTATTGAAATAATTTCTTCGAAAAAAAAGCTTTAAATATGCAGATCAGATGAGGGTGCACCTTATTTAAAAAGGTCTTGAGCATCCTTTTTTTTACCAATGACTATAAAAATACTACCTATCCTTTTTTAAACTACGTTAACACGTGCCGCACTGAGCTTAAAGTTGACGCACCTGTGAGAGTAAGGGGCCTATTGAAATCCTTTTTCAGCTCCAAAATAACGGTACTTACTATACAACCGTTAAGAAAAACTTTTTTTTCAAAAACAGCTCAAAAGGTTTCGAAAAGAAAATTCTAAAAATGTTTTTATAATGATTTGAATATATTTAAAAGTTCTTTATTTCCAAGAAACTTGAACTTTTTTTTTGGGCAAGCACGAGCGACCCAGTCGTGCCTTTTCTTTTTCTTTTGTGGGTACCAGGTTTGAAAATGCACTTCAATAATTCTGTAAATCAAACTTTTAATAGTCCCCGGTTTTGGTGGGTTTGCAGGAAAAATAAAATTAAAATTTTCAAACTCATTGCGCCACGTGTTAGTGCAATCCGATAAAAGTGGCTTAGCGTTTAAGGTAGAAGTGCATCAAAATATTGAGAGCAAATACAAATAAGCCTTTGTATTTTTCCTTCCAAAAAACAGGTGTTTTAACTTACTTTTCTGTACTATAACAAAGGTTAAGTCTACAAACCTTCTTTGCTCTAAACATTTGTTTGAACGTTTTGTGTTAACTAACAAATACCCCCTTTTTTTAGAAATTATTAAATTGGGAAGAATTGAATTGAATTAATGACTAACCATTTTTGAAAACATGCTATCAATTCAGAACTTTTTGAAGGGTTTATTTTTTATTGTTAACCCCCAAAAAATGGGAATTTAAGGTGTTATACAGAAGTAAAGGTATAAAAAAAGGATTTCCCGTAATTGTATGAAGTTTTTTTCATAAAGAAAATTCAAAACTTTGTTTTTGCCTTTATTCCCAAATTTAAAGTTCTTTAAAAAGGTAATTCAATTAAATTACTGACACAGGTCCTCAAAGGATTGCGTAGATCTCATAAGAACCTAATCCATAAGAGTAGCAATGATTGCCATTTTTTTTTTTTTTTTTATAAAAGAAGAACTTTCTTATAAGAAGATGCTGAAGTTTCAGTTCAAGATTCATGTTCGGTTTTGATGATTGAAAGGTGCTTAATGTCACATATTAATGTGGTGACATTGACAGAAAATAAATTGAAATAGATGCGCGCAAAACAATGCTTCCGTTGTCAATCCTTACAAAAATCCTCGGGGAATTTTCAAAACACAAACAAAGTTTAATGATTTTAAACTTTCCACTATTGAATCTACAAAATTTTCCTAGTGATTAAATTACATTACGCAACCTCCTTCCTCCTCCATCAACATCGTTAGGTATCACCTTAATGTAATTAAATATTTTACGAAAATCATTGACACCATACCATCTACACAAAAGTTCAGTTTTTCTTTTATAAAATGAAAAATATAAAAAAAAAATAAAAAAAATTACGAAAATCATTAGCAATCCATTTAACAAAAGGAAAATGTCCTTGTTTATATTGAAAATACTTGTCAACCTTTAAGCTATATACCCAGGTGTAATGAGGGTTTTGTTAAGTGTTAACCGAATGCGGAAAATGTGCCTTGTTAGGAATTCCTAAAATTTTTATTAGAAACAATCAAATCATCCATGATGACAATGCGATGGTATAGGGAGTCCTTTTTGTGTTTTGAAAAAATATCAATAGGCAATAAGAATGAAGAAATAAAATTACACACAAATTTTACTATTTTTTTTAAGGTATCAGACATCCTTGTTTAGAAATTCTTCATCGTTTCTTTTACTCCTTTAAGAGAAAAAAAAAGAAAAACAAAACAAAACAAGAAAAAGGCCAAATAAAGTTACTAAAGGACATTATTCTCTTCTATTTCTTAGTTTTTCTTTTTTTTATTTCAAAGTTACAGTGAATTTTAAGCAAAAAAAAATCCTAAATCAAATATCACTTGAAAGGGAGATGGACAAAAAGGACTTCTTGTATACACCAAGTACTTAATGGGTGACAAAAAAAGGAGAAAGCATATCAAAGTTGGGCGGAGGAAACCGAAAAAGAGCTTCAATGTCAGGATCTTTGTTGTTTTATTCTTCTAGTACCGAGAAACCAGTCGGTATATGTGTGTATATCTGTGTTTTTAGTCTTCTTTTAAATCCTTCATTTTTATTGTTGTTGTTGTTTTCTTTTGTTTAATGAAAGGGTTTCGCATTGTATCTCTGTATTTTACTGCCAGTACATCTATGTTACTTTGCTCTATGGACCGACCGACCCGAACGCAGAAGTCCCTTTGGGGCTTTTAAGCCCCAAAGGATATTTCTTTCACACCCATTACAAAACAAAAAGGAAATAATATCATTCCAACACTATCATCATAAAGGATACAAATACAACACAAGGAAGGGAAATTGCACTCACACAATAAAATAAAATAAAAAAACAAAGTTTTAACGTTGAAAGGATGTTAAATAAAACATTTTCGAGGAGGATGTGGCGGCAGCAGCAAGTGACTTGGACTTTTGATATCCTGTGTTGTTTTTTTGGGGGATTTTCTTTTTCATTTTGTGGAAATGACAAAATTTCCTAGAATTCTTGATTTTTTTTTTTTAATTTTCAAAACAACATGGCACTTTTTCCCTGGAAGGATATTTATATCAAAGTAGTAATCATTCGAGGTTTAAAAGTATAAAACAGAGTAATCGTAGAAGTAAATTCATTAGAAAAAAACAAAATGGAAATGGTTGTTTTTTTTTTCTTCTTCTTATAAAATATGTTTTTTTTTTCAATGAAAGGACTATCATTATGACTTCCTTAAGGCTACATTATCAATATAAAATATGAACCACCTATACAAAAAATAGATAAAATATCCTTGTGCGTTAAATTTCATAAGACCATGCAATAAATTATGATATAAAAAAAGGACGTTATAAATCACACGACCGACGACATAATATTAATATATTAAAGCCTAAAGGTTTTATTTTGTACTCACTATATGGCTGAGGACGAGTTCCATAAAGTGGCTCTTGCAGTAATGGCGAACGACCGTTGCCAATTTCCTTAACTGGAAGAAGAAGAGGAATACAAAAAATAATAACAATGTAACGTTGTATGCATTTAATTGGAATTAAAAATAATTGATTTTTCGTTTTAAAATTACAACAACAAAAAATTTAATTTGTACTAAAGTACAATTTTACTCTTTTCTATTTGGGGGATGTGGAAAAAAGGAAGAGTTGAATGAAGTTGATGATGAGGGAAAAAGAGGAATAGTTCGAGGGGAAGAAGATGAAAGGATGATAAGATTAATATTCTTTTTATTAATTAATTTCATTAATTTAGAATTAAGAATTATGAGAAAACAAAAATAAAAGAGAAGAAAAAATATTTTCATATGAAATAGTTAGTGATTTTAATGGCTAGAAACTGCACTTAAATGAACTTTGACGAATGGATTTTACTATAAGTTGGAAGTTTTTTGTCATGTTTTTTTTTAATAATAAAATACAAAACCAAATTAAAATTAAATAAAGCAATTTCGAAAAAAATAATCGACGGAAAGGAATGAAGCTGATATCATGAAATTTTGATCCAATGAAAGAAAAACTCTCCAAAATAAAAAATATTCGCAAAAATCTAAATGAAAAGCAGTAATTTTTAATGGTTTTGGAGACTTTTTTCATTTTTCTAATTTGTTTTTTTTTTATTATTTGAAGGTGGTATTTCATTTCAAAAATGGTTTCATACTATACAAAATCCAATCCCAAAAACAGGCCTATTTTTAAGTATGAAAAATGAAAATGAAAACCATCAAAAAACGAGAAAATTCAAAATAAAAAAATACGTTCTATGACAGGTACTGTTAATAGTTAGTAAGTGTAAAATTTTATAACTTTTAGTAGTAGATCGTACTAATTTTAGTATATAGAAAAAGTTTAATCAAAATCGTAGGAGTCGTTTTTGAGAAAAAAATATTTTCCTTTGCGGTTTTTTAACATTTATATGGAAGGTACCGTTATTTTTTCATATATGTAAATTTTTTTCTAAAAATATTTAAGAGATTAGGTACCTACTAAAAAACTCTCAAGTATCGAGTTTCAAAAAAAAATCGATCATATCGTTTTCAAAATATTTGATTTTAAAAAAGAAATTTTGAAACATTTTTTAAAAGTCTAAAAAACATTTTTTTCAAAAATTTTGGTACACAAAACTATTTATATTTTTTGGGAGCTTCTGTATAAAAAAAATCGGTGGTACCGTTTTGAAGAAAATCAAAAATTAAAAAAATGGTTCTTTGGGAGGTACCGTTAATAACCATTTCTGAAAAATGGATTTCCATCTAAAGGAAGCCTTCACTAAAATAAATATATTGAATTTTTTTTAAGAAAAGTTGTCGAGCAGTTTTTGAGAAAAAAGCGATTATGTAAAATTGCTGCTATTTTTGGTTCTAAAAACAATGAAAAAAAAACGTGTCGGCAGAATCACCAAAAACCACTAGGTACCAAGTTTGAAGAAAATCGATCGAGCCGTTTAGGCTGTAGACGAACAGACAGACAGACAGAATCCAAAACTTGCCTTATAGTACCTACATATATCGCAAGTAAAAATGGTAATGTGATCCAAAATGTTCAAAAAACTATATTTTGGATTTTTAAAAAATATTGCAATTTTTTTTTATAGTACGTAAGTTTTTTAGTAAACTCTATAGAAATTTTTTGGAAACAATAACGGAACCCTCGATTGAATATTAAAAAGCCTTTAACGAAAAACTTATTTTTCTCAAAAACTACTCCTACGATTTTGATCAATTTTGTTTGGTATGTTTAATTTAGTGCGATCTATGACCAAATGTCTTAAGAAATATTCAGCAAGCAACTATTCAATATCCCAAAAACGGGTTGACAGTTTTTGTCGAAATTTTGTTTTTTGTTTGCATATTAATAAATACTTAAGATTTGCATACTAAAATTTTGGCTTATGTACGAAGGACCGGCAAAAAAATTTTCGACAGGTTAAAATGCCGATTTTTATCGACTTCTGCGAAAACCAAAATATCGACTTCATTTTTTACCGACTGCTAAAAATATGAAATCTCAGCTTGAAAAAAGGCTACTTCTCTGAAAACAAGTGCGAAAAATATCATTTCCTCGACTTTTCAATATTTTTGTTCCCCAAACAAAAAAGTCGATTAAAATCGAAATTTTAATTCGTCGGTACTTATAGGTCGATTATGTGAATGTAAACAAAAGAAAACGTTCTATTTTAAATGTTTTCAAAGAATAAGCATAGACCCATGAACTATAAATTCTTGTCTAACCTTGTAATATGAACTTAACAATTATTTGATATGGGAAAATGTAAGATTCTGTTTAAGACACAAGTTCTTGTGAAATCTAAGCAATCGCTTGACAAGTGCTTGAATAGTGGTGGATGACAATGCATAATGAGTTTATATGATCAGATCATAGCTTAAACTACTGTCTGATCAAAATGTCGACTGAGTTGAAAACTCGATAAATATAATCTCGTTCACTGTCGACATTTTCAAAATCGACATTTTAAAAACCTAAATTTTAAAAAGTCTGTGAAATTTGTTTCAATTTTTTGATCAATCGCGTTTGTGTCGAGATTATAAAAATCAACCTCATAGAGTCGCTATTTAAAAAGTCGACATTGCATACATAGGTATCCAATCCCAAAATGTTTCCTTGAAAATATTTTCCCCAACACCGACAAACCGACAATTAATCACCGACACTTCACCGTTTATTTATAATATAATACACCCACCGCCATCAACATCAACTACCAGCATCTTACGACTTACGACGCCATTAAACCACCATAGATCAGTCATTAATATACACCATCACCCTGCATAGCCAAATCACCAAACATACACCGGCCACCGCACAACGAATGATCAACAACAACAGCGCCCCACACTCGGTCGAGTCGATGTTATAAGATTTTTGCATTCGTCTTCTTTACAATTCACATTGTCTTGTGGTAGAAAAATCATGATGACTCATGAGGAGGTACGAGTTTCGCAAAAAGCCGAAGCTTATCGACTCCGGTTTTGTTTTATTTCGGATCATAACAGACATAAGGTTCCAGCTAACCTCGGTTTGTAGCAACTTTGATAAGCTCAGGTTACTTCTCATGGTGCACCTCATGTACCATTTGAAGATAATCTTTTTGGATTCCGACAAAAACAAAAGTAAATCTCCCTAGTGTTAGCCTTAGGGTGGAATCAGATTACTACCGTAAACTCCCTTCTCGCTCCTTCTGAGTGAGAGTTTGTGCAACAAAGTGATTCTCTCTTGGGTTAGTCTTGGGCTGGAATCAGATTTCTACCGTTAACTGCCTTCTCACTCGTTCTGACGGAGAGATTGGCTAACAAAGTAATTTTCACTTGGGTTAGCCTTGGGCTGTAATCAGATTCCTACCGAGTCTACTCCTGTAGCTCCACCACCGTACCAAGCTTAGTTGTAGGTACCTATATGAAATACCGTTTAAAGAACATTGTAGGATTGTAAACCCCCCTTTAATATAGTTTTAAATAAAAAGTAAAAATAATAAAACTGGTGACCATTTCCGAGAATTTGTTTTCTTCTTAGCCCGAGTTTTACTTGCTTTCTTCGGGAATATCCTGGACTACGACAAGCTTACCTCAGCCTCGATAAAAAAAAGTATCACAAGTGTTTCCAAGCATACTTTTGGGCACTGATCTCAAATCCGTTATCAAATTTTCGCTTTCAGCTCAAGTTTTGGAAATATTACCGTTAGAAAATGACGAAAAAACGTACGTAAATGCCTGCATTTGGTATGAATCTCTTTTTCATTGGATTAGAAATTACCTTTCTCCGTTTTGTCTCCGACCCTATTCATAAATGATCCCTTGTCTAAAACTTCTAATCCAATTAAACTGTTTCGCTGACAACAGTACTCTCAGCTTTTCGTATTCGTTTTGAGATTCACATCCTTGTCCTTCGAGTGTGGATTTTTAACGGCAGCGTATGATAAGCTCATTTAATTCAGATCTTGACAGCATTGTCCAATGGGGAATCAAAAACCGTGTAGAATTAAATGCTTCTAAAACTCAATGCTGTCTCCTGTTGCTAAAGCGAAACCCGCCCCTAATGCCGCTATCCATGAGCAGTGCTTGCATCTAGGAAACTGAACAGCTATCAGTTCTCGGTACGTGTATCACAGATCATCTTTTGTGAAATGATCACATATTCGACGTTGCCAAAAACGCTGCTAAGTGTTTAGGTTTGCTTCGAAGATGCAAGAAGTTTTTCTCACCTTCTGAACTTGCTGTTATTTATAAGGCGTACGTACATTCGTCCAAAGCTGGAGTATAACTCGCATATCTAAGCAGGTGCTCCTGAGTCTTGTAGATAGTATACAAAAAAAGCTTTGAAAATGATAGATGATAGAAAAATAACGGAAAAATTCGATTCTCTCGAGCACCGCCGTAATGTTTCATGTCTTTTCCTATTTTATCACTATTTTTATAAACAATGTTCCAGTGAAATACCGAGTTGTATTCCTTCCTTGAAACAATTAAACCGTTATACAAGCGCTTCCAGGAATGCCCATCAGTTTACCCTTGAGTCCAATTTCGAACGTACCGTCAAGTACAGAGATTCTTTCTTTAGTCGCACAACACGAATGTCGAATGCTTTTCCTTGCTCTATTTTTCGTTCCCATTGCATCGGTATCTCCTTTTAAAACCTATCCTACTTTCCTAACACTCGCACTGTGTTTAACATATTAAGGGTAGTCATAACCCCTAGAGTGCGCGTTAATTATAAAAAAACTAGTTTTCTTCTATAAAATTAAATTTAAATCTTTTCAATATTTGTTTTATTCGCTGAAAATCCTTAGCTAGATGTTAGTCTTCCCGGTTTTTTTTTTTTCATTTTTCTAAGGTTGATGTGATAACTCGAGATAATTTTTATTAAGAAAATTAGTAATGACTTTTTTAAAAATACTACTATAAATTTTCCCAGTAACTTTGTTACTCTTTGAGAAATCCCCTTTACGTTTTCAGCCATATGCAATACCTAATTGGGCATGTTTTTTTTTTAAATTATGTATCGTCAGATGAATCCTAAAAACTAATTTAGCTTTTCTCGGAGATTAAAAGATATCGAAAAGCTTTAAACAGCATTTTGAAGAAGAAAATTAGTACTTTTAGGAATCATTGCCAAGTTTAAAATTTTGCAGAATGTTACAAAATGGTTAGAACTAATGTTTGTGGTGTTGCTTTGGTATATGTTTTTATTTAAAATGATTTGATCAAATTTGACCAAACTCGAATAAATTGACAATTTTGATAGTTTATTTTTTTGTGGTTGCTGTATTTAAATCTGACAGTAAGCTCCAAAATCTTAGAAAGATTGGTAATTTTGGAAATTGTTAAACTATGTATGTAGCTGATGTCAGTGTTTACAAAGTTATTGAAGTTATTGAGTTAAAAGATTATTTCAGCTGTTAAGTAACCATTGGATATTTCACAGTTGGTTAACAATTGTTATCTATTAGAATCCTTGGCCTAGCCCCATAATGTCTAGAAATATTATCGCCTATCGCTTGGGAACATTGGAAGAAAAAACCTAATAACTTTTCACCAAAATTTGGCTTGGGAAATGATTTTTGTGACCAAAATTCAAAGAAGGCCGTTTTACGCTAGTTGCATGACAGTAGTTATTGTCACATAAATACCAGCAATATCTATGGTCAATATGGTCATTTTGGTCATATGAAAGGTTTCGTAGGAATAAATTTATAATTGAACTAAATTACGTTTTTTTACACGGACAAAATTACTGCCCTTACTACATATCATCGCCTTTTTATCCAAATCTCCTTTTTTAAAATTTAAAATGAAAAATTACTCGGGAAACACAAAAACCAATTTAAAAAATAGTAAAATAAAAATTCGTATATCGTAAAAGCTTTTAAAACAGGTCGATAAAGCCAAAACAAACCATGACACAGTTACGAAAGATTTTTATCCAGTGATTTTTTTTTATCGGAAAAATATTGATATGTCATTTAAGCAGTACCAAGAGTTTTCTTGAGAACCTGCCCTTAATGGCCATCAAGGAAACGTATGGCATGGATTTGTGCATAAAGGTCGTTTTATTTACCATACCTGCGCATTGGTTTATATCGCCATTGCCACTATAGTTGCGTCAATTTATCGAAAGTTTATGACAAAAACTCCTTTTTTTAGTCTATGCATTATCTAAATATTTCTTGATTGATATATCTTGATTTGCTTAGCAAAAAAATATTAGAGAAAGTTGAACATAAATATTTAAGCTACACTGTACTTTTAAAACAAATAGAAAAAATACACAAAAAAGAAAAAGAAAAAAATCAACTTAAAGAAATAAATCAGATTTACTATCTTCATTTAAGCCCCACTTACAATTAGAATAAATGGAATAAATGAGAAACGCTTTTGAAACAAAATAGTAATTCACACTAAAGAATTTAGCATCAAATCACTAAACTAAGTCAAATTTCAAGGTTATACATAAATAGCATTCAAATATATAACTAATTCGCTAACTTAACACAAAAACTTGAAATAGATTTCTATCTCAAAACACAACAAAGAGAAACAAACTAGGGCCATTAAGTGAGCAAAGAAAAAAAAATAATAATAATAACTTTAAGTCAAAACCCCATCAAGCCAAGTTGTATGATAACAAACATAAAGCAACTTCAAGTTTATTTTCCCTATCGCATTTGTTTATAATCATTTAATAGCTCTCCTCACACTTAACAACTTTTCATTGTTTAAACGAGAGAAAAAAAAAGGAAAAAAAAAACAAAAAAAATTGTTTACTAATTTATTTCCCATCGCACGTGATACTCCACTAACCCACTCCACCGATAGATACTTTCAAGTTTACTTTGTCGCTGGCGCTGGGCTTGCTCATTGTTGAAAGTGAGCAGGTACATATGTATGAGTTTGAGAACGAATCTCAAGGCTGATTTTGTGCTTAAGAATATGTGGTGGTAAGGCGGTGTTCTAGAAACAAACAAAACAAAGCAAAACAAAGCAAAACAAAAAATTAAACATAATTGTTGCATATTTTTTATTTGTTTTGTTTTGATTTGTTTCAGATTTTTTCTTAAGAATTCGTTTTTTTTTCTCACATCGTTGTTTTCAATTAACTTCAGCATTTCTGATTTCAAAGCAAAAGTTTCACATTCGCACGTATTCAATCTGGTTTGAGAGAATAAATTGAAAGCCATCTGGTGGTGACAATATTATAAGAACTCTACAGAGGCAGAGTAGATATATTTGACAACATCAAAGTAGTTTCGGCACGATTTTACGAATAGTCTAGTCAGCCGATAAATCATAGACTTTATCGTTGAATAGCGATGCACTCGTACTGTATTGGAATAAGAGAAGGTGTATCTAATGGTTGTTTCGAGATAGTTTTGGTTCGTTCAAATTCGTTTTCTATAGATTTAATTTGTATCTTTGTTTCAGCAAAACTGAGTGTGCGAGTACGTTTTATGAGATTTTATGAGGGAGGAGATTGATTTTTTTTTGTATTTATTTATATGTGTCGTGTGGAGAGAAAATTAGAGAAGAGAAGTCTTAAATTGGAATTGATTTTTGTCATCACTGATTTTGATTTCGTTGCGGTGGGGTTCCCCATCTGAGAGGGAAGGTTATGGCTGCCTTGACAGAAATAAGTTAATTATTTTAAGTATCTATCAATATGTATCTACTTTTATGACAAGCTACTTGAAATAAACATAATATTCAATTGAATTGATTGAACTGAGAATAGAACTAGTTTTCTTATGTTGTATTTAACAAACCAAATAAATTGTTTGATAGTAGGTAAAGTATTATGATTACGTGAGCGTTCTGACCGTGAATTTAAGGGATTCATTATTGTATTAATAATAGTGAGTTTAAGTCAAAATATATATTTATTAAGTAGGTAGGTATGGTTCATGAAAAATTCACCTACAAAATAATACTCCTTGTGTATTTGTTTGTTAAATAAACAGAATCACACAGAAGTAGATATTAATTCCTATTAAAAAAAAAACACGTATACGCCACAGTGCACAATTTTCTTTGAACTCTTATCAGTTTGAGTCAAAAGTGGAGATTAAGAACTGCTTGTTTTTCAAATAATAAGTTGTTAAAAGGGAAACACAACAAATTTAAAATAAAACGACTGCTTGATAAATTAATAAATTTAAGAAATTAGCCCAGGCGGCAAAAATCCAAGTGCAATTATTTTCATTTTGGCATAAGGAGCACTCACTGAAATGCCGATTGTCAAATAGTGTGCGCATCAAAAATTATATAACTACAAAGTCAAATGTCAAAACATTGGGTTTTTACATACATATGTAGATATATGCAACTATTAACGAAAAATATTTGGGAAGGGTACAAAATCCCGAATGCCAAAATCCCGAAAAGCTTAAATTGAGAATCCCGAATGCCATAATCCCGAATTCCCAATATCCCGAGTGCCAAAATCCCTTATGGACAAAATCCCGAATGGACAAAATCCCTAAAGCCAAAATCCCGAATGGGAAAATCTAATTTTGAACAAAATGTTTTAAGTGTTAAATTGTCAAATTCGGCTTAGTTTGCAAGTTATCCCATAAATAATGAAAAATGGCCAGTGTGACCATTTTCTCAGAAACGCATGGATGAATTTAGTAGCATTTTTGGTTTTTAGCATGCTTATGCCAAACAAACATATTCAATAATAAAAACCTTTGCACGTAATTGTTCCTTTATGCCCTTCATTTTCCGGTCTATTCAATAGGCTACAATCCAATTTCTTACTTTTAACTCTTAAGCGCTGAAGATGCTTTTTTCTATACGAACAATCAGTTGCAAGATATTGCCACTTTAAAATGGTCAAATATCGAAAATACTGGTTTTTAAGGATATAACTCTGTAGACTGCGCCACTAAAAAGTCTGGTCCTTAATTTTATTTTCAAAAAAAGTATTTCCCTTCTTAATTTTTGAAAATTTTAAACTAAAATGTTAGGAAAAAGAAAAATCTGCATGTCCCAAAACTGGTAGTGCCTATTATGACTCCAATTCGAATGTTTGATATTTCAAAAATAAAACTGCGATTCTGTTAAAAGTCACTAAAAATTACAGTTCGACATTGACGATAGAAACGCGCGCTTGTTAAATGTGAATGACATTCAAATTTTCCAAATTTAAGCCATTTAAGGCGAACTAAATCTAGGGGAGTCGCAAACGGTAATGGCACATAGTCTCATTCGAATGTTCGACTCGGGAAATCGAAATTCAAAATGGGAGCAAAGGTAAAAAACCGGTATATTTGAGTTTTGGATAATTTTAGAAGTAATAATATCTTCGAAGTGATAGCTATTAGAAAATGAATGTTAACTTTTTCACAAAGAGGGTCACATGACCTAAGAATTTCCTTTTTTAAATTGCGATATCTTCTACGCTATCAGTTTGTGGAGAAAAAAAGTCAATAGAAAATTTTACAAGTTTTGTATCAAAAATTATTGAATAGCGTTTACTTTTTAAAAGTTATATTTATATCCGAACAAAACAATTTTTTGATATTTGACCTTACTTAACTTTTGATGGGCAAACGATTTGACAATGGACTTATCGGTGCTAAAAATAAAGTTAATTGAATTAAAAAAGTTTCGCTTGGATTTTTCAGCAGTAAAAGCACAATAGTATAAAATAAATTAAGGTATACAAAATTCACTGTCAAAAATGCGTTTTTTTTCAAAATTAGAAGCATTTTTATTTTGTATTATTAAAATTTGTATTAGGTACAAAATTGAAAATTTTTCCTCAATAGTGTCTTAAAAAACAATGGATGTTTAATGTTATTAAAGTTTTTTTTTACAAAAAATGCTATGGTGTAAGGTGTAAGCTACATTTGCTTTGAAAAACAGCCACTTTCACCATTTTTTCGTTTTCTAAGTAGCTTTTACCAAAAACTAGAGCACAAAATTAAATTTTTTCCAATGATGTCCTAGAGAACAAGTTTATCTGTCCCTAGACACCTTAGTCGTTTTGATCGGACAAGTACACGCTTCACAATCTTTTTCATGAAATCACCATTTCAGTCCGCAATACTCTTAATATCTCCACAGAAAGACAGGCGGCAATCAAATCGATTTCTTCAATCGTCACAAAGTTAAAACTGGTTCATCAGTCTTGTACCGAGTTGAGATTTTTCAGTGAAAGAAATTCCAGCCACTTTTCGATGGGGCTGGATATACCATGACATGGCGGAGGAAGGAGCCAAAAAATTATGCAATTGAAGCAAGAAAAGAAAAAAATTCACCAGAACTTCCTTAAAGTTCCTAATGGCAGATGGTAAGCAATTGACACTTGTGGGCGGTTGCAAGGAAATTTTGGCCAGATTTTTCTAAGAAAAAAAAAAATAAAGAGCAGACGTCAACTGTCTTTTTTGATTGGAATACTAATGGGCCACAACTCAATGGGAACCAACATGAGATGAATGGATGAGTACACCTGACTTATGCAGAGTTTCAGGACAAAGATGTGGAAGATGGCTCATCTGGCTTTCTTTTTGAGTGCCTCAGCTAGAACTAAAATAGCAGCCTTGCAGAATAATTTTTCGATGGACGGTGTGACACAACGCCGACATTACATTTCTGCCATTAAGAGACTTCCTGAAATTCATTTAAAGCTCAGGAGGGTTCAGGAAGGCACCCCATACCCAAGACTTTCACTAACTCCTCCCTTTTACTCTTCTAATACTAACATATGCATTGGCCAAGTTGGGGATACGTCGTCGGTGTGTCAGTTTTTATGGCTGACAGCCACTTCAAACTAACCTAACCTGGGTGATACGGCATCTGCATATTTCTTTTATTTTGTATTTTTAATAGTTTTTCTTTTAATTTTTTATATTTGTATGCTTTACTTTTATTAATATTGATTTTTTTTCTATTGTTTTTCTTTCTGAATACAAAATGCAAAGCTAATTTCAAAATTAAATAAAACCAGCTTACCCAATGCCAAATGTTTCGCACATGTTCAATAACACGCTTCTGTCAAAAATAATGAATAAGTATGCTATATGATTTTAAGGTGCAGCCCTGCTTTAGATTTCAGTTTTTTTGCGCAGGCACTCACATGACAATCAATTGCTTTTAAATTTTTACCTCCATTAAAATTTTTCTGGTCTTAGCTTGCACTAGAGCCAAACGCAAAAACAGCTTTCTAAAAACAAAAATACTTAAGGCAGGGCTACTTTTTATTATCCAAAATGTTTGTATAGAGAAATAATATGTTTTAAAACTTGTGACTATTATATTATATCCCATATGGTCTAGTGGCTAGGATATCTGGCTTTTCAATGAAGTTCATTTGGCAAACGCCATAATCGCCGAGCGAAATGGGCCCAGTTCCCTGTTAATTACGAAGGTGGAGCTTCAGCTCATTTTCGATTCATTAAAGAAGAAGAAGTCAGCAGGAGTCGATGGCATATCCAACGTTGTACTTCGACATTTACCACAGGAAGCAGTAGACATTTATACCACACTGTTTAATAACGCACTGAATAATGCATATTATCCAGTGCGTTGGAAGACAGCTGTGGTGCATCCTCTCCCGAAAAAGGGAAAGGACAACTCCAATCCGGCGAATCTCCGGTCGATAAGTCTTCTTCCGAGTATCAGCAAGGTATTCGAAAAAGTTATCAATAGAGCTTTGTCAAAGTGGGCAGAGGACAATAATATCATACCGGATAATCAGTTCGGTTTTAAGGCGGGACATGACACCATTCATGCCGCGTCTAAACTCGTTTCTGATGTCCAATGGAACAAATCAAAAAAGCAGTGTACGGGTGCCTGTCTGGTTGATTTGGAGAAGGCCTTCGACACCGTATGGCTAGAGGGTCTTTATCTAAAGCTGACCAGACTGGGCATTAGTAAACCACTGTTATATATGCTTTATGATATGCTCAATGGTAGAAAGTTTGTTGTCAAGAGTGGCAATGTGACTTCTGCCACAACCTTTAATATTAAAAATGGTCTTCAGCAGGGAGCGGTCAATTCGCCGATTCTATTCAGCATTTACACCAGCGATCTGATAAGTAGTCTTACTCAGGCAATTGCGTATGCCGACGATCTAATTGCGTACAGAACAGCTCCAAAAGTCGAGGTCATCAGAATTCTTTTGCAGCGTGACTTCGAGAAGATTCAGCGATATTGCGATGACTGGAAGTTGAAAATCAACTTCCAGAAATCAGAAACTATCTTGTTTAGGACTCCGTTGCATGGAGCCACAAGGGATACGAGAAAGAACTGGCGTAAGCTGGTGATCGTAGGACCAAATGGACAGCCACTGGCGAGTAAAAGTGTAGTAAAGTACCTTGGCATCTGGATGGATCAGTATTTGTATTTCGACAGACATATAAATGCTGCTCTATCGAGGGCTAGGGGAGCTTTTGCCCTGACAAAACGGTTGTTTTATAGCAGCCGGCTTGACAGCAGGGTGAAGGTGATTTGCTACATGGCCCTCATACGGCCGATGATTGCCTATGGGTGCCCGGTTTGGTTCAACGTTGCCCCATCTCAAATGGAAAAGATTCGGGTGTTTGAGAGGCAGTGTCTTAGACGCTGCCTTGGATTACACAGAACACCAGAGTCGGAGTACAAACATTATTATTCCAACCTGGTTCTATACAACGGCGCCAACATAAACAGGATAGATAATTTCTTGCTGAAGCTTATTCGAGGTCACATTGCAAGAGCAATGTCCTCGACCAACAGCTTAATTTTTGGGGCTTATTACCCTAAAAACGATTACTACGAGAGTGTGCGTCTAAGCGGCTTTATTCCGCCCGATGCATTCCTCTACTTAGACAGTCGAGGGCTGATCCAGGATAGAGCGGCGGTTCCGCTAATCTACCACGTCGGCCGTAGAACTGTGGATCGGCGGCTCCTTTACAGTCGAGACGTCCTCGCACACGGAGCGGAGCACCTTCGGTTCAGTAGGACTGTGTCCGATCGGGACCGAAGAGATAGGGTAAAGCAGGAGAACCAGTTCTGGTGGTTGAAACCTGAACACGAAGATTCTTCGGATATTTAAAAGTTGACTGCATTTTTCTATGCCATGGCCGACTTACATAGGTTTAGGTAGTTAGTTTTAAGTAGGGACAGTCAGGGTGGCACCAAAAAAAAAAAAAAAAAAAAAAAAAAAAAAAACACAAAAAAAACACAAAAAAATTATAAAACCAATAAAAAAAACACAAAAAAATTATAAAACCAATAAAAACACAAAAAAATTATAAAACCAATAAAAACACAAAAAAATTATAAAACCAATAAAAACACAAAAAAAAAAAAAAAAACTATAAAAACCCGAAAATGCTTGCTGTGGCTGTTCTAGTTTGTAAGTAGTCTGTAAGTAGTTTGTAAGTAGCTTTAAGTAGTTTTATAGTAGTTTTAATTAGTTTTAATTAGTTATAATTAGTTTTAATTAGTTTTAATTTAGTTTTAGTTAGTTTGTAAGTTTTATATAAAACCAAAATAAAAGATATAGAAACCAAGTTTTTTCCAATTCTTCTTGGTGAAAAATAAAACCATGAATTCTAGTTTTAAGATAGTTCTTAGGCCGAAAGGCATTAGCATTAAGTTAGTAGTTTAACTTAGAGCGCCCGAAAGGGGCCAGTAAGTTAGTTGTAAGATATTGATAAGTAGGCTAGTTTTTATGAATTTTTGTCTAGCTTTAAGATAGTTTTAAGATGAATTGAAAATAAAAATGAATTTAAAAAAAAAAAAAAAAAAAAAAAAAAAAGGATATCTGGCTTTCACCCAGAAGGCCCGGGTTCGATTCCCGGTATGGGAAATATTTTATAATTTTGAACTCTATACATTAAACAATAACCTGTGTTATACATTTCCTACGACTAAAGTAACGTTTACTTGTTTCAAAGAACCATATCGTCGTCGTTTAATGAAAACTCCCTAAGTCCATTTTTATTTACTTTCAGACATCGGTACTTTTTATGGATTTGTACTAACTAGAATTTGAAAATGTTTGATTTTGGGAATTTTTAAAATTATGAATGGACCAAAATAAGTTTTAGAGGCCTTTTACAGAACTAAATTATTTATAACGGGTGATTTTTTAAGAGGTTTAGAACTTTAAAAAAAAAAAACACAAAAAATTTGAAAAAATGAATGAAATATTTATTTGAATCGATAGTTTGAACCTTGCAATTTAATGTTTAAAGATAATTTCATGCAAATGTTGACCGCGGCTGCGTCTCAGGTAGCCCATCCGCTGAGTCCAATTTTGGCATACTCTTTCACACATATCGGCCGGTATCTCACGAATGAATGCATGGATGTTGGCTTCCAGTGCGTCAATCGAAGCGGGCTTGTCCCTATAGACATTAGCCTTGACATACCCCCACAAAAAATAATCTAATGGTGTCAAATCGCACGATCTAGGCGGCCAATTGACCGGCCCGAAACGTGAAATTAACTGTTCACCAAACTCGCCTCGCAATTGCGCCATTGTTTCGCGTGCTGTGTGGCATGTGGCACCGTCTTGTTGAAACCACATATCATGCAAGTCAAGAACTTCCATTTCGGGCAAAAAAAAGTTTGTTATCATCGCTCGGTAGCGTTCACCATTGACAGTAACGCTGCGATTCGCATCATCTTTGAAGAAATATGACCCAATAATGCCGCCGGCCCATAAACCGCACCAAACAGTGGCTTTTTCGGGATGCATTGGTAGCTGTTGCAATGCTTCTGGCTAATCTTCACTCCAAATGCGGCAATTATGCTTATTTACGTACCCATTCAACCAAAAATGAGCCTCATCGCTGAACACAATTTTTCGATAAAAAAGCGGATCCTCGGCCAGCCATTTTGATAGTAAAATTCAATAATTTGCAAGCGTTGTTCATTTGTAAGACGATCCATGGTTAAATTGCAAACCAAACTGAAGCTGTTTGACAGTGACACAAGGTACTAAACACACGTCAGCTGTCAAAACCAGTGTTGCCAAAACCAAACCAGCTAAAAAATCACCCTTTATTTTAATAAATATATCGTATTCACGAGAGGTTTCTCGGTTTCGAAAGAAATGGACTTAGGGAGGTTTGATAGAACGACGACGATACCGCATATTATGCTAAAGAAACAAATGTTGTCTTTTTAAAAATAATTGCAAGAACTAGTAAGTTCATTGTAAAGTTTTTTCATGCCGTGATGGATGTTGATTCCTTTTCTGTGAAACTGTGAAAAAGTGATCGAAAATAACTTTTGGCCATCAATCGGTTTCCCACTGGGAGATATTTAATTCGTCAAATTAAATTTTTCTTTTGGTCTCAGGTTTATTTATAAAAATTAATTTTTTAGGTTTTTTGGTGAGATGTATCAATTAACTTCAAGAATAACTCTTTATCGGTTGACTTATGTATTTTATAAGAAATTATGAATATCAACTTAAAACTGTTTCGATAAAAAATAAATCAAAAATGGTATTTTCACCACAAGAACAAGTAGATATAAAAGCGGTGTTGTCCGAAATAATTCAGTTCTTCTCGGAATCAGAACTCGGTAGATCCAAGTCGTCATGAAGAGATATGAATTGAATTCCAGTTCTGGTTAGGTAGGGGTATGACGACAAGAACTCGTTGCCTCGGCGTCATCTCGCTGAAGTCTGGCCGTGGTCGACCACACGTGATGGTTTCCAGAGTTAGGTTTTGTGTGGTTGTTTTCTCGCTCTGTTCTCGCCATAACATATACACGTGGACTTTGTCATTGCGAAGATATAGTCATTATCTCGTTTAAGTCTCGCCATGGTCCCGTCACCAAGGTTCGACTATTAAAGTTTCAATTTGTTTTAGAAGCAACATTTTCTCAAGCCGTTGACAACAGTGCCTGGCTGATGGCGAAAGCAAAATGTTGACATTGGTAGCCTACTGCCTACCAACTGACTGAACATATCCTAAGTTGAGCAACGGAGTTGCATGAGCGATTCAGAGGATCTTGAAAAGAGAATAAAAACCAGATGAGAACCCACGAAATGGGCCAGCTAGGGTACTGTCATTCAAGAGAGCTATTGACTAAACGAAGAAGAACCCATTAAGTAAAATTTTCAAATACAATCATGAAACTATAGCTATAGAGATGAAACTATAGCTATAAACGAAAAAACCTCGTAAGTTGGGTTTGTGTGTAAATGGAAATCCACACAAGTGCAGTGCATGCTGCAAGTTATACATTATGACAGCAAAGAGTTTTTCAATTAATACGAGCATAACCAGACTAAGCACCACTAAAGGAGTCTGATGATCGAGGTGGCTCTCGTGAAATAGCTAGAACTACAGCCTATATACCTACTTGATGGTAGCACACGCAAGTTGTTGTTGTTCATTCAAAATTATTCAATCGAAAAAACCTCGTGTAAATGCTCACGACGAGACGATTACCATGACTCCAAACGAGAAAGCCACGTGTAAGGAATCTGAAGTTTAAACGGCCACAGCGAGGCAAATACCATAACAAAACAAACGACAGAACGTAAACCGTCCTCGGCGAGACAACATCAAGAAATCGTTATCGTTTAAAGAGTATTTTAAAATGACTGATTTAACAAATCTTTGAAATTCTAAAGCAGAGCTTTCTTCTAATGGACAAGACAAACTTGAAACCTTAAAATGCTATCTATGTTTCTCCCTGATAGAAACCGAGAAAAAATATGTTTAAGTAAAGTGATTTGTCGAGTGAACATTTTTAAAAATCTCAGGAGACTTTTCAAAATGTTAATTTTTACTTTCAATCCCTGCTGTGAGGTGACCAAAAAAGTAAGCCTTTCAGTTCTTACAGAGTTTTATCATTTCATCACTTCAGTGTGGCGATTCCCGAGCTTGTTATGGAAAGCAGCTGTCAAAATGAGTATACTGAAATGAAAAATGCCATCTCTGTGACGTCACAGAAACACCAAGATGGCGACTTGGATGCATCAAATGAACATACACTATTTTTGTTTATCGTAGCCGCCATGACTCGTTATAAAATCGCTGTTCTATGAAAACATCGAAAACTGAAAAACTTAGCATTTTGTTTAACGAAATAACAAAATCAAAGTTCTGTGAAACTGTAGTCTGATGCAGTTTCACAACTTCTCAAATTAAACCTCCCTAAATTAAAACATTTTCAATTCTTTGTCAGTGAAAAGTCACTTTCTCAAGCAAAATAACCCTTCATTCGGTTGTTTTAACTAACACACGCTACTAAAACGGCACGACACTAGAAACGTGACAGTTGGCATTTAGTTAAAACTATAACTTTGGCGTGCTCTTTAATCTTCGCCCTTTTGGACATTAGTACGTTTGTATAGAACGCCAATTGAAGCTTCTATAACCAACCAAGCTTAGTTAACATCTAAATACAAAAAAATGGCGAGATGGATTCAGCTTTACCTACTCCAAAACTCAAATGATACCTACCGCAGTAAAAAACTGGACCTTAGGGAGTTATTCCCTCTGACTAACATGACTTATTTAACTACATGCCATAAGCCCAAAAGAAAACAAAAACAAACCACTGAGGTAATTTGCATTCGTAAAAAGAAAATTCAAAAATCGTTCAAAAACAAATTTAAATTAAATTATTGCGCCATCCACTGGCACAAAATTTTCACTTCCGCACGAAATACTACTCCTATACGTCTTATATACGTTGATAACAAGCTCAAATAATATTATTTATCTGTATGAAATCAAAAGAAATAAATGTAAATATTATTTCAGCAGAGATTATTCCCGCCGGAAATCAAGAAAAATAACGCCCCCAATCCAATCATTGACACTTCGGCACACTTCACCAGAGGAAGTTCATTGTCACCACGAAACCAAATTAAACAGAAACAAAAAAAATGAAATAAATACAAAATAAACAAATGAAATTCTCTGTGGAGTGCGAAAGAGAAACAGCTCTGAATACTTAAAAAGATTCTTTGAATTAATTATAATTTTTTTTTTTCACTCTTTATGGACCTACCTACTTGTATACCTACTTTACGACATACCTGAAGTCTGAAGGTGTCGCAAAATCTGCATTCAATCAACACCGCCAACTGAGTAAAGTGGTACACACATCAAATATTATAATTTTCCATTCAGTCTCAGTCTCTCTCTCTAACTCTGCCACTATCTCCCTCTCTTTGCTTTTATTCAAAATATATTTATGCCTTAATTTATATTCAAAACTCACAACTAATCAAGGTACACTCTACGAACAGTAATTATAATTAGTCATAAAGTCGATGCGGAACGAAAGCTACTTTTCAAGCTATGACGTAGCCTATGTAGATGCAAAACAACTTGTTTTTAGATTATTTCCAGATGATTCGTTAAAACTAAAATTAACATTCGTCAGCAGAATTTCCATATCCCATATGGTCTAGTGGCTAGGATATCTGGCTTTCACCCAGAAGGCCCGGGTTCGATTCCCGGTATGGGAAATATTTTTTTTTGTTTTTATATTTTTATTTACAACAACGAAATATATGCAGTTATTTGTTTATAATATCGACCCATGCTTACGAAACACAAAACAGCTGGCAAAGTAATCATATTGATTCATTCTACCTGAGTTTATTTTTGAAATTTAAAAATCTTGCGGTAGCCAGCGAAGCGCAGTGACGCAGCGGGTGGCAGGCTGGCAGTAATTTTTGATGGCAAAGATGTTTATTTCGAATGAAAGTTTTTTCTTCGAAAATATTTTTATTTTGAAACAAGCAGATGTTGCTGAAAGCCATGTCAATCTCATTTCGAATTATATACATAGGTGAAGTTTGGTCATGTGGGAATTTTTATGTTTTTAACGAAATTCTTTATGTGAAAATAATAAGATACTTTTATAGATGAATTAGTAGAAATGTGTTCTATTTTTTTTGTTCTTCTTTATTTTATTTTTGTCATATTTTGATGGATGTTGGTTTTAATTATTGTTTTTAGTTTTATTATTATTTGTATAGGAATTGTAGACATTTTAAAGAAACAAGTTAAATGTCATGTCAAATTTTTTTTTGTTGAAATTTGAATATTGGGTGCTGGTCAAAAGAATTGTATTCTTTTCAAAATTTTACAGGAAATGAATCATCTTGAAAATGAAGTAAATCATTATCAATATTTAAAACTAGGGCTGTGAGAAATAAGTTTTGTTTTTGAGTTTTTTGTAATTTTAGTATTAGCATTAATGTTCTCAAGAAAACGTTCACCTCGCTTACAGAATCCGACAAATGAGCTGCGGAGGGAATCAGATGTAATTTTTACATTTTTATTATAAGCTAAATGTCAAAATTAGGTCTGACACCCTTCGCAGCTCATTCGTCGGATTCTGTAATCGGGGTGGTAAGTGGTTAGCTCAAATCATATAGTCATTGTCGGTGAAGGTCATTTTGGAAAATTTCATATTTTTTGATAAAAAAAAAACTTTCGATAGAGACAAGTTGTGCTTAAATTCAGAGTCGCTAAATATACGCTAGGAAATTTCGCAAACTGAAATCTCGAAAAGCGAAATCTCGTATTCTTTTGAAAACCTCGAAAAATAAATTCTCACCAATTAATAATCCTGCTTTTCATAATCTCGCAATTATACAATATCACGCTTTCAACAATTTTACATTTGCATATGTATCTCGCACCAAAAAAATTCGCAAACATCAGCCGAAATCCTGCAATTTAAAATCTCGGATACCGAAACCACGCAAATCAAAATTTCGCAAATTCAAATTTCACAGTAACAGTTTCGCACTGAAAATGCGAACAAAAGAAATAAACTCGAAAACGAAAAAAAAAATCTTCAGATTTTATTACATTGAAATTAAATTTTGCGAGACTTGAATTTGCGAGTTTTAAGTTTGAGAAATTTTGTAGCTGCAAGTATATGAAAAGCGAGATTTTTTAATTGCAAGATTTTGAATGCGAGATTTTAATTTGCAAGATTTCAAACCCAACCCCTAAATATTTTTTTTCCGTTGAGTTTTTATAAGCCCCTAGTATTTGAAGTGCTTACATTTCATTGAGATTGATTCTACTCTGGGGAAGTCTGCTCCATCGCTTAAAACCGTTATATATTGGGTGGCCGAATTAAAAGGAAGTCGTACAAGCTGCCAAGATCAACATCGCAATTGTCTACCAAGTGACATGAGTATTGAAATATGGCTGGAAGTCTATAAATTGCTATTGAATGACCGCTTAATAGCGATGCGTGGATATGCAAACATGTCAGGCGCACAGCTTTTTCAGGCCCAAATAAACTGTTAATTTTGCTATGTACAGCAAAATTAACAGTTTATTTGGGCCTGAAAAAGCTGTGCGCAAGATGAACTGGAAGGGCGGAATGGGTACAGACGACGGTATTAACACGGAACTGAAAATATAAACCCACCCCAGAATTTGTTTGACATTTCAGAATTCACACCTCGTTTCACTGAAGGAGTGGCAGTGAGATGTGAATACTGAAAAGCAAAACAAAAATCCGGTTTTTCAGTCCGGCTTCAGCTTTTTTTTTTCTATGCACAGGACAGAATTTTCATACTAGCTTGTTGCAACGATTGAGTGATGAAATAAAAAAAAAAACGACTACATTTGACGAAAGGTGAAATAAAAACAAACGACTGCATTTGACGAAGAATAACATTTAGTTTCATCAAGAAAACGCAAAAACTTGAAATTAAATTAAAAAATTAAAATTAAATTAAAAAAATTAAGGACTGTCGGATTATTTTCTTAAAAAGATGGTTCGGGGCTTAGAGATTCGCCAACAATGAAGATGTTGAGATTGATATTTTGAGGAGTTCAACTCTTCTTAATATAAAGAGGATATAGAAGCAATTACTCACCTTCGATTCGCTGGAAAAAATGTATCCATTGAACAAAAGGGGGAAACCGTCTAGGTTTGGAAAACAAAAGTTCTGAGCGACAGTGACAAAGTTTTAGAAAAAGAACTCAGTTGTCAAAAGGCAATGTTCTTAAAAAAGACAACGAAGTTCTTATAAGACAAAGTTATAAAAGTTATGAAATGGTGGACGCTTTTGTTTATAGAAACAAGCTCATAAGCCTTTGAGCCCAAATAGTTTAGTGGACAATTAAAATTGATTTGAACATTGAACACAAAAAAAGCCCTTAATTACAACCTAAAAAAAAATCGCAATTTTTTTTTTTTTGGAATTCAATTTCGCAAAAACTTTTCGCTTAAACAACTTGATTTTATAACCAAATGCAATAATGGAGTATAAGCTTTCAAAAAAACTATAGCACATTATTGGATGTGTTTTCGTTGATTTTTAATGTTTTTTTTTGCATTTGAAGTCAATGTTTCAGAAACTGCCCCCCTGCCTCAGGGAGGGGAGATACAACTTTCCCCCCATACAAATTTTTTTCTTAGAATAACCCCAAGAACCATCCTCTTAAATACTTCCACTCAGGTCCGGGACACCCTGTATATAAAGGGTCCGGGGGAAAAACGGCGTAAGTCAACTTGGGTTGATTCTAGAGATAAATGAAATTGTTAGTTTATTACCAAAAAACACTCCATTTGAAAGATAATTGATGTAACATATTTTTGGTCTAGCAAGAAGTAGTTAACTTTGTAAACATATCTTCGTCGTTCAGTCAAAACTCCCTAAGTCCATTTTTATTTATTTTGAGACATCGGTACTTTTTTATGGATTTGTACTAACCAGAATTAGAAAATGTTTGATTTTGGGAATTTTTTTAATTTATAAGATTTAGGCCCATTTGCTGATTCGGAACATAAATCTTATGCATAGCTAAGTTCCACATAGATTCTATGTGATACTTAAATCTATGTAAGTTGCACGAAAAAATTTATGTTCAACATAGTAAGGGATCACTTTTGAATTCTAACTAACTTCAAGTCAGTTTGCGCAAATGTCAAAACAATGTTAGTTTTGGTTTTATTTTAGTGTTTAAACATATTTATCGTGCTTTGTTTTTAACAATATCCGGGAATAATATTTTATTATGGTGTATGGAATCACCAATTAAAGTGTGTCTGTGTATCTTGTCACCGTTGTGGTCCTTAAATTCAGCAGCTTAAAATATTGTTAACAAAAAAAATATTTTAGCAAATAAAATTGAAATATATTTTTTGAATCCAAAAACGCATTTTGGAATATATGTATTTATCCAGAAAGTGAGACATATTCCGGTTATTACGTTCCAATATCTTAATTTAAATACATTTTCATCTCATTTCCTTCAAAAGTGTTATTTTTGAGAGTGTTTACTTTTGAAGTGTTTCGATATTATACATTTGTATACATAATATTGTATCGAATTATTTTTGCGGATTTGAGGATGCTGTAATTTGTCCAATACCATTTGAAGAATAAACCAAAAAATTCTTTTACACATGCGTAAGCTCCGAAAGAAATTAAAATCATACCAATTATGTGCTATAATATTATGGAAAATGCAACAGTCAAATCAAGTTTGTAAAATTAAGGCAACATTCCTAAGCACTAGCTTACCTGCAATGTGCATGTTTGGTTTATGAAATCGTAATTACAGTTTCAGGCCATTTTATAAATTCATTTTTAATAAATTTTTGGTGTTGTCATGTAACCCAGCAAATAATAAAAAGTACCTAAATATTTTTAACCGTGTGATAATCACCCTCTATTAGCCATAAAGTTAGAGTTTCATACACTCAGCGAGACAAAAAAACATTCAGTGCCATAAAAATTCCCAAAAAGCACTTCTTCTCCATTTTGAAATTGGAAATTTCAAATAGAACGATCTCTAGAGAAGATTAACTGACTCAAGATTCATGAGCTTCAATATTTTAAGACCGACCCTATATATTGTTAAAAAAAATTTTCGATTTTTGTTTTCAACATGTTTGTTTTTCGAAAAAAATAAGTATTATTTTCTTATTTTTCTTTAATAATTATGTATCAGCTATCACCTATGTCAGTTTCAGTCAAATCGACCAAGGAACAACGAAGTTTCAATATATTGACACATTTTTGAAACACCCTGTTTTGAAAATATTTTTTTCTTTTTAAAATCTGTATCAGCTATCACCTGTTTAAATTTCATTGAAATCGCTCAAGGAACAACGAAGTTGACTTTTTTTTGAAACACCCTGTTGAAAATATTTTTTTCCTTTTTAGTTATGTATCAGCTATCACCTATGTCAGTTTCAGTCAAATCAACCAAGGAACAACGAAGTTTCAATATATTGACACATTTTTGAAACACCCTGTTTTGAAAATATTTTTTTCTTTTAAAAATCTGTATTCGCTATCACCTGTGTTAATTTCATCGAAATCGCTCAAGAAACAACGAAGTTGCAATATATTGATCCCCAGGAGCATTTCCGTACCCTGAGATATTCATACTCCTTTGCCTCCCTGTCAACCATATTTACCTATTTATGTACATCCAAAACAATATATAACTCCGACTCCGTGTTCGTATATATGTACCCCCTTGCGGCCCTGTCAATGATATTTACCTATTTACCATCCTAAACAATGCTCTTGCCTTACCAATAACAATTATCACCCGGCACTTTAAATTTCCTGATATTCCTCTTTATGTCTAACTCCGACCCCGTGTTCGTATAAATGTACCCCCTTGCGGCCCTGTCAATGATATTTACCTATTTACCATCCAAAACAATGCTCTTGCCTTACCAATAACAATTATCACCCGGCACTTTAAATTTCCTGATATTCCTCTTTATGTCTAACTCCGACCCCGTGTTCGTATAAATGTACCCCCTTGCGGCCCTGTCAATGATATTTACCTATTTACCATCCTAAACAATGCTCTTGCCTTATCAATAACAATCATCACCCGGCACTTTAAATTTCCTGGTATTCCTCTTTATGTCTAACTCCGACCCTGTGTTCGTAAAATTTTTCCCTTTGCGGCCTTGTCCACCATATTAACCTATCTACCTACCTAATCAATACGTTTTTTCAACCAATACCAACCATCACCGGCATTTTAATTTTCCTAGATCCTAATTGTGCCTAACTCCGACCCCGTTTTTGTATAAATTTATCCCCACGACTCCATCATTAATATTTTATTCATAGGCCTTCTTTATTAATGTATCTACCAATAGGAATCATCCAACTCCATTTTTATATATATGTTGTTTGGCACTTTTCCTCCTAGGGTTGCCAACTTAAGGCCAAGCTACAATATAGTGCCCTCCATTTTCATAGTTTGGTGAATCGTAGTCATCCGTTTAAAGTTTTCGCACTTACGAGTATTATACGTTCTGGTATAGTCCCGCATAGTTTCGGTTTTTGTATTTGCGTCAGTCTCCCAATTATAATATTACATTGGACCGGTTTTAATATTAAATTTGTGTTGATAGGATTTCGAAAAGGAGTACATATCAGGCCGTGAGCGCAATAGTGGCCTAACTGCAATTTTATCGAAATTCAGTTTACGACGAAAATTGAATCTGTATGCATTGAGCAACATTTCTGCATTTTAATTTTTCAAATTGACGGCTTCATGCCAAAGTTATAGGACTTTTGTACTTAGGCCAAACACAAAAAAATTAAAAGCTTAAGTGCAAGAGTGGCCTATCTTTTTTAAAGGCCGCTATTGCGCTCGCATATTTGATTTTATTGTTTGAAACTTTAAGTTAGGGCAATTATTTAACTATTTGCTCACAGGTGACATCAATTCAATGAACTAAACATAAGTCAGTACCCTGCTAATCACCCTCGATTAGCCATAAAGTTAGAGTTTCATAGGCTCAGCGACAAAAAAAAACCATTCCATGTCATAAAAACTACCAAAAAGCACTTCTTCTCCACTTTGAAATCGGAAATTTCAAATAGAATGATCTCTAGAGAAGGACTAAAGGTTAACGGACTCAAGATTCATGAGCTTCAAAGACCAACCCTACATATTTTTTTAACATTTTTTTGATTTTTTTTGTCAACATGTTTGTTTTACAAATAAAAATAAGTATAAGCCTATAGGCTTAGAGCCCACAGCAGATTTTGGGTGTGAATGGTATCAAGAAAAGAAATATTGGAGTTGACAGCTTGAGTAAAACTTATTCAAGAAATCAAAGTCTTGCGGTCCATAACCGGGGATATACTGATTAAACACTACATCGAGAGTAATAATTGTACTAAACAAAGTTGGTTTTCACCCCTTCCTGGGTAATGCTACTCTGATCATTTGTGTGTATATTTCGCCCTACCAGACCGTTTCAAAAACGCGTTTTTCGCTTTGAACTTTGAAGTTTTTTAAATTATCTGGCATCAGGGCTTACTATAGGCTCAAGTGGTCTCAGATTCCGTGATCTGTGATCTGATCATTATCTAGGGAGAGATGCATTCATATTTTGATTTCGATGCACTGTTTAATCACTAAAGTCCCGGTTGTGGACTGCAATTACTTTTATTTCTTGAATAAGTTTTTCTCACGCTGTCAACTCCTATACTTCTTTTTTTGTATCATTCACACTCAAAATCTGCTGTGGGTTCTCGTTCTACCAGCAAGCTTTAACCTTGATACTTTATATCCTAATACCCGCACCATAGTTTTTACACCGATCACAGGAATAACAATTTACAAATACTACAAAAGCTTTTATGGATTCTAACACATCTGAAAGTGAATAAAAATGTTAAATTTCAACGAACATATTAAAAAAAAAAAAGAAAAAACTCATAGAAATCAGTTTTATTTACAAATGATTGGCCTATATATTTTTTATATTTTTTCCTCTGCGCAATAATGGCCTATCTGACTTTAAAATCAGTTTTAACGGTATTTTGAAGAATCATGGATACAAAATAAAAAACCTTTTATTTTTTTATCATATTGCAAAAAGAAAATCAAGCGTATGTTTCTTTATTCTAAAACAACAAGTGTTTGAAAACAACCCATTTCTTATTTTTGCTTTACTGACAATATTAAAAAATGCAGTTAGGCCACTATTGCGCTCATGGCCTCATATTTAGAATATCGGATATTTTTGTTTGTAATTATATTGCTGACAAGTCGCTTTAGGCTAAAGCAAAAGTTTTCCCTCTATAAATTCAATTATAGTTTGTTCAATTTTTGTAGCAAAAACAAAATATTCAAGGTGATGAGAACCAAAACTCGCCATATCAGAAAAACTCTTCTTAACCAAATTTAATGGTTTCATAACTTTTAAATGGGAGTACTTAGAAAAAATGTTTGTAGGTATATTTAATCATAGATTTTGAAACCTGTTTGTTATGGTTTAAAAAGGCAAATTATATTAAAAGTTACGATAAAAATATATTTAACAATTACTATTGGCTGCGAGTTTTGGTTCTCATCGCCTCACTTGAAAAAAAAAATGTAGAAAGTGATCAATTTCGTGAGTTTTCGACATCATTTGTGGAGAAAACTTTAGTACACATTACAGTATACTCATCAAAATCTACAAAATGTCATCATTAGTTTAGTTTTCTTTTTAAAGGACTTGGACCATTTTTCCTCTCGAACCTTCATTAAGTATGATATACTTTTTTTCTTAATTCAATATGACACAAATTGCGTTACTTTTCGGTTCAAAATCTCAAAGTATAGAGTTCTTTAATTTGAATATAAAAATGCACAGTAAAAAAATGTATGCTACTCATTTCATAATTTTTAAATGTTCAATTTTGAGTTATGCTATTTTTTTTTTAACAAAATAAATTTAAAAATGACGGTGATAAAAGAAATCACTTATGTATATTAGACTGATTCAAAAAAATGAAAATGTCATCGATTTTCAATGCCACTAGCTTTTTAGTTAGAGTTTAATGAAATAATAATCCTGGCAAAATTTCATCCCCTTAGGTCAATATTTAGAGGTCGTTCATCGCTACTTTCTGTTTTCCATACAAAGCGTATGGGAACTTTTTTTTTAATTCCTTCTTTATTTTATAATTTTAGAAACGGTTATCATACAGAAATGATCAAGAAAGAAGATTTGATGTTCTTTAAAAAAGGTCTTAACTTCTTATCTAATTAATGTACTCCCTCCAAAGTTATTCAAGGTCAGAGTGGTATTCGTGGTGAATTTCAATGTTTTTTGGATTCCGTGTTGAAAAAATAAGCTATAATACGAAGTGTTTTGCAAAAGTTGTAACAGAAGGCAAGTGCGTGTAAGTTGAACTCAGACAAAAAAAAAAAAATGTTTTAGAGCGGGGGTCTATTTCCCCCCATTTAGGTGGGAGGGGCAATTTTCAAAAAAAATTGGTTTAAAAAAGAAAAAAATATTAAAAATCAACGGCAATACTTATAATGTCATGCTATTACTTTTTTTTAAAGCCAACAATCCATTATTTAATTAACTTTTTAAAAAAAGTTGTTTTTTTTTTTAGATATTTTTTGAAAAAAATAATTTCAAACTTAAGTTTAAGAAATTAAAAAGTGATTTTATGTTTTAAATATCTTTTTGAAAATTTTTTTGTTATCAAGTACAATTTTTGTTTATGGATTTCAATACCTTCCTTAATTTTTAATCAGATGCTGAAACTTTTCCATTTCATTAAACTCTAACTAAAAAGCTAGTGGCATTGAAAATCGAAGATAATTTCATTTTTTTTTAATCAGTCTAATGTATGTATATGCATATTTTTAAATTATAACACAAAATATCTATTAAAGATTGACCGAAGAGTAAAAAAACTATAAAAAAAAAAACGATTACATTACTTTTCCGTTAAGTGTCCAATAGAGTTTTATATTTAAACACAAAAATACCAACATAAAAAACATTGAGATATTAATTAATACTTAACAGACAGACAAACAAAATAATAAAAGGTTAAGTGCATGCTTCACAAAAAAAAAAAAACATATTACAAAAATAATTTGAATAAATAGTTATAAAAGAAGATAATCCTGCAAAAATAGCTCGTTAATTAATGAAAATATATAAAAATATTAACATATTATATTTTCCTAAAAATAAAATTAAAAAAAAATATATATTTTTGTGCACACCATAATCATATGTATAAAGTATGACAACAGTGATTTTACAAACAAATATTCATCCTTTAACTCACCACCATCCTGGCAAAAATTAACATTTTCCGCAACCTCCATCAGTTGTTCCATCCCCATGTTTATGATGATGTTGATGACTTCTCTCGTGTGTCCTTGAATGAACGCATCCTTCCAGTTGAATGTTGTAGTGAACAATGAACAGATCAGACTTCGATTTTTTATATTTGTTAAATTTTTGTATGTTCTTTTTGTGTTCTTATTCGATTTGGATTTTCCTTTACACATTTCATATTTTGTCTTATTTTTTGAAATCCAATCATCTTGTCATTGAAAAATAAACAATCTTGTTTCTCGCCAGTTACTACACACCTCTTTTTCTCTCTCTATCACACACTCTCCTTCAGATTGCCTTCTCATAACATGCAAAATGCATATTTTTTGCTCTAGGGGTAGGTTTCTCATGTTTTGCATCTTTTGCATCTTCATACGATACTTTGCATCTTTTCGCTCGAATAAAAACAGAAACCCTTATTTCATGTCTGCTCTCCTGAAGATTGGCAATCATAATCCTTGTCAAAAACTACAATAAATCCGAATTATGTTTTTTATTTTTTTTTTGTCAAAATAAATTTCAAAATGTATCTACAATCTGATCTGTTCAAATGAAATTCACTACACGCACGGAATATAAAAAAACGTCTATCCATCTCTTCGCTCAGGGCGGGTGCTGTTGCACAGCGGCGGCGGCGGCGGGGGAGGAATTAAGAGGTCCGGCGCCCGGAGGGACTCGCATCAGCCCGGCACGTCACACGACACCGTAAACCCTGCACACAGACAAACAAGCGATATTGGATTTTTTCAGTTAACATCTTTTCATTTTAATTTTTCAAATTTTTGATTTTGAAAAATGTTTTGTATTTTTTTTTTATTATTTATTTAAATTTGTTTTTTTGTTTATTTTGAAAAATTTTGGGATTTTTTCTGTTTTTCTTGTAGTTTTTGAGTTGTAGTAGTAGTAGTAGTAGTAGTAGTAGTATTAAATAGTAGTAAAAAGTAGTAGTATTAGTTTTCTGTATATTCGTGGATGTATATTTTGATATGTATATTATATATTCTGAAGGCTGAAGGAGAGGGGGTTAGTTTTTTGATATATATATATTTTCTCTTGTGAATTTTTGAATTTTTTGCATATAAATCTATAATTTTTTTTTATCGGATAAAACTGTGAATTTATCCATGAAAAAATAGTTTATTTGTGTGAATTTAGATTTATTTTATTGCAAAATATTTCTATATATATATTTTTTTTATTTATATATTCTGTTATTCCGGAAGAGGTGTGTAGCTTGTGTCCATATATATATTAGTATTTTTATATATTTTTTTGAAAAAAATATAATAATTAATTTATTTTTTAATTTGTTGTTTTGGAGTTTGTTGTATTTTTTTGTTGTATTTTTCTGTTGAGATTGTTGATGTTTTTTTTTTTTTTTTTTTAAATATATAATTTAAATATTGAATTTTTGATTGTTGTTAATTTTTGCTTGTTGTTTCTTGAGCGAAAGTTATTGTTTTTTTTTATCTTATTGGCAATAACTTAAGACTAAGTAAATAAAAAAAAATTTAAGAAAAAATGTATTTTTATATATAAAAGAAATAAAAAAAATATTTACAAAAAACAATGAAATAAGTGTTTGTATTGTGTAAGCATTATATCCAGGCCATAGTTTATAGAATTAATAGAAATATTTGTAAAAAGTTATTTAAAAATATTTTTAAAATTTAATTTAATTATAATGAATTAATTTTCTTAAAAACTACATACAAGAACTGTAAATTAAATATTAAGTTTTCATATTAACAAAATACTTAATGAAAATTTCAATTGATGGTTCAGAAATACTTACCAACTAGAAGAGAATTTTTTTTTTTTTTTTATTTACTTTTAAAAACCCTTGGGAATGAAAATTAAAAACCTTTTCTGAAGAAAAATTTCAAAAAGTTTTTTTTGTTCATATAAATTACCAAATAAATCAATAAATCAAAGTTGCATTCAGTAAAATTTAAATACAGTATTTTATTTTCAAATTTTGGACTTTCAAATCATGCTTCGAACTGCAGATATTTGTGAATCAACAGATACAATTTCACAAAACATTAAACAAGATTCGGCGTAACTGCACATTAACCTACCCCCTGATTTCAAAATATCGCATCTAAAAGCATGTGTTAATAAGATTTTCACAGCTCCAGATTAAAGTTTTGGTATGCAAATCTTAAACATTTATTTATGTGCGTAAATAAAAAAAATTGGCAACTCATTTTTGAGATATCGAATTTTCAAAAAAAAAATGTTTGAAACTTTTTTTTAAATTCAAAAATTTCATTTTTGAAAATTTTGATATGCAATATTATTTGAACTTATTTGAAGTTTGTAAATAAAAAAATTGTCTACATTCAGCAGATAGTGAGAAAATTTAAAATTAAAAAAAACATTGTGTTAGATAGGTATCTCTCTACTCTACAACTAGTTGTCAAGTGTAAAATTTTATATTTGTTGGTATGTATTAGGTCGCACACGGAAAAAGTTTAATCAAAATCTTCGGAGCCGTTTTTGAGAAAAAAATCCTTTTTTCCGGTTCCGTTTTTTTGACTTTTGTATGGAAGGTACCGTTATTTTTGCATAAAGTAATTCTTTTTCTTAAAATATTTAAGAAAGTATTAAAAAAACTCTTAAGTATCGAGTCTAAAAAAAAATCGAAAATGTCTTCGAAATATTTGATTTAAAAAAAAATTGAAACATTTTTTAAACATCCAAAAACTATTTTTTTTTTAATTTAGGTACACAATGCAATTTATACTTTTTTTGAAGCTTCTGTATAAAAAAAAAAAACTTTTTGAAATCAGTCAAACAGTTTTGAAGAAAATCGCAAAAAAAACCAAAATGGTTTTTGGGGGGTACCATTAGAAGTAACAATTTTTTGAAAAATGGTTTCCCACTCAAAGGTAGCAAACCTTGAATCTTTTTTAAGAAAAGCTGGGGCCTTTTTTGAGAAAAAAGATTGTGTAAAATTGCTACAAAAAATTGTATTGCAGGTATCTTTATTTTAAGTTTTAAACAAAAATTAAAAAAAACGTGGGGGGAATAACCAAAAAACACTATATAGGTACGGTGACCATTTTTTCAGGGGCAAACAAGAGGACAACTTTTAAAAAACGTACAAAAGTTTAATAACAAATTATATTTGTTTAAAAAGCTTTTACTTCAAAGCCAAACCCATAGATTGTAACAAAAAAAAAAAATAATGCTTAAACACTCAATATAATTAATTATTTAATTTAATTCTGGATTTCGATTCCATTTCTTAAGAAAATTTTAAAAGCTGCACAGTTGAAGTCGTAATTTAATAAAATTTCTTATTTGTTTTTCTATTTTTGTTTGCTATTAATTGGGGGTCCAAGTTTTAATTGAATTTGAAAACACAATACAAATAAATACAAAATACAAATAAAAATCGTTTGACACCACAATACACATATTAAGGTAATATCATTAGAGTTTTGATTTTTGTTTCTTCTGCGCATATATCAAAATTTGTGTCAAATGTCAGTATTTGTTGTTGTTTTTACGTGTATTTAAGTCATCACGCTCCCAGACATTTTTACTTCTGACAATTTCAATTTTAATTTGTTGTTGTTTTTACGTGTGTTTTCTTCCTCACACTCACAGCCATTTTTTATTTTCGACTGACAACCTGCGCAGTATAATACCTTAGATTTGTGTACTGTGGTTTGACACAGCTTACCTAGTCATATAATTCCTCATCAATGATTTCTAGATTCTAAATTCTAGTGCATTGGAAAAGCGTGTAGGTCCGAGCTAGTGCTATCTTCTTTAAATGTTTAAGTGGTTAAGTAATGAAAAAAGTAGGTACTTAATGTATTTTCAGCCAGAAAATGATTTGAAAGATAAAAAGAGGACATTGGGAGGACAATTCAGCAAAAGGAGGACAATTGATTGTCCTCTTTAATAAAACTAAATAGAGAGGACACGATGCCGAAAAAGAGGACTGTCCTCTGAAAAAGAGGACGGATGGTCACCGCATATATAGGTGATTCCGTCCCAACTGTGATTCTTTGTAAGATGTTCGTATATATGTGTGGTTTGAATTGGGTTAATGGCTGTTTACAACAATCTAAATTCGATATCATGACCAAATTTCCTACTTCTTCCACATGGCTTCGAAAAGTGTTGTAAAAATGTCAGTACCGTAACATGTCTTTTCTTTGTTTTTCCGATTAAATCTACTTTTTTCTAATGAAATACTTCATTGAATAGAAAATGTTGTCCTGGAAAAAGTTCCAGTGCAATACTAGCTTGACAAAATTATACAAAAATTAAGTCAAAATACTTATTGCTGAATAAAACAATCATGAATGAATGTTGTCCGAGGATTTACTTTTATTTTTGAATTCAAAAGATTTCTCGCTGAACCGCCATTTTGTTTTAGTTTCAAGACGTTTGTATGGTGGTTTTCCAAAAGAGGCACTATTTATGTATTTATAGATAACAACAGACGCTCTATTTGTTAGCGTTGTTGTACTTTAAACAACTCTTAATATACAACAATGTTAAAAATAGAGCGAATATTGTTATCTATACACAAATAGTGCCTCTTTTGGAAAACCACCATACAAACGTCTTGAAACTAAAACAAAGTGGCGGTTCAGCGAGAAATCTTTTGAGTTCAAAAATAAAAGTAAATCCTCGGACAACATTCATTCATTATTATTTTCAGCAATAAGTATTTTGACTTAATTTTTGCTTTCATTCGAAGAAAGTGTGTCACAAATTAATGTCAGTACCGTGGTAGTATTTTTTAAGCATGTTATAACATGTTTTTGGTTGAATATCAGAATTTTGTATTCCTTTTAACGACATTATGTTTAAATTGTCCTGGAAATTACATTTCTCATTAGCATAAAGAACTTAGGTCACAGAAACTGTCTAAATGTCAGTACCGTGACACCGTGAACTTTAATTAAATTATTTCTTGAAATAATATTTACTTTCTACCAATTTTCTTTATAAAAACCATAGAAATACTCTAAAAGAACTAAACAAAAATTATTACTTGCAATAAGAACTAAGTAAATAACCCAGCACAATGAAGCGGGTTGCCATTCAGAAGAATAGACTACAAAAACGAAAAAGTTATACATATTTAAAGAAAATAAGGGAAGTTGAAATGTCAAGAGGTCAAAACATAACAGTTAATTTAGAATCTCAACAAAAATATGGTCGAAAAGCGAGAAAACAAAATACAAATAAAAAGAAGTAAAAGAGCTTCATTATCGCCTATTCCAGTTTAAGTACATTTAACCATATTTTTTGGTCTTTAAAAGTTGTAGTAAAATGTTTTTACAGATTTGATACTCTGACTAAATGAAGCCAAAAAAACGAAACAAAAATTGTTTCCAATAAGTTTAAATTTTTAAAATTAAAGAAAAAGAATCACAGTTGGCAGAGAATCAGCCATATACCAAGTTTGAAGAAGATCGATCCACCCTTTTAGGCTGTAGATCAACAGACAGACCAACATTTTTCGTCTTCTCTATCATCGATTTTTTTCGGATGTATAACTTGCAATATAGTTTCTATACATCACAAGTAAAAGCTACATTCTATGTACAGTACCTTACACTCTGACAGTGTTACTTTCGCATTTATACTCTAGTTTCGACGCAGAAGGGGGAATGCCATGGTGACAGGGTTCAATCAGGCGCGTGACCGTTGGTGGCGCGGTTCTACCATATGCACGGTTGCACCCCTTCCCATTTGTATAGGTATTCTCTGATTTGACAGTTCTTAGGCGATCTGTTCCAAATTAATATGTGAACATTTTGATATTATGCCTAAAATTAAAGATTACACAAGTTGTATCTAATAAATACATGACAAATATTAATATTTGGCCTAATTTTTAGGGTTGGCAGTTTTTCCATTTTGGAAATAAGCTCAAACACTCTAGCTTTCTTCCCACTGGGATAATTTTTTTTTACAGCGTATGCTATGGTAGGTTTATAGCCTTATATTAGCCACATTTTTTATTGCAACTTTTTACAAGGCTTGGTTGCGAAAATATCAGCATCCAAAGACGTAAAGGTAGGTAGTTGAGTCAGAAAATCAATCAAATCACTTTGGATGAACAAATTTTCTGAACCAATCCATTTGGTTTGTTTGGATGGGGTTTGACGCACGTCACGACTTATTTCATTACTTTTGAAGAAAAAGTTATTTTTTTCAACAATTTTGACAAGGTACCTACTAATACAAGCTGTTTTTCGAAAATCTCGAAATTAATTTTGTCAACATTTTTACATTTAATTTCCTATTTAGCACTGAAAACTGCAACAATTTTAAATGATCGGTTCGTTAGATATTCGCATCTAACGGATTCCGTCAAAATTTAGTAAAATTACTTTTGATGAAAGTATGTAATTAACTAGATATAAGACGATGCAGAATCTTTTAATTTGCATGCACTCTTTGCAAGGCTTGCGGTGGCAGAAATAAATCTACCCAAAGGCACTTTCAGGCTAAATGGAAATAAAGTAATATCTCTTTGGATGCGTGTATTTCGAGAGCCAGATCTCATAGAAGATTCGGGATTTCAGTTTTGGATAGCTCTTAATTTCAAACTCAAGATTTTGGGAAAATAGACATTTTTATGCAACCGAAAAACCGATATTTTTCGAAATTTTACCATTTAATGTCGCAATATTTATGAACAGGCGGCTCGTGTGGAAAAAAGTGTCATAATATTTTTTTAGGCAAAACTATAAACGAGCACAAATAAGTTTTTGACAACTTCGTGATTTAAGAGAAAAACGCAAAACGCAAAAAAAAAAAATAGATTTTAAGGCTTTTGACGATGTTTTTAAAATAATGATATTCTTGAAATTATATGAAGCTCTAAGAAAAATAAAAATTATTTTTTGTGTGTATTACATTGTAACGAAGTGTTACACTTTTCACTTCCCCCCCCCCCCCCCACACCAAGCGTTCAACGATCCGTCACCGTCCATTTATAAATACACCCACCGCCAGCAACATCAGCTATCAGCACCCTACATCACCATTAAACCGCCATAGACCAGATATCAGCCGTCTACATCAACTACCAGCACCCTATATCAGCATATCATACGCCCGCCACCACCCATCGAATGATCAACAGCCACAGCACACAGAATACCATTGTATACACTCTGGTAAGCAACAACAACTGCACACTGCATTGGATACTGCTGACGCCATACGATTTTAAATTTTAACTCCTTAAAATTCACACTGTCTTGTGGCACAAAATTCATAATGAGGAGGTGAAAATTTCTTAATTATTAATAAAAATAATTCCGAATTTTAAAGAGAATAAAGTTTCCAGCGGTTCATTGTTTTTAGCAACTTTGATAAGCTTAGGTCCTTTATTTGGTGCATCCGTGTATCATTTAAAGAGTACCTTTTTGGCATCCGCCGTTAAAAACCCGTTGTTCTCCCTTGGACTAGCCTTGGGCTGGAATCAGATTCCTACCGTTGTTCTCCCTGCCTGCTCTTTGGAGTTGGTTTAGGGCTATACCCGCTGTTCTCCCTTGGACTATCCTTGGGCTGGAATCAGATTCTTACCGTTGTTCTCCCTGCCTGCTCTTTGGAGTTGGTTCAGGGCTATACCCGCTGTTCTCCCTTGGACTATCCTTGGGCTGGAATTAGATTCCTACCGTTGTTCTCCCTGCCTGCTCTTTGGAGTTGGTTCAGGGCTATACCCGCTGTTCTCCCTTGGACTTTCCTTGGGCTGGAATTAGATTCCTACCGTTGTTCTCCCTGCCTGCTCTTTGGAGTTGGTTCAGGGCTATACCCGCTGTTCTCCCTTGGACTATCCTTGGGCTGGAATTAGATTCCTACCGTTGTTCTCCCTGCCTGCTCTTTGGAGTTGGTTCAGGGCTATACCCGCTGTTCTCCCTTGGACTATCCTTGGGCTGGAATTAGATTCCTACCGTTGTTCTCCCTGCCTGCTCTTTGGAGTTGGTTCAGGGCTATACCCGCTGTTCTCCCTTGGACTATCCTTGGGCTGGAATTAGATTCCTACCGTTGTTCTCCCTGCCTGCTCTTTGGAGTTGGTTCAGGGCTATACCCGCTGTTCTCCCTTGGACTATCCTTGGGCTGGAATCAGATTCCTACCGTTTAATCCCCGGTTCGCTTCTTCTAAGTGGATTTTGTGGACAGAGTCTACTCCTGTAGCTCTACAAAACCCAGCTTTGATTTATATGAAATACCGTGTTAATTATCATAAGACAAACCGACATTGTAAGATTTATATGAAATACCGTGTTAGTTATTTTAAGACTGAAGGAACCAAAATTGTAACATTGTAAACCTTTTCTTCTTTTTCATAAAGATAAAATATTGTTAAACCCGAGTTCTTTCCTTCTTAACCCGAGTTTTATCTGCTTTTTATCGGGAAAACCCTGGACTACGACGAGCCTACCTCAGCCTCGAATAAAAAGCATCACAACATATGTATGTATATTGTTTTCGATAGCATTCACCGCTAATGATTTATATGCCAAAAACAAAATTTTTGTAATTTTACCTTTTTTGAAATGATTTAATCTTCTACGCCATCAGTCGGAGGATTAAAAGTGCAAAAATTCAATCGTTCTAAAAGTTATATTTCCTTCCATATTTAAATTCCTTATTTTAAAATAAAGATATGTACATAATTGCACTTAAGGCCTTCACTTGGATTTATTCCGCAGATGGGCCTTTTTTAATTTTCAATTTTCTTGAGAACGTCTTACTTTTGGCATTTGGAATTTGATCAGTAAATAACTGCACGATTACAATGGCAAAACATCAGAAGTGTCCTATTTTTGACAAACTTAGCTGCTTCTGACACGCCTTTGTATTCGAATTAGCATTCTGACATTTGAAAATCTTCTCATTCACACACTCTTCATCAACCTTCGCCAGTTTATAGATTTGTCAGAAGCTGTTTTTTTTCAAAAATATTTTCATGTTTAACACCCCCTATCCCGCTTATGCATTCCAGTCTGCTTTCTTTCAATCTGATTTTGTCTTTTCTGACCTCCATTAAAAAACTTCCCAAAAATGCACATCCATTTATGCCTCCTCTGATTATTTCTGTCTGTTCTGATTATATCTTTGGAAAAATACCAACAAGTCGATAACACAGGTTTTAAAAATAATTTCAGATAATTTTTTTACACGACAATTGAAGAATGTTTCTATGCGTACTTTTGGGCGCAGAGCTCAAATTCGTCATCCATTTTTCGCTATCAGCTCAGGTTTTTGAGATATTCCCGTTAGAAAAGTACAAAACAATGGTTTTTCACCATTTTTGAGGTTATTTTAAAACTGAGAGCTAGTTTCAATTAAGTTTGTATTGATTTTTAAAAGTACTTATCTATTTCTTCAAAATTTGGTTTAAGTCTTTTCAATATCCTTTTTACTTTTCGACTAATTAGATGTTAGTTGTCAACGTTTTTTCACTATTTTTGAGGTTATGTAACCACTCTATACAATTTTTTGTTAACAAAATTTGTAACGATGTCTGAAAGTTCTACTTTTGATTTTCCAAACTCAGTTCAAACCTTTCCAATATATTTTGTATTCATTAAGAAATCTCTTGTTAAAATGTACATATGTATGTATATATGTGTTTAGCATATAAAACCTCATTTTACCTTTCTTATTTAATTATGTAGGAGCAAGTGAAGACTAAGAACTAACTTAGGATTCCTCGAAGATTTATATTGGAAAGATTTGAACTGAATTTTGAAGAAGAATATTGGTACTTCCAGGAGCCTTTGTAAAACAAAATAACGAAAAACTGCGTTTTTTTTCGATTTAATAACGGGAATATCTCAAAAACCAGAGCTGATGGCAGACAGCGGATGCTGGATTTGAATTCAGCGCCAAAAATTACTTTTAGAACGAGTCTTAGCTGCTCGTCTCAAAAACCGTGTAAGCCTGTAGAATTGTCGTTTTCATTTTCTCTGGACTTTTTTTCGAGGCAGTCGACTTTTTTTTAAGTCAAGATTTAAACATGTCGCTATTTTATTAGTTAGTAAAAAAAGTAGGAGTTTAAACCGAACGACATTTTGATCAGTCGAAATTCTTTAACAGTCATTCGATGTTTTCATTGAACATAGAATCAGAGCAAAGTTGTCACATCAGTCAACGCACAAGGCGAAGCGTGACTGATCCAAAGGTAAGGTTGGTATAATAAATCCACGAATCATTTACTTACTATATTTGCTGGAGGGCTAAAAGGCCTCGAAATATTGGCGCCATAATTATCCTCGAACAAAGTTCAAGCTATTTTGATATTCAAAGCTATTCAAAACCAATGTCCATCGATATTTCCTTTTGAATACTTCTTTATTTTCCTAACCCTCGCACTCTAATTAATCATCGTAAGGGCCAGTTGTACAAATATTTAACTCGTGGTTCAGCAATTTTAACTCACCGACTTTGGAGCATGGACTGAGGTTCAACGATGGTTCAGGCATTAAATTGGCTACTATAACATACTTGAACCTTGAACCATCGTTGAACCTAATTAATTCCGCCGAAGTCAGCCAGTAAAAATATTTGAACCACGGATCAAAATTTGAACCATGTTTGTACAACGGGTCCTAAGGTAGCCAAAACCTTTTTAGTGTGCGCTCATAATAAACAAAAACTTGAACTTTTTTTATGAAGAAATACACGGACAAGATATTCTATAAGCGTGTGTACCTACATACATACACTCCCGTTCAATTGAATAGGTTCAAAATTTTCGAGTGCGATTTATCGTTATAACTCCAAACTATGTGGAATAAATGAATTTTTGAAAATGGCACTAGACAAAGCATCCAATTGAGGAGAGAATAAGAAAACACACAATATCAAACTTACCATCATTACACGTTTTATTATCATTTCTATAAATTCATATTGAAATCGTAGCACTTTTTTTCGTTTATTTGAAGAGGGGCACCGCCTTTATAATCACTTTTGCTTTGAACCAGTTGAAGGTCAGACCTTTTAAAGCTATTTTTGGGCTTTATATCATGGTTTCTTTGATATGGCACAAACAAATTGAGAACAAATGTAGAATGGGTGGAGGAAAAGTTTTTTTCGCGGCTGAGTACGCGCAAATTGATTGTTTTCATGATTGAATGACTAACGGGACATCAAATTTCGCAGAAAACTTACAGAATCCATTCTTTGATCTATATTTATCTGAGAAGTAAACTAAAAGATGGTATCGATATGAAAGAATGTAAAAAAAAACTGCTGCATCCGCAAGTTATAGACGAAAAATTCTGAGGGTTGGATCTTATTTGTCGGTTTAAATGGCTAAAATAAGGGAACAAGCTAGGTTTAGTGCGAGTATTTCTGCAGTCGAGAGTGTAATTTAAAGTTTTTTATACCAAAAAAGAAGAAAAAATTAAAATAAACCACCGCTTATTTGAAAGAAGTTACAATTTGAGAGTTCAAGGCAAAGAAATTTAACCCCACATTTTTGAACCATTAGTATGACTATGGTTAAGTTACACAAAACAACTCAGTGATGGAAATACAATTTGAGTCCATCAATTTCAATCCCTTTTTCATTAGAAAAAACGACTTTACGCCACTTGTTCTTTCAAGTCTTATGAAGCTTACAAAACTGCATTCGGTCTGTTTTTTTTTTTGTTTTTGCTAACTTCGTTCAGGTGTGGTTTCATTTAATTTTCGTCTTTTTCGGTATGCAGAACTTTTAATAATACTCTCAACTGCTGAAATACTGCCACTAAACCTAGATTCTTCCCTTGTTTTAGCCATTGAAACCGACGAATTAGACGCAACCCTCAGACTTTTTCGCCTATCACTTGCGAAGGTAGCAGGTTATTTGCATCCTTTCATATCGACACCATCTTTTTGTTTATTTTTCAGATAATTATAGACCAACGAATAGATTCTGTAAGTTTTTTCCGAAATTTGATGCCCCGTTAACCATTTATCATGAAAACAATCAATTTGCGCGTACTCAGCCGCGAAAAGAGCTTTCCTCCACCCATTCTACGTTTGTTCTCAATTTTTTTGTGTCATATCAAAGAAACCATGATATAAAGCCCAAAAATAGCTTTAAGAGGTCTGACCTTCAACTAGTTCAAAGCAAAAGTGATTATAAAAGCGGTGCACCTATTCAAATAAACGAACAAAAGTGCTACGATTTTAATATGAATTTAAGGAAATGGTAATAAAACGTGTTATGATGGTAAGTTTGATATTGTGTGTTTTCTTATTCTCTCCTCAATTGGATGCTTTGTCTAATGCCATTTTCAAAAATTCATTTCCACATAGTTCGGAGTTATAACGGTAAATCGCACTTGAAAATTTTGAACCTATTCAATTGAACGGGAGTGTATTTCGTATTCATATTCAAATGTATGTAATTCTAATAAAGTGGATTAATAGCAAGCGCTTAGAATATATAAAAAAAACTTAATGAAGTTGCAACAAGTAACATTGCCCGCGAAGAATCCATCGAAGCAAGATGCGAAACCTTAAAAAAATGTATATACGAAGCAAACGAGATGCCCAACACCAGGATTATAAAATTTGATAAAAAGAAATCTTGTTATGACTTAGAGTGTCATATCGCTAGAAAGGCTTCACTTAGAGCCCTAAGAATATTTAAAAAATATAACATGGAAATAAGCAGACAAAAATATGCTGCAGCAAACAAAAAATATAAAGCTCTTTTGAAATCAAAACAGCACGAATATTACCAACGTATCTCATGCCAACTAGCATCTGTAAACTCGGCTAAGGACTGGTGGAAAATTGCTAAGGAAATTCGTGGTGATTCGATCAAAAATGGCATTGGACAAATCACTGCTAACGAGCTAATGCATCATTTCAATGGCGCATTAAACTCATCCTCGTCACAATTCATGGTACCCATATCATCTCTAGAAACTATTCATCACCAACAACTTGATAACGAAATCGAACTGAGTGAAGTAATCTTGGCAATATAATCAACAAAAGAAAACAAAGCACCCGGTATTGACGGTATTCCAAATGAGTTCTACAAAAACGCTAGCACTCCATTTATTGAAGAAATATATATTTTGCAAAGAGATATCTTCAACACAGAAACGATACCGTCATCATTCAAAAAATCGATAATTTTCCCAGTTTATAATAAGGGTGACTCAAGTCTTCCCTCAAACTACCGCGGGCTGTCCTTTCTTGACACACTTTACAAAATATTTACAACCATTTTGCTAAATAGACTAACACACTGGATCGAAGAAAACCAGATACTAAATGAATACCAGGCTGCGTACAGAAGCCAGTATAGTACGGTAGATCAAGTTTACAACTTTTCCTGTATCATCCAACTTCAATTGAGTCAGAAGAAAAAGCTATATGCTTTTTTTGTTGATTTTTCAGCAGCTTTCGACAACATCAATAGAGATGCGTTGTTCTACAAACTATTAAAGCTAGGTGTCTCAACAAAAATGGTTTCAGTTATAAGATCTCTGTACCAGGAAACTTCTGCAACAGTTTGGGATGGAAAGTGTACATCAAGCTTCTTCCGGACAACCAAAGGAGTCAAGCAAGGATGCGTACTGAGTGCCTTACTTTTTGTCCTATTCCTGGATGATATTCACTATGAGCTCCCAACTGGTCTTATTCTGAATGATTTAGGAATAAATGTTCTTTTATACGCGGATGACATAGTGCTACTCTCTGATAGTCCTAAGACCCTACAAACGATTATCGACAGCTTTAGCAACTACTGCAGTAAATGGAGTCTAGATGTCAATCTTGAAAAGTCTGAAATCGTTATCTTCAGGAATGGTGGAAGAAGAGCGGCTGCTGAAAAATGGTACTTTAACAATGGAGAAATAAATATATCAAACCAATATAAATATCTTGGAGTTACCTTCACGTATAATATGTCTTGGTCTGAACACTTAACAAAACGTCTTGCTACATCAAAAAATTCTATAAACTCGACATGGTCTAAATTTGTGCGCAGGGGCGGACTGGGGGTCAAAGGGCCTACCGGGACTTTAAGAAAAAGAGCCATAGAATACAATAACTCTCAAAATGGTTAAAAATAAAAGTTGATATTTCAGACATTTCTCGAAAGTCATTTTTTTAAAATATTTATTGATTTTGTTACTTAACATATTGATTGATATACAGGGTGCCCCGCACCTGAGTGGAAGTATCTTAGGGTGTGGTTCCTGGGGTTATTCTAAGAATAAAATTGTATAGGGGAAAGTTGTATCTCCCCTCCCTGAGGCAGGGGGGGCAGTTTCTGAAAAATTGACTTAAAATGCCAAAAAAAACATTACAAATCAACGAAAACATATCTAATAATGTGCTATAGTTTTTTTTAAAAGCTAATACTCCATTCTTGCATTTGGTTTTCAAGTCAAGTTGTTTAACCGAATAGTTTTTGAGAAATTAAATTTCAAAGTCAAAATTTAAAAAAAAATGGGATTTTTTTTTCTTAAGTCGATATTTTTCAAAATTTTACGTGATTAAGTGCTTTTTTTGTGTTCAATATTCATTGCCTTCATTATTTTTTAGTCCATTACCGAAAACCAAATTTTAAAATCTTTCTTAGTTTTTGAGAAATTAAGAAGAAACGAAAGGTACTTTTACCAAAAAAGCCCGAAAATAGGGTTAAATCATGGATAATTCATGAATAAATTAATTTTTTCGGTCTTATATGGGAAAAGTACCTTTTTGTTTTTCTTAATTTCTCAAAAACTAACAAAGATTTTTACATTTAGTTTTCGGTAATGGACTACAAAATAATAAGGGCAATGAATATTTAACACAAAAGTAGCACTTAATAACGTAAAATTTTGAAAAATATCGACTTGAGAAAAAAAAATCACAATTTTTTTAAACAAATTTGACTTTGAAATTTAATTTCTCAAAAACTATTCGCTTAAACAACTTTATTTAAAAACCAAATAAAAGAATGGAGTATAAGCTTTCAAAAAAAACTATAGCACATTTTTAGATGTTTTTTCGTTGATTTTTAATGTTTTTTTGGCATATTAAGTCAATTTTTCAGAAACTGCCCCCCCCTGCCTCAGGGAGGGGAGATACAACTTTCCCCCCATACATTTTTTTTTTCTTAGAATAATCCCAGAAACCACACCCTAAGATACTTCCACTCAGGTGCGGGACACCCTGTATATTGAATTCAAGTATAAGGTATAGCTTTTAATTCTAAGGTTAGAATTTAATTTTGTTGAAACAGCTTTTTTTAGTTTATGGCTGTGTCACCTGGCAGTATTTAATTTGAGTTTTTATTCAAGCAAGCATACAAAATTGCAAAGATGTAATATTACATTAATTTTACGACCTTAAGTGGGTGTGACTTTCAGTTTAGTCAAAACAAAATTACGATAGTCAAAGAAATTATGGGATTTAAGGGAGATACGAAATAAAAAGTATTCTAAATGTTCATATTTCTAATTTTCAATAATTTGTTAGAAATTATTTTTTTAAGCTACGGTTGTTGTGCAATCACAAGAAATGAAACGCGTTTAATATTTTCAAAAAATAAATTGGGGTTGGGTACGAAATCCCGAATGCCAAAATCCCGAAAGACAAAATCCCGAATGGACAAAATCCCGAATGGACAGAATCCCGAACGGCTAAAATCCCGAATGCCAGAATCCCGAATGCCATAAGCCCGAATGCCAACATTTGGCTTAATACTTTTTTTGGTCTTAAAAATTGCGCGCGCGATTCTAGCCTTCAAAATATACATTTTGTAATGTTTTGTAAGAATATTATTTATTTTCAATGAATAGTTGTTCAGTTTTTTAACAATTTACTTTTGAAAAATGTTTATCAACTATCAAATTGATAATTGGCAATTATAATAAGAGTGTGTAGCAACCCAAGCAAATGCTGAGAACAATTTATTTCACAATCCCAAAATCAACTTGTCCAAGAAGGTGATGCGTGTCCGTGTGTTAAAAACATTGTCTTCTCATTATTTGTAAAGAGTAGACATAGATTCGTTTGAATAAAACTTAAACAAAATTAAAGTTACGATTGGAAACTATTGTTTTTTTTTATCATTAAACAAGAATTCAATTAATGTATCATATCTCAAGATTTATAAGTGATTATTTATTTTAAAATTTCTTTTAAAGACAATGTCATGATGCCAAGGCGAGCAGAAATCAAAAGCCATACAAAACAGTTTGATTTCTTTGAAATTACTGAATAGTACTAAAAAAGTATTGAAATTCGGAATTTAGTCCCAAATGTTTGCGGGATTTTTTCTCATTCGGGATTTTCATTTTTTGCTTCCCGGATTTTGGCATTCGGGATTTTGTACCCTTCCCAATAAATTGAAGTCGAATTTTGTTAAATTTTTTTTCTCGAGTGAATCAAATAAATTACTTAGCTTTAATTTCACAATTTTTCACTGTAGCATGATTTTTCTGATTGAAATGTTTTATATTGAACGAAAAAATAAAGGCTGGTGCTTTTGATCACCAATATCTCGGCACTTTCAAAAATTTAAATTAAATAAGGTACTTTTAGAACTATTTCTCCAGTAACAGTAGCTGTGATTAATAAAAATAACAAACAAATATTTTAGTAATCCATTTGCAAATTTTCAATTATTGAACAATCCTAATCTTAGGGCAAGTATGTTCATACCCCGTCAACCTTAATCAATGATTATTCTAGCTGATTATCATTTAATGCGTTTGCTCAGCAAAATTTTCAACAGAAAATTTATTATTTGAGCACTTTATTTGAGAAATCACTAATTTGCTAATTCTGTTTGATAAGTAGAATTTAATCAAAGATTTCCTTAAATTTCTTTTGCTCATCATTGGTTAAGACGATGTGCTTTTTTGCAAAGGCCTTAGATACAATTTATGAAAAGTCACGCCTTGGACAAAATATTATCACTAGGTATCACAAAATGCCAGCACTACCTTCACTTCTAAATGTCCGTGTTCTTTTTCACAAAAAAATTTACTTTCTAAATCTCACTCACCATAAACAAACATCAACTTTGTTTATGGTGAGTGACTGATTACTTCTAACAATTGATTTGACAGATATGCTGGAAAATGGGAAGATGATTATTTCAAAAACCATGTAAATTTAAGTGAATAAACGCTCAATGATAATCACAGATTCATAACTACGGATTAAACAGAATCAGTGATAATCTAGTTGCAGATCTTACCCACTGTGAACAAACCGGCCCTATGCTAGACCAAGAACCAAAGCAAAAAGAGTAAGTTCATAATGCAATCAACTAAAAACGAAACTGTTGAAGGGTGCCCCCCGAATGTTAATCCAAGTTGGCGAGCACAAGTTGGAAATCACGTTTTATCAAATATCTTGTGAATCGTGAATCGACAAAAGTAGTATTATTTTTTCTTAGTTTTTGAGAAATAAATAAAACGAAAGGTACCTTCTCCCAAAAGAAGATTTAATAATATATGGTACTTCTTTGCCTTTGCCTTCCTTCTACCTTCTGTTATCTTTTTTTACTTTCTCAAAAACTAAGAAAAAGAATATAAAAATTAAAGGTGGTGCTTAACTACACAAAATTTTGAAACAACAATCAACTTGAAAAAAAGGTCACATTTGTTTCAAAAATATTGATTTTCCAATTTAATTTCTCAAAAACTTTCCACTAAAAAAAACTTGTTCAAAAAATAAATGAAAGAATAGAATCTACGTTTTCAAAAGAAAGAAGAAAATATCAGAAAAAAAGGCCTTTGGCCTGTTAATTCAACCTTTTTGAACACATCAACTTAATTAACAATCATTGACTAGAGACTTTATAATGTTCTAAAGCAACATGGGATCCTGCTTTTTATCTGGATCTATTTCAGTGATCCAAAAATTGCTATGTGAATTATCTCAGTAGCGCAAAGAAAAGAGGCAACAGATGCATGAAACATAAACAAACTTAAGGCAAAAAGAGAAGCTATTTAACACTCCTGTCACTATGATCCTGTTTGTTTTATTTATCATGATCTGATCCGGATCAGATAAAATACGGCAATTTATTCTCATCTTTTGAATTCAGGTTATGCACTTAACTTTCAGTCATTTTAAAGTACTCATCATTGAGAGCCATTTTTATTTATTTTTATTTTGCATATTTAGTTTTTTGGAACTGTAAAATTTTTCTATCAACTTTTGAATAACTAAAGATCCGTAGAGGCCACCAACCGAGCTTTGGAGGAATCCAAAGATTCATAGAGTTAACCAACCAAATTCTTGGGGCCTCCAGGGATCCGAAGAGACAACTAACCGAGTTCTTGGGGCCTCCAGAGATCCGTAGTGGCCACCAACCAAGTTCTAGGGGTTTCCAAAGATTTATAGAGGCCACCAACCGATTTCTGGGGGCCTTCAGAGATCTGTAGAGGCCACCAACCAAGGTCTGGAGGCCTCCAGAAGTCCGTAGAGGCCACCAAACGGGATCTGGGGGCCTCCAAAGATCCGTAGAGGCCACTAACCGAGTTCTGGTGGCCTCCAGAGATCCGAAGAGACAACCAACCGAGTTCTTGGGGCCTCCAGAGATCCGTAGAGGCCACCAATCGAGTTCTAGAGATTTCCAAAGATTTATAGAAGCCTGATGAAAAACACGTCCTTTGTGTTTAAGGTATTCGAAATGAATGAATATAAATCTTTATTATTTGTTATCAATAAAATAATTAATTTAAGTTACATAGAACAGCCAGCTAATAAACAAAACAAGTAAATTTAATTTTCAATTTCAACATCCTCACTAAAATTAAATAATTAACAAAGTCCCATTAATGTATTAAACATAGTAATTTTAGGTCCAGGAAAAGGTTTTGTTAAAATGTCAGCAATCATTTTATCTGAAGAAACTGTTTTGAGTTTTATTTTATTATTTACAATAGTATCTCTGATAAAATGGTGCCGGACATCTATATGTTTTGTTCGCTGATGATAGTTTTCATTGATTGCAAGCTGAACCGCTCCATGATTGTCGCAAAAAAGATCGGTTGCTTCAATTTGTTTATTAAAAATTTCTTCTTCCAATCCTTTGATCCATAGTGCTTCTTGGACAGCTGTGCCTATTGCCATGTATTCCGCCTCGCAGGTAGACAGTGCAATTGTTATTTGCCTTTTTGATCCCCAGGAAATTGCGCCATTTTGTTTTAAAAATATATATCCACTTACAGATTTTCTTTCGTCTTGGTCATTTGCAAAATCAGCATCACAATAGCCCTTTACTTTGGAATCTTGATTTTCATTTTTCTTGTAAGTTAATTTTAAGTCTATTGTTCCCTTCAAGTATCTAAGAATTCGTTTTGCTGCTAACCAGTGTTCTTGTCCAGGATTGTTATTAAATCTGCTCAACATATTAACCGCGTAACATATATCTGGTCGCGTTAACTGAGCTGCAAATAATAAACTCCCAATAAGTTCTTGATAGGGAAATTTTGACATCTCAAATTTATCTTTGTCACTTGTCGGACATTGTTCTTTTGACAATTTAATATTAACATCCATTGGTGACGAAACTGGATTGCAATTGGTCATTCCAAATTTATCTAGTAATTTCAATATATATTGTTTTTGATCTATTGAAATTTGTTTCCCATAATTATATTGAACATGCAATCCCAAAAACGATTTCGCCTCTCCAAGTTCTTTCATTTTAAAGTTTTTCTTTAGATGGTTTACTAATGAATTTCGTGTTTCTTCGTTTTTCCAAAAAATTAGCAAATCATCTACATACACCGTTAAAATAAGCATTTCTTTTGGATTCTTATTTAAAACGTATATGCATTGGTCAGTTTTCAATTTAGTTAATCCGAATTCTAACAAGACTTGATTTAGTTTAATGTTCCACATTCTAGCGGATTGTTTAAGGCCATAAATAGGTTTATTTAACTTTAAAACCTTTCCTTTTGGAACGTTAATACCTTCTGGTGGATGTAAATATATTTCTTCATTAAGATCGCCTTGTAAAAACGCTGTGGTGGCGTCTAAATGATCTATATGCATATTAAAGTTCAAAGCTTGAGATAGGAGATATCTTAACGAACTATATCGCATGACAGATGCATATGTTTCTTGAAAGTCTATACCATTTCGTTGCGCACAACCCCTCGCAACTAATCTTGCCTTATATCTCAATATATCTCCTTTTTCATTGTGCTTAATATTTAAAACCCATTTTGTAGTTAGTGTTTTCTTACCTTTAGGTAAATCTGCGATATTCCAAGTATTGTTCTCAATTAGTGACTGGTGCTCATCTTTAATAGCTTTCATCCATTCTTCTCTGTCAACACTGTTAGTAGCTTCATCATAATTCATAGGAAGATTTTCAATATTCTGACTTGCCAAAAAAGTGACATAGTCTGACATATCTGGTGGTTTACGTTGTCTTATTGATCGTCTAGGAATTTGAATTTTATCTTCACTGTTATCCTCACTTGAACTGCTTTCTAATGATTGAAAATTGTCTGACTCAGATGTTTCTGGTAATTGTTTTTCGGCTTCAACCATTTCGTCATCTTCTTCATTCGATTTGTCAATATAGGTGTTTCTTTCTTCAACCATAGTATCATCGTCGTCTTGATTCGAATTATCGATATTAGGATTTCTCTCTAGACATATCCTCACTAAATCCTGATTATTTGACTCGTTATTCTCACTATTATTTGTTGTTTCTTTATTTTTACAATTTGAGAAATACATTTGATCTTCTAGGAATATTACGTCTCTGCTGGTATTTATCTTTCTTGTTATTGGATTATAGAGTCTGTAAGCTTTGGTATTTTCATAGTATCCTAGCATAATACATTTTTCTGATTTTGGGTCCCACTTCTTACGCTTTTCTTTTGGTATCAAAACCATTGCTACGCATCCAAATACTCTTAAATGTTTCAAATTCTGTTGACTACCGGTCCATATTTCTTCTGGGATTTTATTGTTTAAATGCTTTCGTGGTGTTCTGTTCAAAAGGTATGCTGCTGTATTTGTTGCCTCTGCCCAATAAAACTTTTTTAAATTTGCATCAGTTAATAAAGATCGTGCTTTTTCAACTAGACTTCGATTCATACGTTCAGCCTTACCATTTTGCTGTGGGCTATACGGGGCTGATGTTTGATGTATAATTCCGCTTTCCATGCATATCTGCTTCATTTCCTTGTTTATGAATTCTAATCCGTTGTCTGATCTTAATTTCTTAATCTTCTTGCCTGTTTGATTTTCTGCCATTAGTTTAAATTTCTTGAAAATATTTGAAACTTCAGATTTATGCTTCATCATGTACACGAAAACTTTGTTTGAAAAATCATCCAAAAATAAAACAAAATAGAGCGCACCTCCCATTGATTTTTGTTCCATTGGACCACAAACGTCTGTGTGAACCAATTCCAATATTTCCGTTGTAACACTCTCCGATTTTTTAAATGGTAATTTTGCTTGCTTTCCTTGAATACATGAAACACATCTCTTATCTGAAGAATTTTGATCAATTTCTACTTCATATGACTTCCTTGAACTTAGATTTTTGATATTTGCATCTGTTGTATGCCCCAAACGTTTATGCCAAATTTCTCTTGAATTTGCTTGAAAACCTTTATATTCATTTTTGACGTTCAATTTATACATGCTCTTTATCGCACTTCCTTCGGCAATTATATGTCTATTTTGGTATATCTCACATTTGTCTTTGTAGAATTTCACGTTCAATCCTTTTCTAGTCAATTGGCTTACTGAAAGTAAATTCATGCAGATCTCTGGTACTAGTAAAACGTTTTGAATAATAATTTCTTCTGTCTTATCATTCATGAGAATTTGAACTGGAACATCACCCTTTCCAACTGCTTTTAATTTTGAATTGTTTGCAATAGTTACAAACTCATCAGTTGAAAATTCTTGAAAATTTACGAAATTTTCTCTTTGTCTTGCCATGTGTGCAGATGCTCCTGAATCAATGAGCCAATCTCTAGATTCAATATCAAACTCTGCAGCAAATGTTAGTGCCATTGTTCTTTTATAGTGCATATTATAGTCCATCTTGGGTTTTTCTTTGCAGTATTTCGCTATGTGTCCTTCTTTTTTACATTTATAGCAAATTATCTTCTTCTTTTGAGTAGCTTCACGATAATTGTTTCCCTTATACTTACTATAAAGTAAACTGTTACCATTTTCATTTGTTTCGTTTTTATTGTAATTGTCATAATCTTGCAGTAATTTAGTTTTCACAAGATCTCCGGTAATTTCCTTACCACTGCTCTCTAATGCCATTATCATAGGTGTGAATCGTTCTGGCAAACCACTGAGAAGTAAACTTCCAACCCATTGCTAATCGACTTTCATTCCAATTTGATTTAACTTCTGGGAAGTATCAATGATTGTACTAACATATTCGCCAATGTTTGCACAATTATCCAATTGCGTCGTCGTCAGTTTTCTAAGCAAACCACAACGCCTCGTCAAACCAGAATCGTCATAGGTTGAATTTAGCTTAGTCCATATCTCCTTAGCTGTTGTACATCCTTGAATATGCCCATAAAGATTGGATGATATGTACAAAACTAGTCTTGATGTAGCTTTTTCAATTGTATCCACATCGGTTTCAGTTCCTAAAACTGATTTCCAATAGCCTTGAAGCTTTAAGGCATGCTCCACAGAAAATTTCCATTTATGAAAATTATCTCTTCCTGTTAATTTCTCAAAATCTGCAAATTTTTCCATTTCTTATTTTTCTTTATTCAATTTATTAAACGGCGCTACCTGGGCCCATAACCTGATGAAAAACACGTCCTTTGTGTTTAAGGTATTCGAAATGAATGAATATAAATCTTTATTATTTGTTATCAATAAAATAATTAATTTAAGTTACATAGAACAGCCAGCTAATAAACAAAACAAGTAAATTTAATTTTCAATTTCAACAAAGCCACCAACCGATTTCTGGGGGCCTTCAGAGATCTGTAGAGGCCACCAAACCGAGGTCTGGAGGCCTCCAGAAATCCGTAGAGCCCACCAAACGAGATCTGGGGGCCTCTAAAGATCCCTAGAGGCCACTAACCGAGTTCTGGTGGCCTCCAGAGATCCGTAGAGGCCACCAATCGAGGTCTGGAGGTCTCTAGAGATCCATAGAGGCCAACAACCGAGGTCTGGAGGCCTCCAGAGATCCGTAGAGGCCCCCAAACGAGATCTGGGGGCCTCCAAAGATCCATAGAGGCCACTAACCGAGTTCTGGTAGGCTTCAGGGATCCGTAGAGGCCACCAACCGAGGTCTGGGGGCCTCCAGAGATCCGTAGAGGCCACCAATCGAGGTCTGGAGGTCTCCAGAGATCCATAGAGGCCAACAACCGAGGTCTGGAGGCCTCCAAAGATCCGTAGAGGCCAATAACCGAGTTCTGGTAGGCTTCAGGGATCCGTAGAGGCCACCAACCGAGGTCTGGGGGCCTCCAGAGATCTGTAGAGACCACCAACCGAGGTCTGGAGGCCTCCAGAGATCCGTAGAGGCCCCCAAACGAGATCTGGGGGCCTCCAAAGATCTATAGAGGCCACTAACCGAGTTCTGGTAGGCTTCAGGGATCCGTAGAGGCCACCAACCGAGGTCTGGGGGCCTCCAGAGATCCATAGAGACCACCAACCGAGGTCTGGAGGCCTCCAGAGATCCATAGAGGCCACCAACCGAGGTCTGGAGGCCTCCAGAGATCCGTAGAGGCCCCCAAACGAGATCTGGGGGCCTCTAAAGATCCCTAGAGGCCACTAACCGAGTTCTGGTGGCCTACAAAGATCCGTAGAGGCCACCAATCGAGGTCTGGAGGTCTCCAGAGATCCATAGAGGCCAACAACCGAGGTCTGGAGGCCTCCAAAGATCCGTAGAGGCCACTAACCGAGTTCTGGTAGGCTTCAGGGATCCGTAGAGGCCACCAACCGAGGTCTGGGGGCCTCCAGAGATCTGTAGAGACCACCAACCGAGGTCTGGAGACCTCCAGAGTTCCGTAGAGGCCACCAAACGAGATGTGGGGGCCTCCAAAGATCCATAGAGGCCACTAACCGAGTTCTGGTGGCCTCCAGAGATCCGTAGAGGCCACCAACCGAGGTCGGGGGCCTCCAGAGATCAGTAGAGGCCACCAACTGAGGTCTGGAGGTCTCCAGAGATCCATAGAGGCCACCAACCGAGGTCTGGAGGCCTCCAGTGATCCGTAGAGGCCACCAAACGAGATCTGGGGGCCTCCAAAGATCCGTAGAAGCAATTAACCGAGTTCTGGTGGCCTCCAGAGATCCGTAGAGGCCGCCAACCGAGATCTGGGGGCCTCCAGAGATCTGTAGAGGCCACCAGCCGAGGTCTTGAGGCCTCCAGATATCCGTAGAGGCCACCAACCGAGGTTTGGAAGCCTCCAAAGATCGGTAGAGGCCACCAACTGAGTTCTGGGGGCCTCCAAAGATCCTTAGAGGCCACCATATGAGTTTTTGAGGCCTTCAAAGATCCGTAGAGGCCACCAAGCCAGTTTTTGGGGGCCTCAAAATATACATTCTGATCCACAAAAAGTCTATATTTAGTGTGAGTCCAATTTTGTTATGACAATTTTTTCTTAAAAAAAAATTTGTTTGCTTGCCCGGGGGCCCACCGGGCAGAATCCCGGTTGCCCGGTGGCCCAGTCCGCCCCTGTTTGTGCGAAATAAATATGTCACACACTCGGCTAAATATAAAGTGCACGAAGCAGCCACAAAATCAATAATGCACTATTGTGCCCAAGTTTGGGGATATAAAGAATACGTCCAAGTCGAACATCTTCAGCGATTCTTTGTCAAGAGGTGCTTTGGACTCCCAGATAACACACCTAACTACTCAGTTTATATAGAAACTGGACTCCCAAAGGCATTCATTTCAACATTAAAAGTTCACCTAGCATACATACGGAAAGTAATGTCACTGCCACGTAACCGTCTTCCACGTATTCTCTCAGAAGCTGTTATCCAGAAAAATATTTATTGGGCCCAGGAATGGCCAGGCCTTTTCCAAGAAACTCAAATCGATTTCAGTCTTGAAGCTCCATGCACAGAATGGAGTCGTCTTCATAAAGTACTGCTAACGAAACTACCAGAAAGAGATTGGTCCAACTTCACCAGCAAGGCACTTCAGTCACAGTTTCATGATGAATATTGCAACCTCCTATATACTGAAGTCCCGAACTACTTCCATGATAGCAATCCACGATACATGATCAATCTCATCTTTAAAGCAAGAAGCGGTCTTCTTAACTTAAATGCTAAAGCTTTCCGTAATGATACTATAGGCATATGCACTTTATGTAATCTAGATGCTGCAGAAAACACTTACCACTTTGTTGGTGTGTGCCCTATTTTTAGAGGATACCGTAAAAAATATCTAGGAAGCGAAGTACTAGACAGACAAACATTCCTCAATATCTTAAATGGCCTAAATTACCAAAACCTTTACAATTTTTTAAAAAACTCAATTAAATATCGAAGTCTTATAATAAACGAATATGAATAATTAAAACTCGCTAATCTTTGCTTTTATAAAGTACAAACATTTTTGAGCCTGACAGACGACTTAAAACAAGTTATTGTCAAATTTAATTTTGAATACCAGCAAAATCATGTTTTTGTAAAAATTTAATTGAAATAAAATTATTTTATCTATCTATCTATCTATCTATCTAATTCTAATAAATTCATTGTCACAACATAAGGGTGAAAACGAACACCTTCAACTAAATAATATACGCAAATATTCAAAGTAAAACAACAACAGCCCTTAGAAAACAACCACTCGACATTAAATCGTACAAAGCATCTTGTTTCTAAGTGTAGGTTAACCTCTTTGAAAACAAATCCAAAACAGAAATAAAAACACTAAACAAAAAAACAAATTGATTTAAGAAGCCATTTACAAGATAATGTATATATCTACATAGAGGTACCTACCTATGTACATACGTGTATATTAACCAACCTATAGCGTCTCCTAAACCTAACCTACCCTCCCTATACAAAGCTACAAATATGTATATATGTATGCCAAACCTACCCACTTTTGTATTGTCATCGCACAAAACCTTCACCGTTTCATGTGTAATGATGCTTAAATATATTTATTTGTTTTTGTTTAACTTTAATTACTTAGATTGCCTGCCCTTTGCGTGGTGTGGTATTTGTGTTAAATAATAATGAACATGAACAGAAAAACAATTTCGATTAAAACAATTAATGAATAAATTAATAAATTTATTCTCAAAATTATAATCTACAACGCTCTTGGAAAATGAGGCTTAAAATGAATGTCGTTTCTCTGTATTTAGGTGTGTATGTATATTCGGCCGTCATATAATAACACAGCACTATACTTCACTTAACTAAGGTTCATTAAATGCTTTCGAATTTTCAGGGCGTGTAAAAGGGATTTTTGGATTATTAACTTTCCAGCCATACATTACATCAGAGCTTATTTAAAATTCTTTTTTCAGTCCTTTACTCTCTAACCAAACCATGTATACACTATACACAGCTCCTCTTGTATGCAGATTTGGGGGATTTCTCTTTGAAATATGCGTGGGAGTGTGTGGCATTAGAAAATAACACAAAGGGTTATAAGGAGTTGTATATAGCTAGCTATCTGAAGCGTAATATCGATAATAGAGACGCAAGCCCAAGCTTTTTGTCCAAAATTTCCATAAAAAATAAATCTAAGAAATGGATATTATTTATACCTACCATCAAAGCAAGCTAAATGTGCAAATATGTAATGTAGGTTAGAATTGTGCTCTCAGACAATTTTATTCTACCGTAATATGCCAAAAAGGACTAACGTTTTGTACCGTAAAACAGCATACATACATTTGTAGGTATTTTGGTAAATGGGAGGATTTATTTGTTTTCGTTTTTATTTTCTCATCAACGAATTGTGGAATTACACACACCCAAGGGTTAAGGTCGTAAGGACTTTATTTTATTTTTAACCAGAACTATAAAATGGTCCATTAATTGGACTCTTTGGTTTGGTTTTAGGTTGATTCAGTTTGGTTTTGCAAATTTAGGATAATATTGTCCCTCATTTTTTTGTTGTGTCTTGTCTACTGAAAACTCATTTATTTGTATTATTTGTAGAAAAGAAGAGGATTTAGCTTTTATTGTGCACCATTAGGTCAAAGAATCCTTGCAAAAATGCAAAACATGACTTTGTGTCTAGATCCAATAAATTAATTTGTTGTTGAATTTGTTTGTTCAAAAGAAATTAAGGAACCATTACGTACTTTGAAATGAAGACTTTATTTTTAAAGCCAACAATAACAGATCAATTTATATGTATTTCATTTCCTTGTAATATGGTCTAATCCCTATAAATTCTTTTAGATATTTTTGAATTCAAGTCTGTACTTGGGGCTCTTTGCTAGGTTAGGGAAATTTAATTTTGTCATTCAAAGGACAATAAACAAGTTGTTTATAATAAATAAATGATAATGCTGATGTAGACAAAAATATTGAAATACATTTCATCGATTTTTCAAGGTCGCTTCAGGCTGGCTACTTCAAAAAGAGAAAGAAATTGGGGGAGAGTCAGACAGAAATGGAGTGAGAAATAAAATAGATAGACATAGAGAGATAGAAAGGACGAGTGAGAGAAAAAGGTAGAGAATAGGGAAGGAGAGATAGAGAAACGAAAAAAAGACGGTAAAATAGATAGAGTGACAGAGGGAGTGATATTAAGTCTAGATACGCAGAATAAGAGACGACACTTCGACAAAATTCGTGACTTAAGTTAAATTAACTTTGCAAAGTCATATGAGTTTTAAAAAGTTCAACTACAGTACGCCCTCGATAAAAGCAACCAATAAAAACTCGGGCAGTTGCGTTAATTGAGTTTGTTGCAATAACCGAGTCACAAAAAAGTTGAGACTTGGCTTAGAAATTTAGCCGAACAATGGTAAATAAAACGAAAATACAATATCCCTATGATTAACGAGTGTGCAATATTTTCAGAAGTAACTGTAAAATAACTGCCCATTTACAATAAAAGTTAACACAGAAATAAATGAAAATATTGATAAAAAAAAGAAACAATTGTAAGGAAAGTTGCCTTTACTGAGTCACACTTTTTTGAAAAGTTACAATTACTGAGTCACTAATGGTAAAAATTTGGGTGTTGCTTTAACCGAGGTATTGTGTTTATCGAGGGTTGCTTTTACCGAGGGCGTACTGTATCTGTATCATACCTAGTAAAAATTGCCCCTTCCCCACTATAATCTAACATAGTGGTAAATTAAACAAACACTAGTAAATTACTTGGAAAAGTTCTAACTATAATCAAAATAACGATTTATGTCTTGAAAGAAAGGTTTTGAGCAGACGCACCTTCGGGTAAAATTTCAGTGTTGCCACTTTTTGGGAACAAACTTTTTTATATCAAAGGATGAGACTTCCACTTTTTTGGTAATCTTTAATATTTTGAACATGAACAGAATTTTGGAAATGCTTCCAGATTGCAAACGCATATTGAGAAAATAACGGTTGATTTCTTAAGAAATAGGTGTGTCTACTCAACACTTATATTATACGTCCAGAGACGTTCCTCAAACTTTGTTCACGTTTAAAATTACCAAAAAAAGGGAGAGTGCCACATTTTGACATAAGAAAAAAGTATTTTCCTGAAAAGTGGCAATTTTGAAATTTTAACCAAAGATGTATCTATCTACACCTTTTTTTATATTAATTTTTATATCCCAATATACGTTTGGCATTTAGAGGAATTTCAACAAATTTTTTCATGTTTAAAATATTAAAAATGATCAAAAAAGTGGAGGTTCAACCTGTTGACAGAAAAAATATGTTCTCGAAAACCTTTCCTTTAAGACATAAATCGTTATTTTGATTATGGAAATTATTCAAGTAACTTACGAACTGATGTTTAATTTACCATTTCCAGAGATTGTGTGCATTTTTGAAAATGGTTTCGTCCAATTAACAGGATTACGAAAATGATTCCCAAGCTAAATTTAATTTACCATTTCCAGAGATTGTGTGCTTTTTTGAAAATGGTGTCCAAGCAACAGGATTACGAAAATGATTCCCAAGCGAAATTACGTTCTTAGCTGGTCAAGAAGAAATTACCAAAAATTAGTTTTCCTGACCGACTAGAATTGGACTCTTGTGTCTTGTCGCAATACAAATTATCAAAGCCGAGTCGACCAGACGATAAATATGAAATATCACTGTCTCGCTCAACGAGATTGCATTTTTTCATGAAAGAATTTGTGAAACGAACTTTTCTCAAGACGATAAAATGGCTTTCAGGCTAACTAGCCAGTAAGAGTTTCAGTTTTCTGAGCAAGCAAATTATGGATTTCATATTTCATTGGAATCCATTTACAAAAAAAAAACACATAAAGTGATATGTTTATTATTTTATTCTTTAATAATAAAATCCCTAACTCACTTTTGTAATGGTTAAAAACGCTATTTTGAAGAAAAATTGACCCATTACCATTTTTTAAGAAAAAAAGTCACTTCCAGACAAGCATCTTTTCTTTAAAAAAAATCAATGCAATATTTTTATTAAAGGCTTCCTTTTGGTGGGAAAACATTTTTCTAAAAGCGGTTATATATGGTACGTCGCAAGGAACCATTTTTTTTTTTAATAAAAAAGCTTTTTGTATGCAGAAAAGCTTCTTAGAAAATATAAATAATATTGTATACCAAAATTTAATATTTCGAAAACAACATGGTCAATTTTATTAGACTTGGTATCTAACCGTTTTTAAACACTTTCTATTAAGAATTTTGAGAAAAATTTGATTTATGAAAAAATAATGGTTTGTACATAATTAATATGTATGTACCTCCCATACAAATTCTAAAAACCCTTTAGCAATTTTGCTCCAACTATTTTGATCAGTATGCTAAAATTAGTGCTAAATACTGAACAAATTTGAATTAATTTAGGGTCTACCCCGATATCTCTAAAATCAGGATCTCGAAAGACAAAATATCTAAAACAAAAATCTGGAACCAAAAAACTCTCGATAGCGAAAATCTCGAATTCAAAATCTTTAATTACAAAAATCTTGAAAGCCAAAATCTCGAAAAACCAGTCACTTTTAAGGCAATTAATGATTACAGTTTTGAAAATAAAAATTGTATTTCAAAAATGTATAGGGAAAAAAGTATTTTGACAAAATTAAAAAGGCTCGCAAATATCGGTTAACTCTTTAGTACAGGCAGTGAGGATTTTTTTTTTTTAGTATACTTTTGGATTCCAAATTCATATCCGTCATCCGTTTGTGGCTATTAGCTCGGTTTTTCAAGAAATTCCCGTTTGAAAACTACCAAGAATCGTCTTTTGCTGTGTTTGGAGACATTGTAACATCTAGAAATAATTTGTTCAACAAAATATTCGAAACTATCTGAAAGCACTAATCTTCTCCTTTAAATATCAGTTTAAATTTTTTCAATATCTAACTTTCCAAGAAATTCATACATACATTTCAAGAAAGCATTGTTCAGAGAGGAAAGAAGATATTGGAAATATATAAACTGATATTTGAATATTGAAGGAGAAGATTAGTTTTTTTCAGATAGTTTCGCAAATTTTGTTGAACTAAATTTATTTCTCTATTTTACAAGGTTTCAAAAATAGCAAAAACACGATATTTGTTTATTTTCTAACGGACATTTCTTTAAAACCCGAGCTGATAGCCAAAAACGTATGAGAGATTTAAATTCGGAATTCAAAAGCATACTAAAAAACAGACCTGACTGCCTGTACTAAAAAAGTTAACCGCTATTTGCGAGCCTTTTTATTTTTTTCAAAACACTACAGGGTTTTTGAAATAAAATTTTTAATTTTCAAAACTTAAGATTAAAAAAGAATTCTTTTTCATTTTCAAAATTCTGTCCTTCGAGATATTGGCCCGTTTGAGATTTTGTCATGCGATATTTTGGAATTGGAGATAATTAAATATATTTTTTTTAGATTTTGTCCATACGAGATTTTTATCATTCAACTTTATGTCATGATCCCATTAATTTATCACACAAAAAAAATAAAACAAATACAAAAGTTAAAAGAATTTTTTGAATTATTAAAAAAAGTTTAAAATTTTTTCGTTCCAGTTCGATATTTCAAAAACGGGTTCTCAATTTTTTTAATTCAATTTTCATGCATATTGAAAATACATACTTAATATTTGCGTAGCAAGGTTTTCAATGTTTAGTTTTTGAGAATTTTGTATACAAAAAAAAATAATTTTTTAAGAAACCATCCCAACGATTTTTACAATTTTTATCTATGCATTCATATTTAATCCAGAATTCAGATAGTGGCTATTCTTTTTTACTTGCGACTATAGGGCAATTTTCTGCAATTTTCTAGCTGGCTCAGTTCTTGAAAAAAGGATATGTACTGCTAACTTCACAGTGATGTTAACAGTGAAAAATGAATTTAATCGATTTTTTTGTCAAATTTGGACGTACAAATTTGAACTTAGTTTTTTCTTGAAGTGCAAAAAAAAACCTGCAAATTTGGACCTTAACTGCAATTTTCTAGCTGGCTCAGTTCTTGAGAAAAGGGTTTGTACTGCTAACTTCACACTGACGTTAACAGTGCAAATTAAAATTTCTGATTTTTTTGTCAAATTTGGACGTAGAAATTTGAACTTAATTTTTTCTTAAAGTGCATGAAAAACTGCAAATTTGGGCTTAAACTGCAATTTTCTAGGTGGCTTAGTTGCTGAGAAAAGGGTATGTACTGCTAACTTCACAGTGACGTTAACAGTGAAAAATGAATTTATTCGATTTTTTTTTTTCAAATTTGGACTTAAAAATTTGGACATAAATTTTTCCTGAACTGCAAATTAAACTGCAAATTTGGAGCTTAACTGCAAATTTCTAGGTATCACCGTTGCCGAGAAAAGGACTTTTTGCTAACTTCACAGTGAAGTTAGCAGTACAGTATGAAATTTTTTGTATGTAAGGATTTAGAAATTTGGTGTTTTCCTTTTCTGGAACTGCAAATTAAACTGCAAATTCAGAGCCTTATTTCTGATTCCTAGCTAGCCCGGTTGCTGAGAAAAGCATAGGCACTGCTAAATTCAAAGTGAAGTTAGCAGTACAGTCGGTTACACCCACTATTTGGTGAACTGCAAAATCCGGAATAGAAATGCATAAAAAATGCAAAAAAACTGCAAATTCCTGCCATGGTCCCATTGGCCTAGCTCAAAAATGTTATGCTAACTTCACACACGTGCTCTGACGGCCTTTCGAATGGTATTAAATTTTTGCAAATTTCCCATAAATGAGGTGCCAAAAATCGTTTTGACCTTGACCTTTTAAATTCATTAAATATTCAATAAAAAAAAAGTCTGAAACTAGCTGACCTTTTACAATCGTGAAGAGGTCTTTCAAATTGCATACTTTTTTTTAAATGACCCAAACCGTTTACAGAAAATAGTTGACCTTTTATCACGATCTAGAAATCTTTCGGATGGTATACATTTTTGGCAAATTTCCCATACATTAGGTGCCAAAAATCGCGCGTGACCTTAAGCGACCTTGAGAAAGTTTAAGCCTTTATTACAAGTTATCTAGGGCTGAGTAATTTCTGGGACCACTTCACCTTTCCTAACCAATTAAATGGCATCTTTTTTATCAAATTTCCCTCATATGAGGTGCCAAAGGTCCATAGTCACAACCTTGACTTATTCAAATAAGTTTAAATTAGTTTTAGTTCTAAAAGAATTAAAAATAATGATCCTTTTTAAATAAGACACATATGACTTCTATAAAGTCCCTTTCACATGAAACATACATACATACATACATCCATACATATCCCTGATTTAATCTGAATAAAATTGAATTGAATTCTACCTTCATTTCCAGAAATAGAAATCACACTTAGTTGAATGTTTCATTTCTATTTTAAGTCAATTTAATTCTCTTCGATGCCACCAAGTGGATAGAGATATACCTTTTTACAGTCATATTGCCCTACCATCGATTTAATTTAATTTTCAAAAACATATTTGATTCATTTTGGTGTATATTTGTCGACCGAAACGTGATATGGATTTAGAAACACATCTAAAAATTGAAATCTTTGGCTCTATTATATGGGAATTCATATCCCTCCATTCAGAAATTCAGAATTCAGAAATATACCTAACCTCAAACTTATTTTAGATTTCTATTTTATATTTTTCCAAACATTCATTTTGTCTCGGGGGGGTATTATTGAAAAAGGCTTGACAAGTTTTTTTTTTCCGATACTGAAAAAAAAAACATTTTGTTCAACATTCGATGTTGTGTCCTTAACACGCAAAAACAAACTTCTATTTAAAGGCAATACAAATAATCCAGAGATACCCTTAGCAACCCAAACCTATTCAAGGACATTTCAAATACAATATTTATTTTAACTTGTTCAATAATGTAAGTATTGGTATCGTGCGAAAAAAGTAGCATGGCTTAATCAAACAAAACTCAACGATTGGGTGTTTCTTGGAAAAAAAAACTGTGTAAGTGTATGCGCTTCCTGCTGTAGTTCGACTCAAAGTCTTAATGAATGAACAGAATTTTTGGTAACTTTCTCAAAAACGCTTCAAACGGTTCTGATATAACTTCATGTATTATTTTTGTAGAAAAACTTCGTCTTAAGATTGAAGCTTCTTAAGAAAGTCTTGTTTTATGATTTTAAGCTTTAAAAAACACAAAAGCAGAAATATGCGGTTTTGACATTTTTTGCAAAATGGTTTCAACTTTATTCAGTTTTTTTTTTATCAGACACCCATCAGATAGTCCCGATGCTTGTCTATTTTTTTTTTACCCGGATGCACGATGATATTTTTAGGTGTTCTCATGAAAAATAGATAAAAAAAATAAAAGAAACAAAAGAAAAAATATAAGAAAAAAAATTAAAAAAATGAAAAATAAAAAAGAGCAAACAAATTTTTTTTTTTAAATTAGAAAAATAAAATAGAAAAATAAAAAAAAATAAAAAAAAATAAAAAAAAAATTAAAAAAAAAAATGAAAACAAATATGAAATATAAAAAAAAATAAAAAAAGTTAAAAAAAATTATTTCTTGAGCAGCAAACAGGTACATATGCATGTACCTACTTTTGCCGTTTTCAAACTTTACCCTGATTATTTAATACTTCAATACCTTACCACAACAGCAAGAACGTGCAACTTTGAGATGGTTTTTATTTTTTTTGTTCGTATCCAAAAACCTACCAATATGGAACCGAATGGAACCTACCACACAATTTTCCATTGAACCGCATTAGAAATAAATGTCACGCAATCCAAATCAAAAAGGTATAGAAATTCCACAAGGGGGATTCCTCGAAAAATGTGGAAAAGCTTTCAACCTTTGGTTAACATACATAAATATACAAATTTATAGGTAGATATGGAATATCCTTTGTGTATCAATAAATGAATGTGCGTGTTCTCTAATAAATAACGTGCGAGAGAGTACCTTCAAAACCCCTCTGTATCTCTCAGTCTCATGCATCCGGATCCGGAGTAGTAATACTTCAACGATAAAGTCCTTTGAAAATGTACGCGTTAGAGTGGAAGTAAAGCAATGCTGGAGGGTCGCAACGCAAAACCAGGATAACGCACAGCCAGCAGTGCGGCGCAGAGGGTGGTAATAAGAGATCACATTAATAGGAATTAGCTGGGTAATTGTTGTCTGCGTGTTGTGCGTGCTTGGTGTATTTACAAAATGGCGGCGGTACGGTGGTATATAAGTGATGTGGTTCTTGTTTGCTTATACCGCTGCTTTCTCTCTTGCGATGGGGATTGTTGGTGACGGTCGGTGGTGAGTTTTTGAATTGATTACTTGACGAAGGCACAGGATATGAAAATTTATACAAAATTTTGTTGATACACGTGCAAAAGCGTGCATAGGTATACATTATACTTATACGTCGCCTAAAAATATTATGAAAAATTCAATTTTGTGGAGGGATTTTTGTATGTTTATTTCAGGGGGAAAGGGTAGTCGTCTGTCGCCTAATGTGCAATCAAATGCTAAAAGGGCTAATATTTTTGGTTATGATAATGTATGATAGATGATTTTAATTATTATTCAACAAGAAAGTGTTATTTTAACCTTTGCGCTTGAATATGAGTTCATTGACATTGGGTGAAGTTTGATTTGTTTTCACGTTGAATTCACAGGAATTGGATATCGTGCAAAATACGATAACTGCTATAGAATTTGGCTTTGAATAAAAAAACAAAATCTTTTGAAAACAACAGATTGGCATATTAATTAAGTTTTGGAATTTTAATTAATTAATAACTAAATGAGATGCAAAATACAAAGTTCAAATAAGGTTTTTAATATTTCTAGAAGAAGTACCCTGTAGATTAATTTATATAAAATTTTAAATGCAGTCTGAGAGTCATTTTACACATAGCCGGCAACCGGGTACCCGGTACCGACTTACCGGTCGTTTGGTTAAGGATCTTATGGAAGCTTTCACACATGCCGGAACCGGTTAATTTGTTGAAAACCGGGTCACCGATGGCGGCTAACCGGCTGCCGGGCATGTGTGAAATGGGCCTGATTCTACATTTTGTTAGTTAAATAATGTTGGGACAGAAAAGATCTACTTCAACACATACCATTGGCACTTTAGTTCGACCAATCACCGTTAATTTGTTGGCGCCCAACGTGGGGCACAAACCCATGACCCTGTGATTAAGAGTATCATGCTCTACCGACTGAACTAGTCGGGCACATTATGTTCATTTTTGTAAATCGACATTACTGATCAACAATGTTGAAAAGGTGTAGAGGTTTTGATCAACAGCGCCTATCAACTTAAGTTTACCCGAACCCAACCCGATTCAAATGGGTAGAACTCAAAAAAGGTGTTCGACTAAACAATAATTGTTTGTTCAGTCTTGGCTATCCATTTCGTTCTAAGACTTCTTCCATCATCAGTGATTAATTGTCAAAAGATACCTTCCAGGTGGGATATGTAGATGACATTACCGCGGTGATAACGAAAAACTAAGACACGAAAAGTACGCAAAATAAGCCAAACCAGGTTATTTGACAAGTTTACTTCTGGATGGATGAACGCGGTTTAAGACTGGCTACAAGAAATCCGAGATAGCCCCTCTGACAAAGAAGAGAATTCTAACTTTAATTTATTTCCAAATCAGCACGGAAGTGGTTAAGGTCAAGGAATCCACCATGATACACCTATTTGAGTGTGACCATCCACATCACTAAACTCATTTTCTGGCCACAGATAAGGAACGTGGCGGAACGAACGTTGAAACCACTTCATTTAGTTGGCTTAATGGCGAACTAAGGTGGTTCAACGGTTCCTGATTGTTGACAACGCATACCATTCTCCTCTAGGGATGTGAGATTTGGGCAGACGTGCTTCGACAGGAAAAGTACAGAAAGCAGATAGCAGCTGTACAGGGACACCATATCTTTCAAATGGAGTCGGAAGCAGCCGTCTTTGTTGACGCAGGAGTGACTTTAATAGACTTCTAGTGGAAGAAAGGAAGTACGCCTTTGACAGCCCTCTAGGAAGAAGTCCGAACAGCCCGGAGGAGGCGGGCCAGAAACCGAATTGTTGGAAGGAGTTTTGGTTACCTTATACAAAGGGGAATCTGACACATAGGCATGATCAACGCCAAAAAGCCCTCCTAATGTTGCATAAAACATTCCCCCCCCCCCCCCCCCACTTCCAAAAAGGAAAAAATAATGGTCTTTAGTTCCAGTGGGGACATATAACTCGCCGATCTAAGGCCACCAGGGGTCTTTTATCTGTCGATATTAAGGTCACCAGGGGTTTAGTACCAACTGATCTTCATATTGACGTGCGTCGCCAGAGACATTAAACCTGGGGCCAAATTACCGTTTCAGTGACCGAGTGAGTGAGTGCCATCAGTGATCGAATGAACGAGTAATCGCATCAATTTTTGGTATACTAGAATGCTCGAAACGTGAGCGGTAATGCCAAACTCGCATAAATCAGTCACGTATTACTCGATAACTGATTCGGAAATTTGGGCCCTGCAGATCTACCAGAGCGAAAATTTAGTGTTCCAAAAACATGGTGATCCCTGTCGTTCCGAGAGCACACATCAGCTTAGTAACTTTTTCCTCATATTCTTGTTTGTTTCCAGAATTTCTATTACGAGTTGTTGACGATCATCCAAAAACCAGAACTAGAGGATCTACTCGTGGTACAAACGTTCGTTTTCGAATACCAAATTATTAGTTATTCAGATGAAACCAACTGTAAGCCGACCCGTAAGAACACCAGTAAAATATCGAAATCAAACAGAAGATTAAGTCAATATTTGAGTCTTTTGGTACTGATTAACCCTAAGGAGACAATATGCAATTTTCTGCAGTGCCAACGGCTAAAATGAGAAGCACTTTTTCATGAGACTTTTTCACTTGCCCGCAGGAGGCAGTACCACTCATAAAACATTTTTGTTTTTAGTCGGCAGAAACTGGGAATAGGACGCCGGATCTTGGGCGTGACAGTGCAACGCAGCCTCCATTTAGTCAAGAGGTACTATTATGATTCATCTAACGACGCGGTTGTGAGGCACAAAAGAACCGCACAAGTCACAATTAGGAAATCCCTAGAAACTGACCAAGGGTTCACATTATTGGATCAAGGAGAAATCGCCCTACAGCAGTAAGGGACTGCTTGGCCCAATTTCACATGGTGAAAGAATGAAGAATGTACTGCTCAAAGACCCATTATGAGACTGAAAAGCTCATCCATAAGCCCTGTACTGAAAATTCTTGTTGCACAGAGTATAAAGCTCTCTAGTTTTTTTGTTGTACTTATCCTATCCAAATCCCTAGTAGGTACAATGTATTAGGGTCGAAATGAACGTTTTCATAAAAAGTCATAGAGTCACTTATCATTTATCCTAGCTATACGACCTCAGACGGTCTATATAATACAAAATGCCAACTATAACAGTAAACTCTTACCAAGCCACAAATCACGCACCCAAACTTCCGAAAAACTACGATAATTATCCAAAAATAAAATGTTCTCGATTAAACATGTGGGTGTGTTGTGTATGATGTAAACTTTTGTCCATGATGCGTTGACTGGCATCGGATTAAAAGCCTCAACCCAAAGTCGGGGGGTCGCAAACGTTAACCACCTGTATGTTTTCATTAAGTGCTGTGCGGAGGAAAGAACGTCTAAAATAAACACCATCCAAATCCATCCACCAACAACATGTTTGGTATAAACTTTTCCAACAATCCCTCTTCCCCCACCTCAAGTTCCAACCTATAAATGTAGCTCACAAGGTAGGCAGGCAGGCTAGACAATGCCACACATTGCAGTATTGTTGTATACCTCCTTTGTGTGTGTTCCATCTGTCTGCCTCCGGGCAATCAGCATGTCTCTCTTTTCCCTGGCGTTGTACCTGTCAACCACGATGAACAGAGGTCGCCACTCCTGTAGTCACACGAGTCTTCAGAAGCGATCTGTGTGGCGTGTTCTCTGTGGAGGATTGCCCACAATAGTTTTGGTCAAATAGAGACGTGTCGCCGTCATCTGTAGCGCGGTTGCATCGCCCACGTTAATTTCGGGCCATTATTCTTGCCCGGAACGCGATCCGCGAAATGAAATCCAAATAAAAACCCCACAAGCAGACCGCAGAGTACTATAGGTAGGTAGGAGTATATAGAAGAGCTTTGCTCAATGCAAATTCTTGGGTAAACATAAACGAAAATTGTGACTGACATGCAATGATATCGCGTCAGATAGAGAACATAATGGAGATGCAACTCAAGATGTGCAACCTTGGCCTTAAGTCCGCAGCTGATTAATTTTCGCTGCCCGAATTTACTATACACATCTTCTTCCCAGACGAAATAGTCGTAGCTGCTGTTGTTGTGGTTGTTTTTGGTGGGGTGGGTGTGTGGGATTGCAATAAAAGAGCTGTTCGGACAGACACTTTTTGTATAGGTTAATTGTTTACACTCAACTTGAACTTAATATTTGCACAACTGCAACAACTGGCATCTGCAGATTATCAGTGCTGCTGAATGGCACACGGGATGTACCAAGTAGCTTCTTCTTGATGGACGAATAGGCTATTCAAACGAAGGTCAGACATGAATAATGGAATCGCTTAGACTTGATCGTTCGTCCGTCATTTTGCGTCGTATCGATGATGGTGGTGCATCACGTCGTATAATGGCAATGTGCATTTTGTCACTGGAATGTGATTGTTTGTACTAAATATTTTGAAAAGAAGAGTCATTTGAATGATGAATTAAATTGAAGGTAAATGATGAGTTGAATATAGTTGGACTGATGAGTGTTTATGCACAACAGTCTTCAGATTTAAAATTTATTGCTAGATCATTAATTCATAGGATGGTTTTTATAAGATCGAACCTTCGGTTGCTCCGAGAAGATTCTTTTCCACGGGTCTTTAAAATCTTGCCTTGATTTTCTTCAAGCTTAAAGTTTGATAACTTTATTCAATGATAATCCGCAAGATGTTGATGTGGTCTACACAGAAAGATGAAGTACCAAATCCTGCCTGATAAGTGCCGAGGGTGTGTTGGAAGTGTTCTTTTATTCGGTCCAGAATTATTTTTGATATTACATTGGCGAAAGGTCTTTTTTTTCATAGAAACTTGACAATCATTCTTTTTTTCCACTCTTCATCAGGAGAGCTCTTTCATTGGGCGTTGGGTTCACTTCCCTGGCGAAGAAAACGGACAAAACCCGCACAAAGGTAGCTCGATTCTGTGAGCGTGAAGTTAGCACCGCCATTTTGGGTTTAAAAAAAGGTTGTGCTGTAATGTGCACAACTTGTGCTGCCATGTGCAATATTTTTTTTTTTTAATCCTACTACGGGTTTGGTTTTAGAGGGTACTAATTTTTTAAGGGCCCTGGAGACGCTCGAACATGGTGCGAGTGAGCATGGTTCGAGTACTATGTTTGAGTTGATTTTACTTGTCTGCGGCCTGGTTCGAGTACCAATTATTTGGTGTCAATAAACAAAAATTTGGTCTCACCAAAATCAAAAGGAGTTTGATATTTATCGATGTTCGAGGGCGGGGCTAATCGTTTGTCGTACCAAATTCGACTGTTTGCGGACCGGGTTCGTATGTTTACTCGAACATATCGGTATAATTTCGAGTTTCAGTATTAAAAATAAAAAGAAAAATGTCAAACAACCGGAATAAAAATAAAATTAATTTGACAGTGAATATTTTTAATGACATATAACTCGTAAGTATAATGAAGTACGAGTAGTTTGGTTTCTGCTTGGTTCCAGTGTCTGCGGAGTTAGGTCGAACTATGTTCACTCGCACTATGTTCGAGCGTCTCCAGGGCCCTTTAGCGTGAAGTTAGAACCACCATTTTCAATTTTCGAAAAAAAATTGTGCTGTGTTGTGCTTAACTTGACGTGTGTGAAGTTAGCATAACATTTTTGAGCTAGACCAATGGGACCATGGCAGGAATTTGCAGTTTTTTTGCATTTTTTATGCATTTCTATTCCGGATTTTGCAGTTCACCAAATAGTGGGTGTAACCGACTGTACTGCTAACTTCACTGTGAAGTTAGCAGTGCCTATGCTTTTCTCAGCAACCGTGCTAGCTAGGAATCTGAAATAAGGCTCTGAATTTGCAGTTTAATTTGCAGTTCCAGAAAAGGAAAAAACCAAATTTCTAAATCCTTACATAAAAAAAATTACATACTGTACTGCTAACTTCACTGTGAAGTTAGCATAAAAGCCTTTTTCTCGGAAACGGTGATACCTAGAAATTTGCAGTTAGGCTCCAAATTTGCAGTTTAATTTGCAGTTCAAGAAAAATGTATGTCCAAATTTTTAAGTCCAAATTTGAAAAAAAATCCAATAAATTCATTTTTCACTGTTAACGTCACTGTGAAGTTACATAGCAGTACATACCCTTTTCTCAGCAACTGAGCCACCTAGAAAATTGCAGTTTAGGTCCAAATTTGCAGTTTTTCATGCACTTCAAGAAAAAACTAAGTTCAAATTTTTACGTCCAAATTTGACAAAACAAAATCGAAAAATTCACTTTGCATTGTTAACGTCAGTGTGAAGTTAGCAGTACATATTCTTTTCTCAGGAACTGAGCCAGCTAGAAAATTGCAGTTAAGGTCCAAATTTGCAGTTTTTCATGCACTTCAAGAAAAAACTAAGTTCTAAGTAAATGGAAAACTGCAAATTTGGACCTTAACTGCAATTTTCTAGCTGGCTCAGTTTCTGAGAAAAGAATATGTACCCACTGCTAACTTCACAGTGATGTTAACAGTGAAAAATGAATTTATTCGATTTTTTTTTTTCAAATTTGGACTTAAAAATTTGGACATACATTTTTCTTGAACTGCAAATTAAACTGCAAATTTGGAGCCTAACTGCAAATTTCCAGGTATCACCGTTCCCGAGAAAAAGACTTTTATGCTAACTTCACAGTGAAGTTAGCAGTACAGTATGAAATTTTTTTTTATGTAAGGATTTAGAAATTTGGTTTTTTTCTTTTCTGGAACTGCAAATTAAACTGCAAATTCAGAGCCTTATTTCAGATTCCTAGCTAGCACGGTTGCTGAGAAAAGCATAGGCACTGCTAACTTCACAGTGAAGTTAGCAGTACAGTCGATTACACCCACTACTATTTGGTGAACTGCAAAATCCGGAATAGAAATGCATAAAAAATGCAAAAAAAACTGCAAATTCCTCCCATGGTCCCATTGGTCTAGCTCAAAAATGTTATGCTAACTTCACACACGTCTTAACTTGTCTGGTTTGTGCCGTAAATATTTTTGAAAAATTCGCAAATTTGCAAATTTTGCGAATGAAATTTTTAAAATTTCTTTTAAAAAAAAGTTGTGCTGCTTTAAGCTCAGAAAATGCAACTGTTATGACCAAAACAAAACTTTGCGAAGGGCTGTAGCGCGAAGTAAGAAACGCCATTTTCGATTTTCAAAAAAAAAAAATTGTCTGTATTGTGCTGCCTTGTGTCGTAAATATTTTTTAAAAATTCGCAAATTTGAAAATTTTTCGGATAAAATTTTTTCAAATTTTGCAATTTTGTAAAAAAAAAATTCAAGTTGTGCTGTTTTTACTCAGTTTGTGCTGCTATATTCCGAAGAGACAAAAATTCGCATATTTGTAACTTTTACGGCCAAAAACAGTTTTGCGAAGCGTGGAGTTAGCACCACCATTTTCTATTTTCAAAAAAACAACTTGTGCTGCATTGTGCACAACTTTAATTTTTACAAAATTGCAAAATTTGAAAAACTTTCATTCGTAAAATTTGCAAATTTGTGAATTAAAAAAAAATATTCACGGCATAAGGCAGCATAAGTTGGGCACATTATAGCACAACTTTTTTTTTTTTTTTTATCCAAAATGGCGGTGCCAACTTCACGCAAATCTCGTTTCTCCGTGATGCTAGAGAAGCTGCGGTATGAGCTTTGAGGTGTTTTCTTTCTTCCGATTCTTGCCCAAGTTTCTTCGGAAAGTCAAGAACTGTTTCTCCCTTGCAACCGCCTGACTTTACTTTTCAGCACAGGAAATTGACACATTTTTCACAGCACACCAATGGTTTCCGATGAAGGTGGCTTCCCTGCTACTGATTGTGCTCTAATCCTTGTGAACGGTGGTCCTCTAGTTGTTAGTGCACGGCTGCAGCATTCGGGTGTTTTCTTGGGATTTCCGAACTGAAGTTACAGTCCGGTCACGAACCGAATCCTGTGTGCTTTTTTGCGGGGACCATTTTTTATGATTGGAATTCATCCTGTCGCTTGGACGCAGTTTAAGACTTCAAACGTTATTTTCCCAATACGCGTTTGGCATCTGGAGGCGTTTCCGCAACTTTTTTCATGTTGAAAACTACCAAAACAGTGGAAGTACCAAATTTTGACATGAAAAAATTATAAGTGGCAACAAAGACATTTAACCCGAAGGTGCGTCTACTTTACACTTATTTTTTGGAACACCAACCATTATGATTCTACTATGACCGCAGTGGCCTCTTTTCCAGTTATTAGACTATTTAAGTCTTAAAGCACTTTTGCCCGCCATTTCTTTCGTAAACAGATCGAGTGGGGCTAGTGAAAGGAATGTTTGTAGGGCTGCCGTTGGTGTAGTTCTCATAGCACTGGTTGTGCCGATACACGCTATTCTTTGGATTCTTATCATGGCTTTAAAATTGGTTTCCTTATCTTAGGCTGGCCACCATGCATGCGTACGTAAGAATTGGCCTTATTATGGCAGTGTACATCCTATGAATGCGGTTCTGGGACCCCATCTTTTACCAAAAATTCTACTACTGTAGAAAACTATTGAGATTTTTTCACACTTTCTTTAATATTTTTTTTACAGTTTAGTTTACGATCAAGAACAACGTCAAGATATTTGGCAGTATCAATCCAAAACCTGCAACGGAATTCCGTCAATGGTTGGCGGGACTATGTTCAGAATATTACGTTTCTTCGTAAACAACACCAGTTCTGTCTTTTGTGGGCTAACGCTAAGTCCGCAGCTACTGGCCCAATCACTGAGCTTGTCAAGGGCTGTTTGTAGGAGCTCACACAGGGTAGGGGCAAATTTTCCTGAGGCCATTAACACGATTTTATCGGCATATGCCACGACCTTGATATCACTCAGATTTAGTTTTACCAAATTCTGGTTGACATCAAGGAGCCAAAGCAGAGGAGATAAGACTCCACCCTGTGGAGTACCCTTACACGTCCTTACTTTTAACTTGCTATCACCCATTTCCACATTAATAAATCTCGTTTGGAGCATGGAGTCAATTCACTTTATATCAGTGTCGGATCAATACTGAAAGAGTTTAGGGCTTGTCGAATTGCACTGTTGTCGACATTATTAAAGGCCCCTTCTACATATGTCAACGAACGCTACCAGAGTAAATTCCTTGAAGAGAATTGATTTTTCGATTGTGCCGACCACTTCGTGAAGCGCCACCGCCGCCGTCTCAACAGACTTGCCCTTCACGTATGCATGATGGGCCTGCAAGAGCACGCCATCATTCAGTTTAAGGCGAATATAAGTTTCAATTAGCCTTTGCAAGGTTTTGAGAAGAAAAGAGGAGAGGCTTATAGGCCTGAAGTCTTTCGGTTTGGTGTGGGTGGGCTTTCCAGCTTTCGGTATGAAGATGACGTTGACTTCAAACATTAGGCATCCTAATAAAGAACTGAACATTCTCAGAGCGAGGAAGGCAGGATTATTGGCAGTAGTGTCAATAATTGGACAAAATTTAAAACAAAATGTTAAAAATTCTGGCATATTGCCTAAAAGAGTTGGAGAAACTGGACGACAACGAGCAAAGAATGACGTGGGATGAACGAAAAATAACGGAAATCTTGAAATAGATAATAACCGAAACTTTATTAAACTGCATTTTCAAAACCAAAATATCTAGTATTCAGTAAAATAATTTTTGTTCCCTCCGGAACCAAAGTGCACCCGCAGTGTCTCAAACTCAAACCTTTCACATTGCAGCTCAACGATTTTGAGCCAGAAGTGGCATAATATCTAAGGGGGAAGAGTTTTCAAACACATGTCACTCCAAATATGGGTTTGTGTCCCTGTTTTTTCTTTTACTGATTCAGGTGTTACCTTTGCATACTACAATTTTGCATCATTAGGTGAGATTGAAATAATTATAAAGCACAACACAATTTTTCAAGTAAAAGGATACTGCCGATAGCATTAAATTTGGAGAAAGCTTTATTCTGTGTGTTTCGAATGCAGAACTTATTATTGAATTTCTTTGTTGTCTCTTAAAAATAAAACATGTACCTATACCTAGACCTACATATTTATTTCTGTGTCCTCAATTTATTCAACTAAATTCTGCTCATCTACGTGCTTTGTGTTAAAAACACGTTTTTATGTAAAAAAAGTTTCTCCAAAAAGGATATTCTGCATTCCAATTATGATTTATCCAAAGACACTCTTCTGTTCTTATTTGTTGAAAATGTCGGCAAAGTTTCAAAATTGTCTACCTTCTAATTGCGTTGTTTGTGATGATAATTTGAATTTTTTTCACTTAATTAAAAACAATATTCCATATGAATTGTAGTTGAAACCAAAACAAAAAATAAAAACAAAGTAAATTTAGGTGAATATAACACAGAGATAGTACAAAGTTATTATAGTGCTTAATAATAATGATTAGGCTTACCATAATCAAGCCACACAATATAAATTACTCTCACTAATACAACAACGAGACTATATCATCATCGATAGAATAATATTTCATGTTGTAAATAGGCCTTTAGATACGCATAAATCGAGGATTATTTAAAATCAAATTCATTTTATTAATTAATTTTACAAATTTTGATGTGCTATTCATCTGTGGAATGGCATGGTTGAAATTAGATTACAACCATCATTATCAAATTCGAAAAGGATTATAATTGAGAATTGTGTTCTCATCATAATCGTATTTATACGATGAAATAAAATCGAATCACATCAGTACCTACATACGAGTAAAGTGATGGTAATTTAAATTGATGTTTTAATTAAATTAATTTAAATGAAATAGTGTTATTTGGGGGGAGGGAGGGGGTAAAAACCTAGCCACAATAACTAATAGGAAATTTAATCACTCCCACCAGTTAATTTACTGAGTTTAATTTAATGACTGTTCTTTTTCTGATTCATCCAACCATTTAGTAGTATGTAATCAGATTTCAAGCTACGCAATTTTTTGTAATAAATTCTCAATACTACTAAAAAAAAAAAAACTCCTAAAACTAAATTCAATAAACTTTTCAAACAAAATAGTGATCTAAACGTCTGCTTAAAAGCGTTAAAGTTTCATTTTTTAGGCAGAAGGATTAACTTGTCAACCGCATTCACAAAATCACCCTTTGCTTCCAAACATGCCAGTACTTCATTCAGCACTAGGGTCTAAAAAATTGTAGAAAAGACACCACCTTGCGGGAAACCTTTTCTAACCAATCATACTCTATAAAGTCCATTTAATTTCGAATTTATAAACCGACTTTCAAGTAGCAGATAATATTCAGTATGAGTTTACATCACTTTGTTCAAACAAGCAGGAAATTTAAAAGGCGCCCAACGCAAAACTTAATTTTTAAAGGAGCCATAATTATATGAGTTGTGTCGCATCACTAAAACATTTTATGACATATGTATATCATTGGAAAGGTCTCAATGAGTACTTTTATCGTGTAGACATAAGTCTGTATCTAGTGCAGGGAGTTGGCGGTCAAAAGTGCTCTACGACTCAAAGAGTGTAAAAATTGGAAACGGGGCCACTGCGGACACAGTACCTACCATAATGAACTACCCTGACATAGACATTCAAACGGACTACATTTCACCGTACATAGATTTTAACCCAGTTGTACTAACAGAATTTCCAAGAAGGGAATTCTGGAAGGAAAACCGGGTCTTAAACGCAAGTCATGTTTCGGTTTTTACGGACGGTTCCAAAACGGAAGCTGGGGTTGGGTCAGGCATCTTCTCAGTATGTCCCGGGACAAAGTGACATTTATGGTAATGAAATGGCAGACAAACTGACCAAAAACGGTTCATCAATTGAACCGAGCAAATTCGTACCATGGGTACTGAAGCCACTGGAACAGGAAAAAAGTAGAATTCACCAGAGATTCCTCAAGGCCGCTAACGACAGATGGTCAGAAATTGACACGTTCGGGTTTCTAGAAATCTATGGCCTGATATTTCTAAAGAAAAAACTTAAGCTAAGCAGACCTCAACAGGCTCTCTTGGTTAGAATCCTAACGGGTCACAGCTCAATGAGAACCCACATGACCAGAATGGGCATCAGCTCATATGAGCTTTGTAGAGGGTGTCAGGACGAAGAGTTGGGGGAGGGCTCATCTCACTTCATCTGTGAATGCCCCAGCCAAGCCAGAACTAGAAAATCAGCCCTCGGAGAATACTTTTTCGACGATCTGGGCGACGTCTCATATTTGCCACTAAAAAGCAATCTAAAATTCATTCAGAATTCAGGATGGTTTAAGGAGGCTCCCCATTCCCAAAACTTCACTAGCTCCCTCCCCTTACCCTTTCTTTACCTACATCTCACATATCCTGGGGAGCGCAATGGATCTATTGAGATCCAAGTGAGGTGATTTGGTACACCACATTGCCACCCCTTCTAACCTAACCTAACCTAGTGCAGGGAAAGTGTAATTGCTCATAATAACTGTTGCACAGCGCTATAACTCTTTTCTTGCACAAGTTGCGTCCAAAGTGTTGTAACACCTTGTGACCAATATCTTTCGTTTATTTTTGTATGGGCATAGTTCTATAGCTCGCACAGGGAAAGTGCACTGCACTATAACTCTTTCCTTATAAAAGTCGTAGCGTTCCAAGTGTTGTAACACCTTCTGACGTGAGTACTATTTTTTCTTATGTGGACATAAGTCGTGTATCTTGTGCAGAGAAAGTGTAAAAGCCCACAATAACTGTTGCACAGCGCTATAACTCTTTTCTTGCACAAGTTGCGTCCGAAGTGTTGCAACACCTTGCGACCAATATCTTTGGCGAGGTCACAATAAGTGTCATTTTTTGTTGTATGGGCTGGAAAAGTGTAAAAGCCTATAATAACTGTTCCACTGCACTATAACTCTTGCCCTTTACTAGTTGCGCCCCAAGTGTTGTAACACCTTCTCTATGTGTGCTATTTTTTGTTTTATGGGCATAAGTCTTCATTTCGCACAAGGAAAGTTTTATCGCCCATAATAACACTATACTATAATTCTTTCCCTGCACAAGTTGCGCCCTGAGTGTCCTATATGAGGGGTTTTTCTTTTTTAATTCAGATCAGAGTCTGAACTGTCAAACAAAAAGTTGTGTTTCTTTTTTAGCTCTGAGCTAAAAATTTTTATTCCTTTTTTCGTTCTGAGTGTGTTCTAAGTTTGTTCAGAGCGCGTTCTATGAGCTCAGAATAAAATGACTGAGCAGACTGAGTTCAGTGCTGACACATAGCATTTGACAGCTAGTGTTCAGGTGTGTTTCAAAAATGGTTCAGGGTGGTTAGAACAAACTTGCTCAGATGATGTTCAGAACATGCTCGACATGCTCGGACTCTGTTCAGAGCTCTTTTCTGAATTAAAAAAGAAAAACACCTATGATTGAAAAGGTCTCAATAAGTGATATATTTTTCTGTATCCGCGTAGGTCATGCAGGGACATTGTAGCCCGATAACTGTTAGAGGTGTTATAGCGCAGTTCAACATCTATTGGGCTATAACTCTTTCCCTGTACGAGATACAGTCTTATGCCCAAACAAAAAATAATAGCACTCATTCAGGCTATTCCACTGATATAGGTCGACAAATTTTACAGCACATGAGATACAGCGCCCATGTGAGGTTTTTCTTATTCAAGATATTTATATGAACAAATCGGATAGAAACCGAACTTTTCAGTCTTAGACTGAAGTTTTTCGTTGGGCGCCATTTAAGATTTCAACTAATATGAACAAAGCAATACAAAATCTTATTAAATATATGTATATTCCGATACTAAATTATTTCTAAATGCTAAAAGGGTTCATAAGAAACTCAAATCATTGATATTTTATTTCAATACTTCCATTTTTTCGAGTAATCTTCCATCAAAGCTGAGCACTTAAATAAATCCTGCTGAAATATTAAATTACAATATCTTTCCATGAAACTGTTTCAACGCGAAAAAGTTCAGATTATAAGAAGAAGACGAAACAAAAACAACGAACACTAGCACCATTGTTGATTGACTATTAAAAAATGCATATTTAATCAGATATTCGTTAAAAAAAAAAAAAAACATCAGAAGGATTCCAGCCATTGTAACTACCAAGAGAAAGTCATAACCAAAAACAAAAGAGAGAAACACTCCCAACGAAAATCTTTCCACTTTATAGCAAATATACTTCCAATTTTGAAATTAAATTCAAATATTCACCCAAAACAAAGTATAATGTACCTCACACAACTATATGTAGATACTTTTTCCCTTTTGCAATGAATAACAAAGCGGATAAGCGATTTTCTGAGCTACAATTTTTTATATATGAAACAAAGTAAAATATTAAAAAAAAAAAAAACAACGACAGAGGAGAAGGCAACAAATAAATGCCCAAGGAGAGTAAAGTGCTTGGTCTTGGAGAGATTTCAAGCGTCCTTTGCTCCCGAAACAAAAGTATTGAAATGCAAAAAAAAATGAAGAAATATCGTACAAAAAAAAAAAAAACAAAGAAACAAAGCTGAAATTTTCATTAAAATGCAACAAGTACTCTAGAGACATTGAGAAACAAAAATAAAAATAAATAAAACATTGAAATACTCAAGGAGCACAGTGGTGGGGTAAAAGAAAAACAAAAAACAGAGACAGTAGAAGGAGGCCAGGAAATATGGTCCTTCAGCCATATCTATCTCCTATACACAGAGGTTTATAGGCTTCCTTGCACCACTGGGGAGTAAGCTGCTCTGGTCCATCAATGTATCTCTCTCTCTGCTAGGTAGATATATAATATTGTACCAGAAGAATTCCATTTCTCCTCTATACATATCCACAATCACATCAGATGCAGTCAGCAGCAACAGCCCCAAGAGCTCTAGGGGGTTAAACAAGAAGGATATCCTCACTCTTTGTCGGTGAATGCGAACAAACAAACAAAAAAAATGAAAAGGAAGAAGATAGAAATCCTTTTACTTATGCTCACTCACCTGGCAGAGGTAAGGTTTTTATTTTATTTTTATTTTCTTCGCTTTTTTTTATAACTTCTTTATATTCAGGCGATATGCTGGGTTTAAGGTTTAACTATCCATTCTGGCTTGGTTTATTGTATTTCTTTTTGCTACCTGCGTTGGGCGCCATTTTTTATGAGATTTTTTTATTTTGCTTTGCTCTAAGGCAAAGCAAACCACTGTTGATCCCCTTGAGTACCATCCTGTGTCACATGAAAAACTGATAGAGTTTTCTTTTGGAAGACAAAAAAAAACGCAACGGTAAACGATTGTCTAATCCAATGATGACAGTTGGGCGGAATGACACAAACAAAATAAATCTATTTTATATAAAAGGACACACATTGCTCCCTGGAGCTTGACGCATTGATGGATTACAGACAGTTTGTTACAAGAATGTTTGTTTCTTTTTGCTGTTGTTGTTGTAATTTTTGCACAAAACAAAAACGTTTTAACTTATCAACAATAAAAATGGCGCCCAACGCTTTAGTTATTTTATTGGAATTTAAGATGGGATAAAGATTTATTGTACCACAAAAAAGGGCTTAATTTACTAAATTGCTGCTATTTATTTAAGTGTAAATAGATAAACCAAAATATAAAGGATTTTTAGTTTTTAGAATTCACTGAGCTATCACTATGTCTACTATAAAAACAAAATAAAAAAAATTGATTCACATTGTCAAGTGCACTCAATGTTCAAATTAAAAAAAAAAAAAAAAAACTGTCTCGCTGAAAATGGGGAGTTTTTATGTGCATATAAAGAACAGGATAAGCAAGGATATTTCAATGTGCTTTTAGTATTGTTGTTTATTGTTTTTTTTTTTATATTTTCAAGTTTTAACAATGCGAGTATGTTCGTTATACCCTTCGAAGAGATATCAGGGAGATGCTTGATTGTTTTGTGTTGTTGAGATTTACTGCTGCATATGTACTGTACATCCTGTGTGTAGAGTCGCAAAAGTATAGATTTAAAAAAGAAATAATTTTTGAAACAATGCTGCGCATTTTATATCTCAGTCACACATGGAATAGAGAAATTTATTGTTAGGAGCTAGTAACTATAAATGGATGAACAAAAATTTGCCAACGTTCTCTATGAACTTTAAAATACAGAAAGGGTTTTTTTTTTTTTTTTTTAATTCAGGATAGAATGAAAAATCACCATCTTATTTTAATTAAGTTTATTTATTTATTCTGACAACTCTAAGGGCCACTTTTTCAATGCAGAGTTAAAAATGTATTGAATCAGAAAACGTTTATCCTGAAAATAAATTGACCCTGAGTTAACTCACAAACAGTTTTTCATTTCGGGATTAACTTTATCTTTCAGTTGTCAAAAATCTATTGAAATCGGTGTGCGACACTTTGGATATCACCCTTATACACCTTTCACTAGCAAAATCAAGATGGCGCCACAATAGAAACGACCTTCAATTTGGTACCTGAGTTAAGTGACCAAATTAGGTGAGTTAATTCGGAGCTAACTTAGGATTTCAATTGACTGAAAAATATGTTTCGGGAGTAATTTCAGATTTTACCCCAAAACTAGGATGATCTCGCACAGAAAAACTGGCCCTTTGTGGTTAAAATGAAGACCAAATTCAGTGGAGTTACGAGTGTGACTTAAGAAAACTGATGATTTGGGAATGGGTTATCTGATGTTTAAATTATGTATTTAAAATATTGCCTGAAGACGAATCTTTTTCAAACGTTAGAGTTGATGAGAAGCTACAAACCAATTAGTTGTGACCGCTTCGAATTTTTCGTTATCAACTTGTTATCAAGCTTGCAAATCAGCACCCCCAAAACAGGTAGAATGCTGATTGTTTCATTGATAATTGAATGCTTTATTGCTTTAGCCATTAATTAGACGTTAGTTAGTTGTGACCATTTCAATTTAGGGTTGAAATGCTTTCTGTGTTTGTTTTTTTTATTTGCTGTATTTTTTACTTGAAATAAAGTTTGCAAAGTAACAAAAACTAACCGCAGAACAGATTGAACGACAACTTTCAAGGTAACAACTAATAAACGACTAATTAAAGACACATTATCTACCAAACTACTTTTCAATAGGTGAAAATTCCTTTGCAAACTTAACAATCAGAAAATCCCCAATACCAGTTAAGAAATATGAAACACAACTAAGAAAAATAGTTGAAAATATTAGTTTGGAAATGTTACGGATGTGACAAGATAGTGTAACGAGTGTGGTTTTACGCATGAAAAAAAATCGAATAAGCTATATTTTTATGAGAAATTACTGTCACCTTAAGTGTTAACACTTCTCACAAGAAGTAAGAAATACATAACACAGTCGACGGATATTCACGGGATATCAAGTTGGAGGTAGAGAGTTTAGCGGAAATTCCAGTTAGAGAAAAATAAATACATGTAGTATGTAAATTTGAGTGGAGTGCAAAAATATGGCGACAAAATTCGAATAAGAGAAAAAATTGACTAAGAGGGAGTCGACTGTACATACATATGTATGTCTTTAGGGAAAATAAAGTTTTGCGACAGATCATTTAGTCTGTTTCGACTATTAAGTCTATATTTGGAAACAACAAAACTCAAAATGAGTTGCGAAAACAAAAAAAGATTAAGTTTTGAAATTACAAGTTGTTACGTATGTGACGCAGGCTTCAAACATAAAATTCAGGCTCAGCATGCATGTTTAATTCGATCAAATTATGTCTGATATACATATATTCTTGCTACTTCTCTAAATTATCAGTTTTATAATTAGGTTTTCTAGCAACGAAAAGTATACATATATTTTTTTTTTGTTGTAACGTTTATGACACTTGTAATATCATGAATCAAATGCACAAAACTTTGTTTGCATTTACTACTTATTTACCGAATAACACTGAAATGTGTTCTGATTTTGGATGATGGAAAATAGTAAAGGATTTAAATCGACGAATAAACTAAAATTGTCTGTATGGTCACATATTTGTGTCAATGGCTGAAAATCAAAATTTTTCCTAATTTGCTTTCACAACCAACAAAAAAAAACTTCTATTTCTTTTTTTGTACTGCGTTGAACGGTCGTACAAATGATACAAAAATTCAAAAGATTTGATGTGATAGAAAACCACATTAAGGGCCAGTTTGTTCACAGCCCATTATTTTTAGTCAATGATTATTTTAACTTACAACCATAATTCGTGTTGTTTATCATCGAAATTGCAAATCAACCGATTTTTGATGATTAGCGCAAATGAATAAGAGCCTTTCAAAACCCTAAATAAAATTGAATTCATTGTGAACAAACTGGCCCTTAAGGTTTCATTAGTTTTTAATTACTTGAAATATGATACAAAATAAGTAAGAAGTTCGTGAGGCTAGGAATGCACTTACGATTTTGTGTCGCGCGGTTGTTCAGTAGCAAAAAAATAGATCACATAAGCTCAAATTTGAATGAACCCGTAGGCAAAACCATAAAGGGTTGCGATAATTTTTTTTTAGTCGCAGCGACAAAAAATCGCATGTGCCTTAAGACACATTTACATGATAAAAATAAATTTGTCCACAGTTTAAAGCTCATCTAATTAAAGTTAGAAACATATTTAAGGCTTACCAATCTCTCGTTATTAGCGTTTTCCTTATATAAACACTAAAATAATAAACTACCTATTTTAATATTAAATGTTTAAAACAAAAACAACAATTAAATATTTTAACATGCAAATTATTAAAAACTACCTTACCTCTCTGTATAACCAAATAAAAAAAAATGTGTAATTTTGTTATGTATATTGTATAGATTTTCTTGTTCTTAAAAAATTCATAAAATTAATTTCAAAAAAGAAAATTTATAAAAATATTTATCTTAAATTATTTTCTTTTTTTTAATAATACTTATATATTTAAAATTATTAAATTTTGCTAATATTTTTTTGGGTTGTTGTTTGTCTGTGTGCAATCAGGTAAAAAGTTGATGGTACGGTAATTGCTTATATATTTTTTTTTATACATATTTATAGTTTATTATAAATATATTTTTTTATATTTAAAAATTAAATAATTTGCTGTATTATAATATTGGTTTTAATCTAAGAAAATATTTATACCAATTTTTGTAAATGTAAAAAAAAAAATTAAAAAAAAACTGTATGATGCGTTAAAATTTTTATGACATTGACACAAATAAATAATTAAAAAAGCATTAGTGACAAATGTTTTGAAATAATTTGAATTAACTACATATGTATGGTAAATTGTGTATGTTAAACATAAACAAAAAAAATGTAGATGTTAAACTTTTTTTGACCTGATTTAAATGTTATTATTATTTTTTCTTAAGCAAAAGTATTAATTTTGTACAAATATTTTTTTGTTTTTTATTTTTTGTCTGAAGAAAATGGTGAAATTTATAAAAATGATTTGAAAATGTTAGTGATTTTATGAATGAATGATAGAATTTTGTTTATTTTGATTGGGTTTATTATAAAGGACAAGGATTATTTTAGGGATGTTTTTTGAAGGATTTTTATATTTTTTTTCTTTGGAGTTTATTTTTGAATTTTTTTGTTTATTATTGAAAAGAGTAAAATGTTTTGAATTTTCGTATTTTCTTAAAAATTTCTTATTTATTTAATTAAATTTTTGATTTTTATTAAATAAAATAATGTTATGACTAATTCTTACCTGCAGTGAGTGTATAATCCCAGCTGGAATCTGGTTCATTTTTGTAGACGTTCAACTTTTCTGGCTGAAAATAAAAAGAAAACAATTATTTTGAAATAATTTTTTTTTATTTAGAAACAAACACACGTAGATAAGATAGAGGGGAAAAGCCCCTCTCATCAAGAAGAGTTTAATTATTTTTAATTGCTGAGTACAAATAAAACCACTTTAAAAAAAATGAACTTTGAAACTAGCTTATAACTCAGTTGCAACGAAGCATAATTTGGACAGAGAGGGAGAGAGAGAGAGGAGAGCAAGATGTTGGTTGTTGGAGAGAAAAAGAGCAAGAAGTGCATTTCTCCTTACCCAGAGGTTGCTTGGATAGGGTTAGATTCGGTGGATCTTAAAAGTAACTGTACAAAGCGATCTTTGAAATAAGATTCAACCCGAGCAATAAATAGTGGTTGAGAGCACAGGGTGTTCAATTTGAAAAGATTAGAGAATTTGTCATTCTATAGAGGGCTTGACTAAGGTCTTTTGCAATTACATCAACTTTATTAATATCCTCAAGAATACACAAGGTTCTAGAGCACCTTGCATGTGATGTTCAAAAAAAATCCATCTAACTGGTGAGTAATTGGTCAAAAAATGTCAGCTTGTCTAAAAAGTTGGTCAGCCCTAGAAAACTTTAAATCAAGACTTAAAATTTCTCAAGGTCACGAACGACTTTTGTCACCACATTTCTTAAAACGAATGTTTATCACCTGAAAGGCTATTGTGGGATATCACATATCATTCCTAGAAGCAATTCACTATTGAAATCAAGATGGCGCCACAAGATAAATTCAAATGTCAAAAGATGTCAGTAACTTTCACAACCAAATCGATATGGCGCTACAACGGAAAAGAACCTCAATTTGGTCTCTGAGTTAACTCACTTAATTAGGTGAGTTAGCTAGGAGTAACTTAAGATTTTAATTGACTGTAAAACACATTTCTGGGGTAACCTCAAGGTTTAATCCCGAGATAAGGATGATCTGCACCGAAAAACTGGGCCTTAGGGATGTTATTGTTTGCGTTATAGATCTATCACATATCATTTAAGGCTCTATTTTATATTTTATTCAAGAGATTTAGGTGAGTTATAGGGGGAAGGGTACAAAATCCCGAAAAGCAAACAATGAGAATCCCGAATGCCATAATCCCGAAAATCCAAAATCCCAAATCTATTTTTTTTTTTTTTGCCATTTCGGGATTTTGGCATTCGGGATTTCGTACCAAACCCGTTATAGGACCACCTTCCCAGATGTGGAAGATATATTCAAGGTTAGGTTGCATGAAAGCTTTATAGATTACAGCCAGACCAGAAGGGCAGACAAATTTCTTTCATTGTTTTTGGTGATGTCAACGTCATTTCGCAGGAGGTGATTTATGAGGCACACAGCAAGGTCTGAAAGCTTTTCGCAGCATTGAGTTTTTGAAGCATTACATTATATTCGGTATTAAATTCCATCGACAATCATGTTGAGATTCGAATTTAATGAGCTTATCATAAGTGGCCGTTTAAGTTCTTAACTGATAGGGATGCCAATCTAGAAACGAAGATAGTAAGCTGAAGGAACTGTCCACAGCAAAATAGTTTAATTGATTAGAAGTCTCATACAAGATATTATTTATGATTATGAGAAAGAGAGTCGGACACATAACGGAGCCCTGGGGAACAAAAGCGTTTATTTTGCGAATATCAAACTTGAAACAATCTTACACGACTTGTATATTGAGCGGTACGAAAGATCATTTTCAATGCAATGAAGAAGAGATTCATTGACACCAAATGAACGCATTTTCGATAAGACATCTTGAGGCCAAACTCATTTAAACAGATTTGAAATATCAAATGCAATAATCTTACTTTCTCCAAAACTATGTAAAGATTTGTGCCACTGTTTAATGAGATATACCATCAGAGATCACCAGTCGACCTATTGCTACGAAAGCTTTACTGCCAGTCATTAAGGAGCTTTCGTTTTTTTCGAGATATTTTTGAAGCTGATAATTTATTAGCGTTTCTATGACCTTGGAAAGAAGGAAAGTGTTTTCCATTCACTGGGACAGAGACAAGTAAAGTAGGACAGATGAAAAAGCTTATGCAGTGGCTTTGCCAAAGTAGAAGAACAGCACTTTAGAACAATAGGAGGAATACTATCCGCGCCAGCGAATTTGTGTATATCGAGATCTTTCAGAACTCTAGAAACTAAAGGAGTTTGAAAGAAGATTGGTTACATGAAATTGTTTGCGCTCTCAAGTACAGGAGCTTCTTCAGAGCTGTTATGATAGAAGGGGTGATAATATGGCAAGCCGCATTATCTCACTCGGATCTCCTTGGATCAATTATCCTCCCTCGGGTGTGTGTATGTATGTACATTGAGGGGAAGGAAGGGGATGGAACAAGGAGGAAGTTTAAGGTAGGGCCTCTCTGAAACATCCTCAGTTCTGATGAATTTTAGGATGTACTTTAGTGGCAAGGCAGAGCTGTCGCACAGTTCGTGAAAGAAGTATTCTCTTAGGACTACTTTTCTGGGTCTGGCTAGGCTGGGGCATACACAAAAGAAGTGAGTTATTCTGTTCTTTTCCTCGAAATATTCGGCCATAGATTCCTTGGAACCCGAAAAGTGTCGATGTATGACCATCTGACATCTGCAGCATCAAGGAAACTCTGGTGAATTCTACTTTTTTCTTCCTTTTGGGGCTTCAGTTTGGCTCGCATCAAGGGATGACCCATTTTTTGCCAGCTTAACGCAACGTTCCACCAGTTTGGGCTTTATGGTGATTGAGGAAATGGCTTTGATTGCCACCCGGCTACATAGCAGATACATGGAGTAGATGTCAATATGTTCTGCTTCGCTTGGAATACGCCACCAAAACGTTGAAGCTTTATAAATCTGTTTATAGATGGGTTATATGAGTAGATGCCTGACCCAACCCCCTCGACGGTCTTGGAAACGCAATAAAATGAGCTGATGTAAGGAGTGTAATTGAAAACGAGCGTTGGAACCGAAAATGGACGAAAAGTCTTCAAGACTTTACAGAATAATACCGTTTTTGTTGAGATATTGTAAGACTTGAAGTTACCACTTGAGTAGCCTAATTCTTGCAATCAAGGGACGAAATGATCCTATCTAAGATAGGATAGTCTTATTTAGACATCCTTTTTTAATCCAAAAATTGTCAAGACTAGATGGAAATAACTGCCCTAATTCTTAAAATTGCTGTTAAGTTAATGTGAAAACATAAAATTCATTTTATAAATTAAAAACAAAAAAATATCAACAATAACTTACCTTTGCGAAGTCAATTTTTAGTGTGCAGCATCCTGAGTATATATCAGCACCGTTTAAGTTCTCTCTAGCTCTAGTTGCGGCTTCTAAACTCTCAAACGTAAATTCATCAAAAATAATAATAAATAAAATCGGTTAAGGAAAATTACAAAAAAATAAATTGAAAAACTAAAAATGTTGTTAGATATTTAATTTATTTTTAATTATTTTTTAGTTTAAAAAGGATATTCGACCATAGCTTGTACTCCATTCTTTTTAAATATAACAATACGTAAAACTTGTCCATGTGGATGGCATATTTTGTGTAGAACATCCTGAAAATAGAAAAGAAAACAAACATTTTAATTAGTTATTTGCACAAAAAAAATTACAAATACAAAAAAATAATTTATAGAGATAAATTTCTTGTGAAAATTCCAAATGGAATAATGACATAAATGCAAACAAAATTTTCATTCCATATACATTTGAATGTTTCATTCACTTTGTGACATCCTGGATTTTATAAAATACCTTTTCCTGACCACACAAAAAATTGACGATACCAAAAATAGTTGAAATATTCTTAAAGTGTCCACCACAACAATCCTCTGTCTCTCTATTCAATTTTGTCAACAGGATCCACGCACGAGATATGACGAAACGATGTCCAGACATGTACCTGGACGGCAGGAATTTGGATGTATTTTTTGTTGCTTATTTGTTTTAATTTTGTCTGTGTATGACAACGAACCTTCTAACTGACACTGGTTAGGACTTTCGAGGACTTGTTAAATCAATTTCTATTTTTTTTTGGAATGTAGGGTATTGGTTCCATTATTTAAAAGTAGGAAAAATATTTTTCTGGGCATTTTGTCCGTTTTTTTTTGAATTTGTAGACAACATTTGTGAACCAATTTTTCCACAAAATTTTAAGACGGAATATTAAATTGAATATTCTGCGAATAATGGGATAATCATGAATTCCTTAAATTAAATTTTGTAGTTCAGGTTAATCCAGCATAATTATTAGAATAAATAGTGAAAAATGTAATAAATCGCACTTGTTTTAAAATGGCGCCCGGGAGCGAAAATCTTGAGTCTTGACTATTATTTACAGAAATTCTAATTTCTTATTATGGACTTCGAAACAACAAAAAAGAAATGATGATGTTTCTTAAAACTGTAAATTATTGCATAACTTAAGGAGAGCCTTAATTAATAAAAAGTGGCGCCCGGGTAAGACACTTTAAAAATTCAAACTCTTTTTCGAAGTTAAAAGGGTTTCATAAACAAATTCGCTTTTTAATACTCAAGAATGTGCTTTACCATTACCCTCAATACTATTTCCATGCCATCGACATCGATAAAATGCTTACATTGAACCTAACAGGGAACTTTGACGGTGAGTGTCTTAGTATCGAATAATTGATGCTCGACAGCTTGGATACTAATTCACACCTTTTGAGCACTCAGCTATCGAATTCAACAACCAGAAAAATTAGTGATGATTTATTTTCTTAACTACAATTGATTGCATTATTTAGTGGAGGCCATAATTAATACAAAGTGGCGCCCGGGTAAGACAGTTCCTTCAGTATTTATACGAATTCGAACTTTTTTTCATAACTAAATTCTAAATTGGCTTTTAAATGCGAAAGAATGTGCTTTACCAAGAAGTACTTCCAATTTTATTTTCATATCATCGACATCGACAAAATTCTAAAATTGTGCTCACGATGCATCTTCTGATGTCCTAGAATTGAATGATTATTGGTGCTCTTTAACTTGCATATAAGTTCACACCTTTTGAGCACTCAACTATCGACTTCAACCACCAAAAAATATTATTGCTTATTTAATTTTAATGCAAAATCGATTACGATATTTGGTAGAAGCCATAATTAATACAAAGTGGCGCCCGGGTAAAACACTTTCCAATACGAATTTAAACTTTTTAGCGAAACTAAATTCTTGATTCACTTTTAAATGCTCAAGAACTTGCTTTACCAAAACACTTAATATTATTTCCATACCATAGACATCGATAAAATGCTTAAATTGTAGGTACCTGACAGGGATCTTTGACGGTGAGTATCTGATTATGGAATAATTGATGTTTGACAACTTGGATATAAGTTCAAACCTTTTGAACAGTCAATTGTTGACTTCAACAACCACAAACTAGAATTGATGACTTTTGTTGAATCTAAAATCAATTGCATTATTTAGCAGATACCATAACTAATACAAAGTGGCGCCCGGGTTGGGCACTTTCTTCAATATTTGTACAAATTCAAACTTTTTTTCAAAATTGGCGAACAGATCTCATAACCAATATTTTATTTCTTTATATTATCTTTCATATGACATCAAATGAATGATTTGTATACAACTTTGGAGAAATGGCAGAAATAGTGAAAATATTTGCCCTTATATCAATTGAAAAAAAAGTAAATAGGACGTGAAAAGCTGGGGAGTATCGAAAAAAATGACTATACTAAGAGTTTTCTAAAAAAAAAAAAATGCTTTTTTAGAAAATAATAGGGTGCAACATAATTCACTCACAACATCAATCATTCTTTATTTTTTTTTTCGAGCTATTCTATTGTTTTTTTTTGTTTTCCTCAATTTTGTTCTACATAAATTGCAGACACAAAATCAAACATAGATACGATGACAAAACGAATAGAGGTTTTCTACAAATTTTTGGCCAAAGTCCACGTTTCGGCTTCATTTGCATTTGCGCGTAGAAAATTTATGCAAACGATTTATTGGCGCATCTCATGTCCTTCTCGTCGTCGTCGTTGTCTTTTGTTGTTTTCAGCTTTCGCGCGTTAATTTACGCTTCATTTGCATTTGGATTTTCCGGTAATAGCAGCAAATATGTGTAGATTGCCAAGTTCTGCCCTTAAACTGGAGAACAGCAGCAGCAGCATCAGCAGCATAAGCAGGACATATAAGGGATAATAATGCTTAAGTAAACAGCATACACGCATCAACATCATCGTCATCATCATCATCATCATCAGCATCAGCATCAGGAGCAGGAGCAGCAGCAGTAGTATCATTATCTTTTTGAATGCACAATATGGCGGCCGACGACCTACGACCGACCGACGGAACATTCCAACACACAAAATGCAAAATGGCGATATCAATGTCTGTTTTTCTTCTATACTCGTATAAATATGTACACAAGCTTGTATACGCTAATAATGTTAGCTAATACGGGTTTTGCCAGGGATAATTGGTTGACTTTTTGCTGAAAAAAGGATTTTATAGCTTCAACTATGGATGCAATATATGTAGGATGTGACATAAAATGTAATAATGCAAATTTGCAAAGCACATTTTATGTACCTACGCGAACAAGGACATTGCATATCCCTAGCAACTTTACCCCCCCCCCCCCAACTGTCTATCACCAAGTCGATATATTTAATCATTCTATGGACATTCTATCCCGGAGAACAACGATGGATAAGGGTAATTAATCGGTTGTTTTTTGTGTGCTTTTGTTCGATTTGTTTTTTTGGGGAAGTTGTGTTTGAATATTGGTGAAAATGTAATTACACCATAGGCGGCAGCGATATGGTTCAGTGAAGGACTAATGACTGAATGGATGTGCTCTGGTGCGTAACATGGGGTTTCAATAAATAAATGAACAAGTGCACATAGCAGAGATCTAAGTTATTGTTTCGATTTTTTTTTGTTTCAGACAAGCGGATGACGAGACAAAATATACCTTTTATAACTTAAATTGATTTGCTGGTGAACATTATAGGGGACTGTGAAATGTGCGTATCCTTTTTGTAATTTTTTTTTGTTGGAAATGAAAAAACGATATAAGCAACAAAAAGTGCGGTCAGATAAAGTTTTATTTGCTGCGGTTGACATGAATTGTTGAATAACGCTGGTAGCTGTAAAATGTACCTACAATAGAGGAACAGTGGCACTTGCAATGGATATTGAAATTAATACTTTAAAACAAAAAAAACAAATTGAGGGAGAAACAATCGAACCGCTAATAAACTTAACCTTCCCAAATTTTAAAATAAAATTTTAAAAGTTACATGAGTTTTAGGGTGATATTTTTTGTTGGTTTTATATTTGGATGGGGCTAAATCAAATGAAGAAAACAAACAATTTCTAGTTTTTTTTTCAGATTTTTATTTAAGTCCCCTATAGTCGCTGTGAGGTTAATTAAATTCCCTTTTTTTTTTTTGCATATTACTAGTCCAGTCATATAAAAAAAAATTGCGGAAAGCTGGGTTCTGGTACAAGGCATCCCCATGACATTCTTAGGAAACAGTAAAAATTCCCCATCGATATGATCGCCGCTTACAATTTTACGGGGGGTCAAAGGCCCCCCACGCGGTTTTTAAGGAATATCTCCCGAACGGTAACTCTTACAGAAAAAATTTTGGGTTGTAGCGTAGAAAATTTCCTACAAGAAATGTTATGTAGTTTTTTTTTCATAAGAGAAACCGTTTTCGAGATAATTCAATCGGTAGAGTAATGGATTTTAAAATTCTGTATAAAATGTACTTTTTACACCACCTTTGAGGTTGAGTAAGAGGTGAGTTTTTCTTGCGTGGTTTCCCCCAGGAAAATTAGAAAACAGTTCTTAAAAATGTATACAGAGATTTATTTAGGGTTTGGGAAAGTTCCCCATCGATTCGGGCTCCATATCATATGGGGTAGAAGGTCACGAAACATGGTATTTTGTTTATACAGGGTGATTCGTATAATATTTGACAAAATACTATAACGTCAAGGGTGGGTTGAGAAAAAAAATGGCATGGGATGGGGAGTTAGATAGAGGGGTAATTTTTAAGAAAAATTTCAAAAAAATTACATAAAATAGAAAAAAATAAAAAAAAAGGCGATACTTACAGTATTGTTTTTTTAGCAAAAAATTGTTTCAAACTCAATATTTTGAAGAAAATGTCATTTTTTTTTTCATTTAGAGCATCCAAGATGACCTTTTTTTAACGACCACCCTAATGTACATGTACGATTAAATGGAATGACGCAAAATTTAAGTTTCAATTTTAACTAATCGTTTTTCTTTATCTATGAAGAGTTTTACTTAAGAAAATCTTAGTAAGAAAAAAAGGCTTTCAGGCAAAAACTGCGGAAAACTATAGGTGCAGATATCACCGCCGCAAGGCTCGAAACGGCCAATGAGACGTACTGGCTAGTGTCGGCGTACCTGGGCCATGACCACCTCGGCCCTCTCCCCGGTCATACACTGGAGAGACTGATCGCGCATGCAGAACGGCAGAAGATATGCCGCATCATTCCGAGTGATGCGAACTCCCATCATACAGTATGGGGAAGTACTGATATCAATGATAGAGGTGAGTCTCTTTTTGATTTTATTTTAAGTACTAACCTTAAAGTAAGTAATGGGGGTAATGAACGTACCTTCATCACTAAAAACCGACGAGAAGTATTAGATATTACTCTTGTCTCAGATACCATTCATCATAAGATCTCGAATTGGAAAGTGTCGGATGAACACTCTTTCTCCGATCACAGATACATTCACTTCAGTCTCATCGATGAACCTCCTTGCCGCGTAGAATTTCGAAACCCTCGGAAAACCGACTGGCTCAAATATAGGATTACACTCCAGGGGCTATTAAAACCAGATTTCTTAAATCCTCCTTCTAATAATAATGAACTTGACTGCAAGGTCAATGATCTCACATTAGCCCTCAACAAATCTATGGCTACATCCTGCCCACTTACTCTAGTTAGGGGGAAAAAGAAACCACATTGGTGGGATTCTGGGCTTGAACCGCTCAGGAAAGACTGTCACAAGTGTTTCAATCGAGCTAAAAGCACTCGTGAAGTGTCAGATTGGGAATCTTATAAAATAACCCTCAAACTATATAAGAAAGCATTGAGAAAGTCAAAGAGATCCTCTTGGAGAAATTTCTGTGGAAAAATAGAAGAAACTTCAGAGGCATCTAGACTAAGAAAAATTTTCTCTACTAATCCAGTAATGACAAGCTGATTAAAAAATGCTGATGGCTCATGGACAAATTCCTGCGAAGAATCGCTTAACTTGCTATTGGATACTCACTTCCCTGGTAGCTCCCAAAACATTAATAGCTTCGACCGTAATAGGTTTGATATGAATCCAAGCTATCCAGTGGCACTCTTCTCATGCAAAAAAGCCGTTGGGAACAAATGGAGCATTCAACCTCGTATTACTCATTGGCTATACACATCGGTGATTAGACCGATTCTCACATATGGGGTTGCAGTATGGTGGACTGCTCTAGATAAAGCGGTAAACTGCGACAGACTAAACAAAGTACAACGCTCGGCTTGTTTATGCATAAGTGGTGCGCTTCGCACGACACCCTCTGCTGCTCTAGACGTTTTGTTATATCTGACTCCCCTCGATATTTTTAGCAAACAGGTGGCTGCAAATACAGCCATACGCCTACAAGCTTCCTCACAATGGCACAACAATAATATTGGCCATTCCATCATTCTGAGTTCATTCAGGTCACTACCTAGTCACATTGACTACACCATCCCAAAACCACAATTCGGTTTAAACTTTCAAGTCACCATTCCTTCTAGAACCCTCTGGATATGGCTTTATGGATGATGAATCGGTTCATATCTACACGGATGGATCGAAAACTGATGAAGGGGTGGGTGGCGGTGTGTACTCAGAAAGACTAAAATTAAGTCTCTCATTCCGTCTTCCTAATCATTGTAGCGTGTTCCAGGCGGAACTTATGGCGATTAAAGAAGCCTTATCTTGGCTGAAGGAAAACGTGATATCAACTTCGGACTTCGGATATCCGGATCTTCTCGTATAGTCAAGCAGCTATTAAATCCCTGGAAACGGTCTCTACTAACTCTATAACAGCCCTAAATTGCCGTTCGTCTCTGTTGGAGATGGCACAGCAGTTTAATATTCACCTGTGTTGGGTGCCGGGGCATAGGGACATCCCAGGTAATTGTAAGGCCGATGAACTCGCTAAAAATGGTACAACTTTACCTCTTCTACCTAGGAAGGCAGAAATAGGTATACCCATCGCTACATGTAAACTTTAGCTGAAGCAAGATTCCTTAGAGAGAACAAATCTTAGGTGGAACGATATCACCACTTGTTTGGCAACAAAACAAATCTGGCCAGTAATGGATTTAAAGCGATCAAGTGTTTGATATCTCTAAGCAGATTGCACATCAGCTCCATGATTGGTGTTATAACCGGACACTGTCTCATGGGCAAGCACGCAACGCGTCTTGGCGTATTTGCTAACGATTTTTGCAGAAGCTGCATGGATGAGGAGGAGATAGAATCGATCCCTCACCTTCTATGCACGTGCCCTGCTCTATCTCATAGACGAAGACTTCACCTTGGTGAGTTCTAATTCAATGATCCTAGTGATCTGATAAACTTAGACATTGGCAGTCTATTAAGCTTCATAAGAAGCTCCAAATGGTTCACCGAGTAAGAAAAGGGGTTTCCTAGATTCATGTGGTATCACAATGGACCAACTCATGGTCTAAGTGTGTCAGTCTCCACGACTGGCAGCCACTTCAACCTAACCTAACCTATAGGTGCAAAGGGCCCGGCTGTTTTGAGCAAAAATGCCTCTAATCTTTACTTTATTTCGTTTGAGCATGTCTTGAGCCTATCTTTGCTCCTGAAAAAGTTATGAGCAATTTATTAAAAATTAAAGAACATGTATTTGATTTTTATCGGTGGGTTTTGTGAACCTAGTAGCATTTTTGGTTCTAGACATGATTATCTTGCAAGCAAACATACCTAATAATAAAAACCTTTGAACATGATAATTGTTCCTTACCAAAATGTACATTCACCTACCAGCCTAAAGGCCTTTTTTGAATCAGTGACATTTTTTAATTTTGTAAACTTACTATTGACTATTCATATAAAAAAAAGTGTTGTTTATTTGAATTAGAACGAAAACAAAAAATATTTCATTAACTTTACCCTTCGAAAGTTGCACTGCTCATAGACTGAGAGCCAACGACATAAAATGTCAAGTCATTTTCCAAAAGTTGTAAGTCAGATCAATAAAAGCCATTAAGGTGTCGAACCAATAACCGTTTGTCTACCTAAACACGTGTTGAATAGGTGTAAAATTTGACGTACATTTTTACATCGATTTATTTCAATGCCTATTCGTCGGAACGAAAAAGTGGGCATGCAATTTTGAACAATTGTTGTCATAGGTCAAACTCTTTTTTTGTTCCTTAAAAGATAGAAAGCGGCAAAATTTTCACAAAACACTCAAGTGATGTTTGGAAACTTTGTGGTTATCTATCTTCTTAGGGATTTACTACAGAGAGATGGACCTTTGACAACAATTGTTCAAAATTACAAGCTAAATATTTCTTGTACGCACATTTTTTCCCTCCGATCAATAGGCATTAAAATACGTCAAATTTTACACCTGTTCGACATGTGTTTAGGTAGGCAGACAAAGGGCTAATGGTTCAACACCTCAAAGACTATTATTGATATGACTTACAACTTTACGCAAATGACTTAACTTTTTATGTCGTTGGCTCTTAGACTATCAGGTTTACAAAAAGCTGCCCCAAGCAGCAGGTTTCGGTTGCTTGGAGATGGCATCATAGTTCAATAGAATCTGAACCACTTAACCGATTTCAATAAAATTTTCAGGAATGATAACTATTAACTTAAAATTGGATAATTTGAACAAATTGACGCCTACTAACACGCCCACTTAAAAAAAAAAAACAAAGAATTTTTCAAAATTCATAACAAACCAGTTCTGTTCTTGAATAATTTTTAAGATAATGCTCCTTTAAGCAATTCCTTCTGACACGGTTTTCTGCCAATCCCTCTTTTTCTGGAATTTTGACAATTAATATTTGTTCACATTTAATTGTAGTCAAAACAATTTTGAAGCAATTTTCAAACATGATAAAAGATAGGTAGTATATAAGGAATTATAAATAATGTTCGCCCACTGACACGCCCATTTTTTTAAAAGTTTACCCAATGTTGATATTTACTAGGGTTAGGTAGAAATAATCAGTAGCTCAAATTTTGCTTTTGAAAACTTAATAGCACGAAGCATTTTACAAAAAATTCCAGGAAACATAAAACTCCGTAAAAATCAAATCAATAAAATGAGAGATAAAGTTAAAAATGTTCTTCATTAGGAGAACGTTCATGGAATTCAATGCTTAGAACTTTTTCTAATTTTTCAATATTGCTTTTTATTTTAGTCATTATAATTTTTATTTTTTTAAGTAATTTTAATTTTTAATTTCATTTCATTTTAACAAAAAAAAAGATTGAAACACCTTGTAACTCATTTTAGTTATTTTATTAAAATTGTAGATTTATAGTTTGGAGTTTTTCTATCAAGTTGGGACCAAATTGTTACACCATTTTTATTCGTTGAAAATTGTGATTTTGGCCCTGCAATGTACAATAGTGATTTTCTTATCTAAAGCTGACCAGACTTGGCATTAGTAAACCACTATTATATATGCTTTATGATATGCTCAATGGTAGAAAGTTTGTTGTCAAGAGTGGCAATGTGACTTCTGCCACAACCTTTAATATTAAAAATGGTCTTCAGCAGGGAGCGGTCAACTCGCCGATTCTATTCAGCATTTACACCAGCGATCTGATAAGTAGTCTAACTCAGGCAATTGCGTATGCCGACGATCTAATTGCGTACAGAACAGCTCCAAAAGTCGAGGTCATCAGAATTCTTTTGCAGCGTGACTTCGAGAAGATTCAGCGATATTGCGATGACTGGAAGTTGAAAATCAACTTTCAGAAATCAGAAACTATCTTGTTTAGGACTCCGTTGCATGGAGCCACAAGGGATACGAGAAAGAACTGGCGTAAGCTGGTGATCGTAGGGCCAAATGGACAGCCACTGGCGAGTAAAAGTGTAGTAAAGTACCTTGGCATCTGGATGGATCAGTATTTGTATTTCGACAGACATATAAATGCTGCTCTGTCCAGGGCTAGGGGAGCTTTTGCCCTGACGAAACGGTTGTTTTATAGCAGCCGGCTTGACAGCAGGGTGAAGGTGATTTGCTACATGGCCCTCATACGGCCGATGATTGCCTATGGGTGCCCGGTTTGGTTCAACGTTGCCCCATCTCAAATGGAAAAGATTCGGGTGTTTGAGAGGCAGTGTCTTAGACGCTGCCTTGGATTACACAGAACACCAGAGTCGGAGTACAAACATTATTATTCTAACCTGGTCCTATACAACGGCGCCAACATAAACAGGAGAGATAATTTCTTGCTGAAGCTTATTCGAGGTCACATTGCAAGAGCAATGTCCTCGACCAACAGCTTAATTTTTGGGGCTTATTACCCTAAAAACGACTATTACGAGAGTGTGCGTCTAAGCGGCTTTATTCCGCCCGATGCATTCCTCTATTTAGACAGTCGAGGGCTGATCCAGGATAGAGCGGCGGTTCCGCTAATCTACCACGTCGGCCGTAGAATTGTGGATCGGCGGCTCCTTTATGATCGAGACGTTCTCGCACAACACGGAGCGGAGCACCTTCGGTTCAGTAGGACTGTGTCCGATCGGGACCGAAGAGATAGGGTAAGGCAGGAGAACCAGTTCTGGTGGTTGAAACCTGAACACGAAGATTCTTCGGATATTTAAAAGTTGACTGCATTTTTCTATGCCATGGCCGACTTACATAGGTGTAGGTAGTTAGTTTTAAGTAGGGACAGTCAGGGTGGCACAAAAAAAAAAAAAAAAAAAAAACTGAAAATGCTTGCTGTGGCTGTTCTAGTTTGTAAGTAGTTTGTAAGTAGCTTTAAGTAGCTTTAAGTAGTTTTATAGTAGTTTTAATTAGTTTTAATTAGTTTTAATTAGTTTTAATTTGTTTTAATTAGTTTTAATTTAGTTTTATTTAGTTTGTAAGTTTTATATAAAACACAAAATTAAAGTCATAGATACCAAGTTTTTTTTTAAATTCTTCTCGGTGAAAAATAAAACCGAAATGAATTCTAGTTTTAAGATAGTTCGTAGGCCGAAAGGCATTAGCATTAAGTTATTAGTTTAACTTAGAGCGCCCAAATGGGGCCAGTAAGTTAGTTGTAAGATATTGATAAGTAGGCTAGTTTTTATGAATTTTTGTCTAGCTTTAAGATAGTTTTAAGATGAATGGAAAATAAAAATGAATTTATAAAAAAAAAAAAAAAATGATTTTCTTAAGTGTCAAAAAAATGAAGAAAAAAAAACATAAAATAAATATCTCGTCAAAAATAAGGGACATTTGGAACACTTAAGACCTGGGGACGCTGAATTAAATGATTTTGGGAATTTTTTTTAAACTCAAATGAGGACTTATAAAGGGGTGTTTCTATTGTTACGGGTGTGACAGTGAGACTCCATATTTTATTAATGATTCACATACTATTCCCAATTTATAAATAAAAACTTTACTATTCTATGGGACACCTGAAGCCCTTTTAAGAAATTAGTATATTAAAGGATGAAAAATTAGTGGTTCAGTTATAGGATGCAATTAAAACTGGTGATATGCGACTAAGATATCTAATTTTCATGTGGTGTAAAATATAGCATGAAAAGTATGTATCATTCTTTTGCAAATATTAACCCAGATAGTCACTGAAAAGTGAATAGATTTTACACTTCAATGAGATTTTTTCCATTTTCTTTTAAAATAGGGAAAACTTTCACTTAAAGCCGATTAAATTTATATTTAAAGTAGATTTTCTTAGAATTATAATCCTACATCATGAATTTCATATATCAAAGCAACGAAACTAAAATTGAATTGAAAAACAGAAAGAATATGATTTGAAATGCCAACCTGTTACGTGTGTGACATAGACTAAAAATTTTAAATACGGGCTCCGTATTAATTTCAAGTTCTTGAAATTTTGTCTGACAGTAGATCATAGTATTCTCCACTTCTCCCCAAATTATCACATTGATACAATGAAAAATATATTTTGTTTTTGTTACGGGCGTGACACTAACCACTTTATGAATCAACTGCCTAAAAACTCAAATTGTATTTACTATTGAATGATTAAATGATACGAAAACGTGCTTAGAGTTCTGATAAGGGCAAATAACCACCGATTCTAAAATTGTGAAACAATTAATTATTGAAAATAGGGTTTTGAGCTTCTGATAACAAAAAGCGACTTTTGGAGACCTATTCTGCTAAGTGGTTCGAGATGTGAAATAAGCGGCGATAAAAAAATTATTGATAATTTCACTTTTAAAATGAAACATGCAATCTTTTAAAACCGTCTAACGGTACTTTTTTCAATTCGAAGTCATATTTTGTGATTTTTTTTAAGGGTCGTTTTCTACGGAATCACCCAACGGTCAAAATTTGGCACAAAATGTCAATTCTACAGATAGCAATACACGATCGGGCTATTAAATTTGGCTCGGCTAAATTTCAGGTTGGCTGAAAATCCAAATAGATCGGCGCGGCAGGTGTTCCATTCCACACAGGACCGTTTTGGATCTGTCCAGGGTCAGGGTAGCTTAGAATTGAGGGCTTTTTTATATTAAAAACGATTTTAGGGCTTCTCTAATCGAACCTGATGAAAATTTGTTAATTTTGACTGTTGTTTTATAACTTTAAAAATTCTTTACTTGACGTCCAATTTAAATAGAGCCACCAGAAAAAATAAGTAATATTTTTACAATATCTCAAGGTTTTGACATTTTATTCTAAAAATTTGGTTGGCTGCTTTGAAAAGCCAAAAAATTGTCAAAATGTTTGAACAAAATATCTAAATAATCGTCCAAAGAATTTAGTTATAATCCTTAAGGAAATTTTTCCAACATTTTGGACTTGCGTCTCTAAATTTGGTACATACACTGCGCTTCAACTGAATAGACACACACATTTTCAAAGGAACTTTGTCAATTTTTTCCAAACATAGTGCATTAATGTTTCATTTGATGATGCTTATTGTTTGTTTATAATGTTGGGAACATAAATCAGAAAGAATAATTCAAAAAGCACCGTTAATTTTTTCTCCGGCTCCCTTGCAAAGTTTTTCACATCGAAAAATGCAATTTTTGTTGCGTCAACTGAAGCTAATTGAAGGAAATAAAACAAGTTTTTTTTGGAAAAGTAGTTAATTGGGCAATTCTAGTAGTGGGTAGTGTCACTTTTGTTCATTAAAATTTCATAAATTTGATCCAGCATGGCATCGTAAGGTTTTCCTATGTAATCCAGCTATTTCTATCTGGGCAAATTCCATGGCTGAAATTTGGGATTTTCTGGCCGTAAACTGATAGCCAGGATTGTGAACTACTTGTACTAGGTTGTACTACTCAATTAGGTTTTGGTAGGATGAGTACGGTTTTCATCGAAGCAAATCGATATTTTGCCCCTCTTTCAAGTCTTTAACTATGCACGCCGCGCCGTTTGTATGGGGGGGTTTGTTCTGCTTAAAAGTCCCATTTATGGGTCCAAAAATATCCAAAAATTAAGGAAAACCTCTTTCCAATATTTTGTATGAGTTATTACAGTCATTTTTGAGCTTTGAAACTCAAAGTCAAAAGTGCTAAAAGTAGCAAATTTCTCCCCATCACCTATTCTACAATGATTCATATGAATTGGAAAAATGGGGTCTTTCGGATGAAAAACCAATTAATGTTGAAAGTCCTAATGGGATAAAAAGCCTTTTTAGCGCGTCACCATATTCGAAAAGGCGATGTTTTTGGTATGGGGAAAAATTCGCTACTTTGGCACTTTTGAATTTGAGCTTCAGAGCTCAAATTTGACTGCAATAACTTATAAAAAATACTGGAAAGAAGTTTTCCTTAAAGTGAAAAAGTGACACTACCCACTACTAGAATTGCCCAATTAACTACTTTTCCAAAAAAAAAAACTTGTTTTATTTCCTTCAATTAGCTTTTAAAACCAATTTCATTACGTGTGTCTATTCAGTTGACGCAAAAAAATTGCATTTTTCGATGTGAAAAAACTTTGCAAGAGAGCCGGAGAAAAAATAACGGTGCTTTTTGAATTATTCTTTCTGATTTATGTTCCCAACATTATAAACAAACAATAAGCATCATCAAATGAAACATTAATGCACTATGTTTGGAGAAAATGGACAAAGTTCTTTGAAAATGTGTGTGTCTATTCAGTTGAAGCGCAGTGTATTTTTATTGGAATTAGATTTAATATTAAAGTACGCATTTTGAGATAATTTTTACATACATTTTACAAAATTTCTGACTAAGAAAATGCTTTGTTTTAATTTCAAATTTCAGAAAATATTCTGACCTTAATTTTGAAATCCTTTTTTATTAGTAAGACGAAAAGGAAGTTCCACTGCACGAATCATTTAATTTAGTTTTTTGTGGCCTAAAATCAACAAAAGTACCAGAACCAGAACAATTCTTATTTTAATAAAACCACGACTAAAATGCTAAAGTTTTTTTTAGACATTTTTTTAGAAAAAACTTATGAAAAATAAATTTTGCACAAATTTTAACATTTTATCTCATTTTAATTTTTTTTTTTTTTAATTTAAGAAAAAAAAGAGGGCAGATACTTTCTTCGATTTTAATTCGTAAAATAGAACATGTGCTTGGGTTTTTTTTTCCTTTGAAAATGTTTTTCCATAAGACAGCCAAACTAGGCTTTGACACAAAAATAATTGCAACAGGTCTGGGATTTTAATTTTATTGTTTTTCATTGAAATTGAACTGTTCTATAACAATATCATATTTTCAAAGGTTGTTATACCAAAAAAAGAAGGTTAAAAAATCTAAACACCTACAGTAAAATATCAGAGAAATATTAAATTTCAGAAACAGACAACATAAGACTTTGAAGATAAAGACCAATTTATTGATCCGAAAACATTGAGCCCTACAATAGTATGTATTTCTATTGCATGCTCTCCTAACAAAATCATATAAGCTTATCAGGTTTCCATTCAATAACAACATTATAAGTAGCTCTGCTGATCTCAAAATATTGTTAAATGTCTTCAAGATTATCCCTGTCATATAGCCAACCGAAAAACTATACAACAATCATTCGGAATCCTGATGATGGAAGAGTTAAACCTCATTCAAAAACATAGATATCACCACATAGCCACAAATACTAGGCTCTTTTGTGCATCAATTATTGTATCAATGTATATGTAGGAGTAGGTATATGGTCCCGTTGTGCACCAGAGGATATAATTTATCCTTAAACAAACACATTGTAATTCTGTTTCTTCCTCTTCAATGGCATATTTCACTACAGAGTGTCGGATGGCGAACACCATCAATGCAAGCAACACACCAATTGATTTGATAATCGTTTGTGTTGTTAATTACCTCTAAAACGTATACACCCTATATTGGAGGAAGACGCATACAACAAATTTTGCAGATAGACATAGACCTCCATATTATAAGGAGCAGCATTGTTCTATGTCGGCATCCGCACAAGGAATAAGGATGTATCTATGTTTTGTTGGCGGCAGCGGTGACATGGTGTTTTGTAGACTAAATTAATGGAAAATCAGAAATCATGATATTTTGCTGGAAGACATATCAACCACAAAAAGACTCCAAAATTCCTCCCACTCATAAAATTCAAATGAGATAATAATTACAACAACAAATAGCATAGAAAACAGATGAGTGGTGGTTGCTGTATATAGATATTACTATATAGCAAGGACGCATATAAGTGGAATTATCAATTTTCCAAATCATTGAATTGGAATGTTCTCTAGTCATGATACTCGAGATCATGTAAGGTAGATAGGTAGGTAGTCATATTATACAAGTCTGGTATTTTATTGTTTTTGTTTTTTTTTTAATGTGGTCTCGTTCCACAGTAAAGATCTCGATTTCAAGACATGTAACCGAGATGTTATGATTATCTACTATATTTGCGGCATCTGTTTTAGAGATGCAATAATGAGGTATTGGGTGATGGTTAAGGTGAAATATAATATTCAGAAAATTGCGTACCGCTAATGATCTGAAACTTCACACGTGACAAAGTCGAGACTTTGTTCGCGCAAACCTGACTAAATGATTAAATAACGTTGATAATGAACAGTTATTTGAATAGAGGAATCTTTCCAACCTTCTAGGAATTTAAACAATACAAATAAAATGCACGACAAGGTTTCACGAACTTTTTAATAGACATTTTAGATATTTAAAAATTGTAGAATTAAGCCATTTATCGGTTTCTTTCTAAAAACGGCTATACAAAATGGCGCAGGGTTTTAACGGCACGGGGTTAAAAGTCCATAATAGTTTTTTGGCTCGCTTGGATGGGACAAAAGTCCATAAATGGATTATGAACTTATTACCTACACAAGTGGGCCAAAATCCCAGAAGGAAGTGGTCGGTTAGTTCATGTTTTTTTTTTAAGAAAGTGGGTCAAAAGTCCATACTTTAGTCAAACAAGCAATTTATTTCAATATTTTAGAAAAATATTACTTAATGAGGTGCAATGCAATAAGAACCGCGTTTCTAAAGCCCGAGGGCCTAATTACTAATATCCTGTTTGATGCTACAGGTTGGTACCTTGATATGTCGTTCGGCTTGCCTTGAATCAAGCGACAATCCCATTCTCGCCAGCTCATCAGCTCTTTCGTTTCCCTGTACATCACTGTGACCAGTAACCCAGCAGTTAATGTTTATGTTTGCTACTTTGGCCAATGCCAAGACCTCAGCTTGGAAGATGCTGCAAAAGTTCAGAAATCTGAAGGAGCTCGCTGGTCTCAGAGTTTCTGTGAAAAACTTTAGATAGCGCCTGAAATATGGCTTTAATCGAAGGCGGAAGAAAATGCTCTTGGCCACTTCGAGGGCATTTTCTTCGTATGATGTACGACCCGTTTGTCTTGACGGTTTTTGGCAGGATGAGATTCAACGAATGACTATTGTCCGAGTTGTACATGTACAGTGTTTCGCAGTCAAGTCGTTACGAATTTATCGGCTCAGATAGGTGGGACATATAGAGCAAATGGACATACAAATTCAACGAATCGAAGTCTTCAAGTTAAAATCGGAGGTTGAACGCAGTAAAGGAGACCTCAACTAATTTGGTGTGTTCACCTGGTACGCTAAAGACTGAGTTAACGTAATATATTCTGTTTCTCCTGTGGATTTCGAATTTTTCATTAAATAGACAAACATCGCTAATAGCTACGTGCACCCTGCGAGCCTTGTTACGTTTTCAGTTGCCATAGCCCGACAAATGCAATGCAAAATGCGGTTAGCTCAACTTGAAGGAGATGCAAGCGTTAATTTGTCTAAGGTTTAATTATTTCAGTTCAGGGTATCATTTAAACAGTACAGGTCAACAGGGTTAAAATAACAGTATGTCCAATTAATTTAACAAGCCTAAAAAGTTGATTAATTAACGAGTCATGTTGATTGCATAACAAAGTTATGTCAATTTAACCGTAGACATGGTTAAATTATCTAGATTTTTATAGGATTACTAATTTAAGGCAGTTTTAAATTTACAAGGTGTCATGCAGATTTTACATGCATTTTGTGTTGATTTAACACGACATGTTGAATTAACAACCAGATAATTAACTAATTTCTGGTTAGTTATATCTGATTTCTGCCTTCAACTACAATTGACACTTCTGCCCACCAACAGAATTTTGTTCGCTTTTCCTAATATATTTCATTATTGTTTAAATGTTAAATTTAACAAATAACACAAAAACAAATTATGATATGTCCTCCCTTCTTGAACCCAAATATTAATATCTTGATATTAAAACGTTTCATTTCCTAAACCTAAACCATGTACGGCGTGGCATAAATCATTCAACGATTATTCGGCAAAAACCCATCAGTATTAAGATATATTTATTAATAAGTGTTCGTGACAGGGGTTTTGACAAAAAAAAAAAAAAACTCACACATAAATTATTTATCATGAGCAAGCAAATTCTTATCTCTAAAGGAATCAAAAAATCTTCCCTCATCAATAATGGAGCCAGAAAACCCGAAATAAAAATGTTTTCTGTTTTCTACTGAAAACTTTTTCTATTTTTATTCTTAGGTTAGCAGTTTACGCATTTATTTCCACTCATCACAAATAACGTATGCTTGTAAAGTAAAATATTTATGAATGACACAGGACATAGAACCAAAAAAAAAACAGCTTAAAAGAAATAAGATAAGTTTGCCACTATAAGAGAGCAGAAAACACTTGACAAGGAAATACGATTTGCTTCGGTAAGGAAAAACTTAGGCCATTTTACTGAATGTAAATGGGGATAACAAGATTCTTCATTTCAAAATGAATGTACAAAAGAAAAAAAAAAGAAAAAAAAAAGAAAAAATAGAAAAAAGAAAAAAAAAAAGAAAAAAAAAAGAAAAAGAAAAAGAAAAAAAGGGAAAAAAGAAAAAAAAATTACAAAAAAAAAAAAAAAAAAAAAAAAAAAAAAAAAAAAAAAACAAATAAAAAAAATAGTTATAGGAATTAAGAACTGAAACGATTTTACCGCCACAGAAGAACTACTTAGGGTCTGTTTCACAATAGCTGCGTATATTTCTGATTATATATTTGTCACATACATTTTGAGGCAGGGTCATAAGTCCACAAATCAAACAAAAATAACTGTGGAGTTTTTAAACCATTCAAGTGTGTCATAAGCTCATAAAACAATTGTTAGGTAATTTGTGTCCTGTGGACCTATGACCCTGCGGCAATATTTAAACGCAATTCATTCATCATCCCTCAACCGAAAATTTATTTTATTCAAAAATTTGTTCGACACGAGTAGTAAAATAATTTTCACTGCAAAAAAAGGATAACTGCCAATAATTCTAATTTATCATCATCCGAAATCAAATGAAGTGACAATATCTTTTTACTTTCTTCATTTTTTATGATAAATAAAAAAAAAAACCTTTCAAAACAAACATAAGTAACAAATTGAATATAGAACTTTTTCTATCATTAACCTAACTTTTCCCTTTTTGAAGCATCTGCAAACATTTTCAATGATGTCCAAATTGGCAACACTTTGTATTGGTGGGATACTTTAGATACACATTTGGAGAACCTTTTTATTTTTTCTTGAATTTGAATAGGGTGAAAAAAAGGAATAAATGAGGTGGAATATAATTTATTTATATGCTTTGGTTGGAATAGCAAAATCGTAATCCTTATTTGTTTTTGGCAAATAATAAATTCGATGTTGTATTTGAATTTGTTGTTTAAGGATATCTAACCTATCCCCTTTTCGAATACTCAAATAGACCTTCGTCGGTTTTTTTTTTATTATTCAAAGTTTTTCTATTTTTTTTCTATTTGGTGTTTGAATTAAATATTTTTTTATATCTTACGAAGCTATGGGAAGCTTCGTGAGGATAGATTCGGATACGTTCTGAATAGATTTTGAAAAAAAAAAAACATTATAATAAATGCAAATCGAATATGACACCTAACCTTGGCATATATCTTGACCCTAAGAACTTTATTTGACTTTAAAATGCTATAATGAGGTGAAATAGAATTGGATAAAAGCATTGGAAATTGGGAATAGATGTGGGACGCATTTGAATTGTTTTAAAACACGGTTATTCATACTTTCATGAAAAATTGATTTTGTGTAAAAATTGAACCTTTAGGGGTCAGTTTTTCAGTGCAAAAACATACAAGTCTCGGGGTTTAACCTGAGTTAATTTTTTTTCACTCAATTGAAATCCCAAGTTAACTCACCTAATTTGGTATATTAACTCACGAGTCCAAATTATAGATCTTTTCGGTTGTGGCGCCATCTCGATGTTCCTGAGTTAACTCGGGAATAATTAATTTCCAGGATTAGCTAACTCTGATTTAACTCAGAATTAATCCTGCATTAAAAAACTGGCGCTAAGTATAGTACGTTGCTGATATAAAATAAATTTTTTCTTCCATACCCAACAAGATGGGAAACACTACACTACTGAAAAATAAATTGTGGAGAGTTTCACCAATTGTAAAAAAGAAACACCAAAATAAACATAAAACCTATGTTCAAATGAAAGAAACAACAAATACGAACATGCATAAAACTCCTTCAATGAGCAAAATTGATAATTGTAGAAGTCTCCAAAAGCTTTCTTCACACAGAGCTAGCTACCCAGACTATTAAATGAGGTCCGTCAAGCTGCGTAAACCACAACCGAAATTCAAAAATGTAATGATGCAGGAATTTGACGCTAGTTTAGTGCCGCAATCTTGACTGAGTAATGAATTTTCTTCCCCTTCAAACTTGTGGTGGACCCAGCTTGACGTCAAGCTGCGTAGGTCAGACACCAAAACAAACATAAAAGCTATGTTCTAATGAAAGAAACAACAAAAACGAACATGCATAAGACTCCTTCAATGAGCATTCAATAAGCAAAATTGATAATTGTAGAAGTCTCCAAAAGCTTTCTTCGCACAGAATTAAATACCCGGACTATTAGTTGAGGTCCGGCAAGCTGCGTAAACCACAACCGAAATTCAAGAATGTAATGATGCAGGAATTTGACGCTAGTTTAGTGCCGCAATCTTGACTGAGCAATTAATTTTATTCCCCTTCAAACTTGTGGTGGACCCAGCTTGACGTCAAGCTGCGTAGACCAGACCTTCCTATACAAAATTTCAAAAAACTTTGTATGCCATAATTTGATGCTAAATTGGTGCTCTAAAAATGGCGAAATTCCAAAGGACGTAAGGCTATCCTTTTCCACTTAAGCCCAGCTTGATGATGTTAAGTGAACTGTGTAGACTTTTCATATAGGACGTTTGAAAATTTAAAAAAATGCTGATAAGACGTAAGACTAAGTAGTTTGAAGATATATAAAGTCTTATCCTTCTAAGCCTACACGTTTGTTTTTTACAGAGGGAAAACCGAAATATGATGACGTTACTTCTGTGAAGCTGTTTCCACCGCAACGGAAATGCAAGAACCTATAATGATGCAGAAACCTAGTACAACTTATGGGCTTATTTAGTGCAGTAATCCTTAGTTTTTGGCTCCACGGTTTGACCTTGAAATTGAGTGCTGATTGCTGAATAATGCAAAACTATGAAGACTTTCTATTGTTGACCTTAAACAAAATTTTCAAATCCCCGCAATACTACATTTTTGCATTTCGGTTGTAACGAACATTTATGGACCTTAATTAATGGGCAAGCTAGTTAATTCTGTGCAAAGAAAGCTTTTGGAGACTTCTACAATTATCAATATCATTCGTTGAAGCCTATAGTCTAAGAGCCGACAGCAAATTTTGGGAGTGGAGGTATAACCAAAATCGGAGTATGAGGGATTATAGGTACATGTATCGTGATATCAAGTACCAAAGTCTGGCAGGTTTTGTTTTCAGCCTTTGGGAGGGGTGGGGGGTTATAAAGTGCTAGATCCCCTGATTTATTTTCAGGGTTATAACCTCTTTAATTTATTTTTAAAAAATTGGATATGATTCCCTGTAATTTTTCCTAAGCATAAACACCACTATCTTGACGGTCCGATTAATAGAACTCAAGGTATAACAATTTTACGTGAACCTTATCATCCCTTTTTTGGAGATTTTCAACAAAACAAAAAATCAACAAATAAAGTCTCCACAAAAACGCCAATAAGGTTTTGCTTAAAAAGGTAAAATAATGGGTCCTATTTATCGGATTACCAAGATAAAAGTCTTGAAACTTAGGGAAAATGACAGAGCATCATATCCAATTTTTTAAAAGTGAATTTAAGTTATAATGACCCTACCATATATAAAGGAAACTACGCGGCTTTTAAACCCCCACCCCCACCAAAGGCTGAAAACAAAACCTGCCAGACTTTCATATTCCAAATCACGATACATGTACCTATAATCCCTCATACTCCGATTTTGGTTATACCTCCACTCCCAAAATTTGCTGTCGGCTCTTGGTCTACTAGTACTTTGATGAAATTTTGAATTGGTCTCCAACAAGACAACGAAATGCTCACGAAAACGAAGCCAAAAAATATTCATTGACAGTGGCTACGATTCAAAAAACTTAAACAAACGCTAATTGTGTGCAACAAAGAGTGTAGACTTCTCCAGATAATCTGCTACAATTATCAATTTCGCTCGTCGAACAACGTACCTACTACAGAACGAAAAGTGGAACTAATTCTGTGCGAACAAATCTTTAGGAGACCTCTATAAATATCTATTTCACTCGTTGAAGCCTAGCACGCTGGTGATGCCAACATTTTTAATTGCTCTCCAACAAGAAAACGAAATGCTCACGAAAACGAAGCCAAAAACTATTCATTGACAGTTGCTAGAATTCAAAAACTAAACCAAATGGAAATAGTGTGAGAAAAAAAAGTGTAGACTTCTACAAATTATCTGCTACAATTATCAATTTCACTCTTCGAACAACGCACTCCAGAACGAACAGTGGTCGGAAGAAAGCAAGCGAATACACGGAAAGCATATGACGCGGCTATAATTGCGGAATGAAACGACTCGTCAGTGCACCTCACTTAAGTAAAACTTACATTTGGTGAAATAAGAAAGGTGAAATAAGAATGCCAAAAAAAGATAGATGAAAAGTACAAAATTGGTGTATTCCCCTTTTGGCGATACGGAACGCAACTTTTTGATGGTTTTTGACATTAGCTTCAGTACCCTTCCGTTCATTATAGTTCTACCTTCAGACTTAGAATTAATTTAGATACTTCAAGCGATTTTTGCAAGTTTTTTCCAAGTTTGGATCCCAAGCAAGTCGAGAAAAACTTGCCCTTGATAGTAAAAATGTTATAGTAAAAACTGGTGAGCCCTAGAGAATTTCGATGACTACCCTTTACGAGGCCTCTTTAGCATCAATGTAAAACTTTCTAGGACCAAGCTGATTTTTTGGAATTTAAAAAGGCCGCCGAAGAGTATTCACTTTATGAATTGGTAGTAAAATAAGTGATAACAACCCGCCTAAAAAAAAATGATTTGACAAGTTTAGCCCAAGCCCTGAAAAGTTTCCCTTATGTAAATCTAGGCGAGGAAAACTTGTCAATTACTCTTGAGGCCCTTGCTATTAAAAACTTGTCAAAACTTCTTACACAACAAAAAAGAAGTGAATAAGCATCATGCAATAGTACCTATGAATATTAAAAGCATAAAGTTATTTGTTTTTAATATTTCATCATAACTGTAGACTTTTTGTTTGTAACTTGAAGCAAAATGTTACATTACTGATGAGGGCCTTGAGAGTTTCCATAGTCAACCTTGCTAGGCCCTTGCTAGCATATCAATTAAGAACTTTCTAGGGCCTCGTTAAAAACTAGATTGTTTTTCCAGGTGGGAAGCTATGACTTTACCGAGAACTATAATGTCAGTGACTAAGAATAGAATTCATGAATTATATTCCTCACGTCCTGAAATTAAATGAGTTAAGAGCCTTTATGGCTTTTAAATCACTGCGCCTACGGCCTCTTTCATTATCATTAATACTTTATTCCATTCCGCCAAAATCACTTGCATAATCAAAATAAATGTTTTTCGCTCTCTTAAATCTCGATAAGATTACGTGGGTTCGGTAAATATGAATCAATTTAAATTTATATGCACCACCACCCCCGAAATTTTGTTAGTCGACTAAAAATTGCTTTAGGCCTTATATTCCATCACCTTGACAAAGTTCGAGAGAGTCAGTCAAGTTAGCTCCCAAAGTGCACATAAAAATTCAATTTGTTAAAATAACAAAGAACAACACCCTATAATAAGCATAAAGAACACATTTACAAACAATTTTTCAATTTTTTTTTTTTTTGTGTATTCCATTGCTGTTACCACCACCCTCCCTCCAAAGGATAAAAAAAGCCTATAGCATGTATCTATGGTTGGCTCAAGGGCAACGTTCAAGTTTTAATGCATTTGTTCCTCACGGGTAGGTACAAACATATTATTTTGTTGGTGGAGTACATGAGATTGGTGAGGGTTTGTGGGTGGGTAGATGAGTGTGGGTATAGGTTGGGGTTCAAAATATTTGGCACATTTTCAAGTCACGCTGAATGTCAAGCAGATTAGCCGGCGACTTATCACCCCGAATGAGTCACGAGGGCAATGGGGCAATAACAACAAACTTTTTTTTTCTCACACACAGTGGCTCGACTTGTATGCCTTGTTGATATGTTTTTTTTTTTCAATTTTTTTTTTTTTTTTTTAAGGATAACAAGGAGGATAGGCTCTGAATTTGACCTTCATTCACATTGAAATCAATATTTAGTTTAAAAAAATATGTATGTATGTAGTAGGAACACAACTATAGTTGTGTACGGAGATGGAACTTGCAACCAAGCACGCAGTGCAAATAGAAGTTGACGAATAAGGTGAAAGGGCAACTACTATACGTGAACTGTGTCAGATTTTTGTTTTTTATTTTTTTGTATTCTATATTCTCTAGGATTTTTTAACCTCCTTATATATGTTTGTATGTATGAGAGGGAGCTGTCGAAATTGAAATAGATACAACAACAAAAAGTTGGGAAATAGATAAAGAATTTGATATTGAATGCATGGAAGCTTAGACAAGTAGGTTTTTCGTCATGTTCATGCCAGGGAAAAAATATGTGCAATGCATCAAGCAGTAAGGACTGTGATATTTATACTGCTTTAGATCACGTGCACGAAAGCGTATCACTGACGTTTAACAACTGCTTGGTTTTCAATTCAATAGCGGTTCACACATATACAAGGAATTTGCAAATTGTACTAAGTTCTTTTTTTTCAGTAACAATGTTTATTTTATTTAAATTGATTCCATATTTTTTTAACCTCGATGTGATTCGAATTTTAATCAAAATTGGTTTTTGTAGAAATTTAGTTCTTATTTACAATTCTCGCAAATTGATAATACTGCTTTGCGCTCGCAATTACAGTATCTCGCTTTTAGCAGAGTTGCATGCACATCTCGCAGAAAAAATATCGCAAATATCAACCGAAATTTTGCAATTTAAAATCTCGCAAGCCAAAATTTTCAAAATCAAGTTTTTCCTTACATCAAACCTCTCCGTTTTGCAATGAAAAATAAAAATCTTGCGAAAAAAGGAACTCGAAAACGAAAAACTCTTTCCTTGGGTTTATTGTTTTTCAAAACATATTTTTAAAAATCAAAAAAATTGTACACGACTGCAACTGGATTTGCAATTTCTCTCTTTTGTTCTCTTAACAACAATTGAAGTATAGATATACAATAACAATAACTATTATGAATATATGATCTAAGAGTAGGCAGGTAATGGATTTTTTGCAGAAATTAGGAAATCATATGCAAATTTGATAGTTGCATTGCAACAAATAATTTAGTCCTATCAAGATCTCGCAAATTAAAACCTCACGCAAGATTTGATTTTGGAGTTTTCGATTAAAAAAATGTATCTTTTGCAATGCAATCAAATTTTGCGGAAATTTAATATGCGAATTTTTAGTTTGCGGGATTTTTGGATTGCGAGGATTTTTAAAAGAAAATGCGAGACTATAGGCGTTTTTTATTGGTAACTTATGGATAGCGCAGCAATGCGAGTCCGAATAAAACGTATATTAACTTTTATATCCACTCTTAATTGAAATCTCAAAGTTGGTATCTGTGGCATTAAAATTGTCAAAATCAGCTGTTATTGAAAAAAAAATAGTATTTGGAAACAAAAATGGATTTTAAATGGTTCCAAATGGCGTTTGTTCGAATTTGCATTACTGCCCCTATGATAAATGTCTTGCTTGGATAATTTTCTTTCAATTTTTTGCCCTTTTACGCTATGATGTATCCTAATTAGTTGATTATAGTCGAAAGAAAACAAATGAAATCATTCCTATATCCAATTCACAATTAAAAAAGCTAAGGGATGTGTTGGAAAAGTATTGCTTTTTGTATGTCAAGTTGAATAAAGGGCTATGCACATGGGAATGACCAACGAATGTCGAATAAACAAACAAAATGGGATTTAAAACATTTATAAACCTAAATTCTTCAAAATTGTAGAAATTTTATAAATGTTAATGTTGAGGTATGTACTAAAATTTGCATTTTATTTGCAAAAATAAAAGAAATTTGAGTTAACAAATTGTTCCTCAAGAAGCAAACAATTTATGCTGGGTATTTTAAAAAGTGTCCAAACTTTTGTCACAAAACTGCCTTTTACCCGATTCCGATTAAGTCTTAAATATTAAAAGTCAGGTCAAATAGAGCGCGGTCCAGTGGGATTGTCAAAACTTTACTGGGAAAGTTAGCGGTCAAATTTTGTTTTTTAATTTTTATAATTATATGGTGGTCACCAGACCGAGCTCTGTTTGACCAGGCTTTAAGAAAATAGACGAAATTATGACAAGTTGCCAATCGTTTAAATCTGACAAGTTCCATAATGTCTTCCATTTTCTGCCCATTAATGCTATAATCGTGTACATGATTTAAATTTTGCCATATAAATGACAGGGTAAAATGGCATTAAACATTGCCATTAAAGTCGTCGCAATGACACCAGTCCTCAAATAATTACAATACATATACAATGAAGAATGAACTTGCTAATCCTGGTCTGGCCAGTTTTACGACATCAGATTGCCATTAATTTTTTGTGTGTGAATGTTTAAGCATATGTATGTCATCATGGCAATCCATTATCTTACAGAAATAAATCTAGCCACTATGTGTAAATGGGGCTTATAGCTTTGTTTTTAAGTTTTACTAAAATTGCTTTCTTTTTTCAAATGCCTATTTATCCCCTCACATCTTTTCTTAACTCTCCTTCAATCGAATTTCATTCTCTTGATAGAAAGAGAATTTCAGACTCTTACTTGACAAGTAACGAACATAGTCCACGTACCTACATTTGTATAATTTACAGTACATTTAGTGAAAGTGTTTACCCGAAAGTACCCTATAATGATTTCTATTAGAAATGGAGTGATAGTTATTTGTCTGTCAAGAAAGTAAATGTTAAGTGATTTGATTTCAAAACTGCCATCAAAAGTGTTTACATTTGGTGGTAAAAAAAAACAACGAGTCAGGGCATGGAATATTTTCGATGATCGTCTAATCGTATCTTAATATTCCAAGCCACCTAGTGGTGACTAGTAAAAACAAAGCATAAATAAAACGAACACATCCTTATATGATCAAGGTCTGCCAACCTTCACGAAGGAAATATTTTTCTGCAGTCCAAATTGTTGTTCTATTCCAAACATTCCACAAATCTTATCTGCAGTATTATATCCACTATTTTTTACTGACTAACTTATCCACACTAATCGATTGTTGTTGTTTACTGTGTTAACCGTTTGCTGCGCTGCCTATACACTTACCAATAAAAAACGCCTTATGAAAGGTGAGATTTTGTAATTGCGAGATTTTGTAAGGTGAAATTTCGAATGCGAGATTTCATACGTAATTCTTCTCCACATCGCCTATTTTCCTTACCGGACTTAAAAATGTGCAGATGCTCTAGTAGAAAAATTATAAAAATCCAGAAATTGTATGCGGCCGAAATTTTGGAAGTGTAAAATTAAATCGCTCTATCAATTTCTTTTGCAAATATTTGAAGATTAAGAGGATATCGCGATAAGCAATTGTATGCAATTAGGCTGTATTCCTTTGAAAGGACCAATTTATGTCTATTCTATTTATTAAATATATTTTTTGTCGGCACATGAGCATGCTTAAGCCTAAGTTGGTCCTCAACAAGTCAACGAAATGCTTACGAAAACGAAGCTGAAAAATATTCATTGGCAGCTGAAAAAATTCAAAAAAATTAAAACAAATACAAATGCATACAAATTTCCCGCAGTCATGTTGTAATGAAAGAAACAATAAAAATAAACACAAAAAAGCTCAAACGTCACTTTTCCGCACACAGTTATTGGTCTGGTTAATTAATTAGGTGCAAAAAAGGATCGTAGACTTCTCCAAATAACCTGCTGCAATTATAAATTTCGCTCGTTGAACAGCATAACGTAAAGTAGATTTCGTAATGTCATTTTTGTATCGTTTCGTATCAACAGCTACTAGGCTTTAAAACCAAAAATGATACTAAATTATCTAGGGCTGGCCACGATACCAATAAAGTCTCGGTATCGTTTGATATCGGTATCGGAAACCGAAGCCATACCGAGGCCAAACCAGCTTCAAAACACCCAAAACGATACCGAGACCAAACCGAGACCAAACCGAGACCATAACGAACCTTAAGTCCCGAAATTAACTGAGACTCTCGGTGGTATCGTTTGGTATCGGCAGAAAAAATGGATTTTTGAAAATTAGTATTAATTAATAACTTTTTGTTCTTGGTGTCTCGAAAACGGCTCTAACGATTTGCATGATATTCTCAAAGTTACTTATTTTTAGCTAGAGGAAGGCTTAAGAAGCGATTTTAGTAAAATGCACCCACTGCCGAGCCCATTTTATATATTGGTTTCTCGGGAGCTGCTTATACGATTGTGATGAAATTTTCATAATTTTCGTAAACAGCTTGTAAGCGATTTGGAAGAAATGTTAGGAGTTAGTTCTTATTATAACAGTAAGGCTTGATTCATACTACTGTGCCAATATCGATAGATTCTCAAAACGTTCTCGCTCCGATACTTAACCCTAGTATTCACATTGCGGCTCCGATACCGATATCGATATAGCTCCCATATTTTTTTGTATTCTTTTTTTCATATATTATTTTCAAATTAATTTTTTTTTGTCATCGATTTGTCACATCAAAATAAATTGAAAATTGAAAAATGAGTTCTCACTTCGATAAAATATTCTTTCAAACAAATCGAAATCGGAGCGAGAGCGTATCGGTTTTGGAGAGATAACGATTGTGTGAATATAAACATTGTTTCTCGTTTAAGAATATTTTAATGTAGTGAGCATGTACTGAGACTGTATCAGTATTAGAACTATAGTGTGAATCAAGCTTAAATGTGACCGAGACCGATACCGATACCGATACCAAACTTAGTCATACGATACCCAGACGAGACATAGTAATACGGGACCGAGACCGATACCGAGACGATACCGAAATGTTTCAATTTAAACGATACCGAGACGATACCAATAAAAGTCTCGTTTGGTTTGGTATCGTGCCCAGCCCTAAAATTATCCCATGCATTACTGATTACACATTGGCCAAATTTCAATTTGTTTGGTATAACTTGGAAACAGGCCGAATTTGATATTTTTCAAGCACTTGTACAAAATCAAATTTCTTGGCGAAATGGATGATTTAAGAAAATTTAAAGATTTTTTTTAATTCTTTACTAAATTGCGCACAATTTTTTTCGGAACAAAGCCAGACTCTAGACATGACATAAAAAGCAAGTTAAAAAAATCGTTTTTATTAAAAACAGGCAGAGATTCTCATATTAAAAATTTACCATTTCTTATCAGCTTTCAGTTTCGTTATATTTTAATTGAGCACGTCTTGAGCTTAGTTTTGCTCCGAAAAAGGTTGTGTACGATTAAGTAACAATGACAATGACTCACAATTGTAAATTTTATAGATAGGGCTTTTTGAAATTATTATTGGTGGAGTAGATTCTGCTTTAACGACGTGACGCAAGACAGCATTGAGTCTTAGAAGAATTCAATTCTACGCGTTTATTCACTCGACCTACTGGACACGAGAAATTATATCAAGATCTGAATTTAATGAGCTTATTAATCAGAAGAACAGTTATTTGAGCCTAGAAAATAATACCAATAACTGATGAAGCTGTCGTCAACAAAACCAATTAATGGATTCGAGTTTTGGATAAGAGATTATTTATACGAATATGACAAACAAAATGGGAGACAAAACAGAGCCTTGTGGTATACCAGAATTTAAGTATTTCTTTTGTATTAGACTTAAAACCACGTAAAAGGTAAGAATTCAAAATGCATTCATTTTAAGAAAAGCGCTTGATTCCAGACTTTATTTCTTCTGAAACATCAAGCAGATCATTAAGAAGCTTTGATTCTTCACGATATTTCTTAAGCTAATAATAATAGATCAGCGAAGGAAGGTTTGTTGTAAGTGCTGTCCGATAGTTTGAAGTTGCAGAATATTCGGCTTTTTAAGGGACAAGCTGGACTAATACCATTTTCTATAAACCAAGGGCCTATTTCACCTCTACTAAAACAGAGCTTCACCAACTACATCCTCTACATCGTACATCTAAGTCCAACAGCTACATCAGTTATATTTGTCTGATTCAAACAAACAACTGGAGTAAAGAAATAAAAGATAAAAAATATAATAAAATACTAACGTAACTTATAAGTAATTGTAATATGAAGTTGTAAAATGTAGCTGATGTAATTGTTGTAGTACGGCAGATATATGCCCCAGGAGAAATGAAGAGTGATAGAGTAACATAGATCACAACAAAAACATAAATATTAAAAAAGGAGCCAAGTTCTTATGTGTACAAGAAACCTGTGCGTAAAAAGTCAGCCAAAAAAAGTAATGAGATCTAAAATATATGCCAAGTTTTAAGTTCATGAAGTTTAATATCAAATATCTTAAGAAGAGTAATATCGAAACAATTCCAAATCATGACAGAAATTTGGTAATTAATGATTACTGATTATAATTTGGTGGGTTCACTGGTCAAGTTTTCATACATTTTAAATTTGTGATAAAGTAAGTATTTAACAGAAAACTTGCCAAGTAAATCCACCAAATTTTAATCAGTAATCATTAATTACCAAATTTCTGTCATGATTTGGAATTGTTTCGATATTACTCTTCTTAAGATATTTGATATTAAACTTCATGAACTTAAAACTTGGCATATATTTTAGATCTCATTACTTTTTTTGGCTGACTTTTTACGCACAGGTTTCTTGTACACATAAGAACTTGGCTCCTTTTTTAACATTTATGTTTTTGTTGTGATTTCACTCCTTTTTGCAAAGATTTATTTTGCCAGGTGAAAGTAATACCAATTCTGATAAAGTGGGTGGATGGCACCCCCCCCCCCTGAATGGACAATTCCAAATTTTCAATTTTTTTCCTTTCTAAATACTTCAAGTCCTACCGACCTACCAATTTTCATCGTTCTACAACAATCGGTAGTGCTCCATATAATTTATAAGAATTTTTAAGAATGTGGGTGGATGCCACGCCCCATGAATGCAAAATTCCAATTTTTCAATTTTTTCTTTCTAAGTACTTAAGCCCTACCGACCCACCAATTTTCATCGTTTTACAACAATCGGAAGTGCTTCATATAGTTTATAAGAATTTTTAAGAATGTGGGTCGATGCCACGCCCCCTGAACTGAAACTTCCAATTTTTCGATTGTGTTTTCTTCTAAATACTTCAAGGCATACCAACCTACCAATTTTCATCGTTCTACAACAATCGGAAGTACTCCATATGATTTATAAGAATTTTTAAGAATGTGGGTGGATACCACGCCCCCTGAATGCAAAATTCCAATTTTTAAATTTTTTTCTTTCCAAGTACCTTAAGCCCTACCAACTTACCAATTTTCATTGTTCTACAACAATCGAAAGTGCTCCATATAATTTATAAGAGTTTTTAAGAAAGTGGGTGGATGCCACGCCCCCTGAATAGAAAATTGCAGATTTTCGATTTTTTCCTTTGTATGTACCACAAGACCTACCGTTGTGCGAAATTTCAAGTTTCTACGATGTCGGGAAGTGCTCCATAATTTTGATGATCTGTCAGTGAGTCAGTCAGTCAGTGAGTCAGTGAGTCAGTGAGTCAGTGAGTCAGTCAGTTACGGTTTTTGCGATTTTTGAAGTCGTATATCTTGGGAACTACTAATGCTAAAGAGTTGAAATTTGGTGAGCCACCTGTGTTTGATCAGTTCAGCAAATACTCCGAATTTGAAGTTTCAGACTTTATTGGTACTGAAGTTAGAGGGGGGTTGAAAATCGCCTGAGTTTGTTCCTGTAAAAAGGGTGTAGTGCCGCGAACTTGGCTGGGCACTACCGTGCCCTTTGATATAAAAGCTTAAGCAGTGGCCTTAGTAGTAGTAGGCATCTCCTCAACCCAATTTTCAATACTTTTTGATGGTTTTGGCTTCTATGTTTTTGTTGAAAAGCTTCACTAATATTCATTACAAGTGCCTGAATTGTCTGAGGATTTTTTATAAAGCACAAAATCGCATAGTGTAAAATCGTGCTAACCATCGCCATTACGACTGATCACACAATTACACAGGCTTACACGGTTTTTGGCATTGGCACATGATAAGATTCGTTCTAAAGGTAATTTTTGGTGCTTAATCTTCGTTTTTCGTCATCAGCTCTGGTTTTTGAGATATTTCCGTTATAAAATTTAAAAAAAAAAACGCGGATTTTCGTCATTTTTAAGGTTACATAACCAACGAGCTACACATTTTTTAAAGAAATTTTACAACGAAAAAATTCAAAATTCAAAATTTTGACCTAGCCTTTTCTTGAAATGCAAAAAAATTGCTAATTCGCAAGTTCCTAGCATGCTTGGTTCCTGAGATACACCATGTGACCTGCTTACTTCACTGTGAAGTTAGCAGGTCACTAAATAATACCTTTTTTTTTTAGTAATGCAAAAAATGCGAAAAAGCTGCAAATTTCTGTTAAGGTCCCATTTGCGTGGATGAAAGTTGCCCTTCTAACTTCACAGACGTGGTAACTTTGCTTGTTCACGTAGCCTCGATATTGAAATGTGCATCATCTGAAAAGATTATTTTCTGAGAGAAAAATGAACATGAAGCGGGTGGTCATTTTGCTTCAATTTCTAAATAAATTGGAACTTTGAAGGCGAATTATCCAAAATCATGGGGCTTATTGCGGGAGTCTACTAGAAAAAATTCCAATAGCCAAAAACTGAAAAATCAGAAATACTTCATAGAATTGAAATTTCTATCAAATAGAAAAATACATCAAAAAAAGAAAGATATTTTCTAATATAAATTAGCAATACCGATAATCGACTTTAAGTCTATTATAGACTCTCGCAATAACGCCCTATGTTCGTCAGCTAATCAACAAACCAATCTCACGAACTTTATTCTGATGCAGAGCTTTCAGTGTCAAAATAGTAAATGATTCAATAAGAAACCAATAGATGACTCAAGTTATACCTAGTACTTTTTGCCTCGATTTATTGATGATGCAAAAATGTGGTTCATCAGATATAATTGTTTTGTTGCATGCCTTTCCAGCTTGTTTGAAATAAACCCGGATTTTGTACATCGGAAACTGACGAAGTTCTTCAGTCATGATAGCCTTTTTGCAGCTTGAATTCGGTGTTTTTTGTTTGACCAGCTCTCCCTACCAGAAATTCTTTAAACGCTGCATTAAATAGCAACTATTTCAAAGGTAATCAAATAAGTATTGTGTTTTTTTAAGTTACCAATTCCGGTTTTTTTATTTGACCTAGATGCTGTCGATAGAAGACCACATTTTGTGCAATTTATTTATGCACACAAAATGCCACACCTACCTTCGGTTTCGATAGGTTAAAACTTGTTTCCTTTCTTCGAACTGATTTAAAGTTCCTGATACATTTTTTATATACCTACCTAAATTGGCCATGATAGTGTTTTGAAATTTGATCCAAACTTTGCACAAAAGAAATTTAAAAAAACCATTCACCTTAAGTCACACCCAATGAGGTGGGTAGGTACCTATATGACCAAAAACCACAAACAAAAAAGTAAGAAACCTGCTCACCAACTAGGTAGGTACTACTCTCTTCAGATCTCATTTCATATTCATAACAAATAATTCCAAATCCTGTCTGCAAATATACGAGAATCATGAAAATCAAACAAAGAGTGTACAAATTCAACTTCCCTCTTCTCTCAACCCAAACTCTACACAACAACAACAAAATCTCAAACTCTTTAAGGAAAATAAAAACAAAAACCAATAAAAAATAAAAAAAAAGTATAATAACCCACACAGATGTGAACCTTTGTATCTCTGCCAAAACACATTCAGAAGAAAAGGAGATTCCAAATGCAGACTTCTACCGCCCAAAGGGACAACAAGAGACATTGCTCTGCATATTCATTTCACAAATATTTAAGTAATAACGTTAACGTTTGTGGCCCGTGTGAGAGGCATCCAGAGGATGATATCACAGTGGGTACAATGCAACAAAACAACAACAATAACAATAAAAAAAAAACGAATAACAACGAGTCCGAGACATCACTTCACCTGGATTTTCCTTTTTTTTTTGTTTTGTTCCTTTCTTCATTTCTACAGTCGTATCCACTTTCCATAATCCAGTTTACCAAAACGGCACCATGAGTATAAATGTAGCTACAACAAGAACCGTTCCACACCGGTGTGTAGCGTGGCGGGCGCATTGTTCCATTGCTTGCAGCGCTACACTCTTCGAGCAAAATGTTATTCGTACACTATAGTACCACCACCAACCACCACACTCAAGCGTAGCTTTTTAAGTGTTTTACCTGAAAACGCGATAAACCGGTTAATTCGTTCAGCACCTCCCCAAGCCCCTCAACTACCTACATACAATTAAACATAGTTTTGTTTGTATCGTTATCGTAATCAAGTCGAATGCTCCACTGTCATCGGTCGGTGGATACATTCAAACCACGACGACGGACGCGAAGCACGGATGGGAGTATAAGGAAAAGCAAACATACATCTACCTATGTACCTTCCTGTGCTACCTACAAGAACGTGGTTCTGTAAGTTGCAGCAAAATGTAGGTATCTGAAAGATTATGAAAGTTAGTACCTCTCCTTGTCGATGTCGCTGGTAACTACCTTACCGCCTTTGGGCCAAAATCGAGTTTCTGTTATTTCCGCCTTGGGGATAACTTAGTTTGGAATATTTTTTTCCTACCAATCCAAAAAAGATGTACATGTATTTGAAAGATACACAATTTTTTTTTATACTCGAATTTGGAGCAATTCTCATTTTGTATTTTTCAAGTTTTTTTTTTTCTTCTTGGTTTGGTACACCTTATAAGTTCGAGACCGGTTAGAATAACAACACAGCTCCAAACTTATAAAGTTCCAAGTCCAATTTGGAACTCACAGAGAGAGATGGTGAGAAATTGAATATTGAAATGAAATGCACAGCCCGAGGGAGCATTACAGTGCTGAAATTTTCTGTTACATAATATGGGCATGGGGGCAAACGAAGGGAAGAACGAAGCAAACGAGTGAATGACAATGACGGTAATTGTTGCATAAAATACAAAGTTGGATGTAATTTTTTGTGTTTTTTTTATTTTTATTTTTTATAGCATGGAGCGCGTGCTTTTGTAGAAATTATAATTTATATTCAAGGAAAAAACACTTTTGGGAGCTGTGAATAAATTCAATGCAAAATCTAAAAAAAAGACAAGAAAAAAGAATATAGAAGAAGAGTTAAGCAAGATATTGTGACACAAGGTAATCACAGTTACCATTAATAATGAATTTTAGTATAAATTCAGTTGGTTAGTTTCAGGATACTTATCCTTGTGACATCTTTCTTACTCTGCTGCAGGCAATTTTTCTTTGCGATTATTCCAGATTTATACCTACATACATGGTTCAAATAAGGAAATCATTTTACTACCAACAAAATTTAGTCTAACGGATATATACGTCATTGTTGAGGGCAGAAATACTATGTAAAGTGTTCAGGGATATCAGCTCATGAATCTTGAAGGCTCCCATGCATTCATTTGTGTTTTTAATCGATATAAAAAAGCCAGGTAGCAATTTTTTTGATGCATCGTAAGTAATTGTGTTACTATGTAACCTTTACAAAAATATAATAAGAATTTGGAGGCTAGTATAGTTAGTCACACTTTCTTATCTATGAATAAAAACCAACTTATTGGGTATGAACGTTTTTTTTCGATCATATTTATCGTTTCAATAAATTCTATACTAAAGGAAAATGCATGTACTCAGTACATATACTTGTACCTTGCAAAATGTCTGCAGTGAAACTTGCATCCTATTGCAACGAGAGGTCTATGCACATAAATACCTTATGCACATAGTATATAACTGAGAACAGTTGGTATGTAGTGGATACAATTTAATTTAAATGTATAGAGTATGAAACCTAACATCAACGTATATGGCACTGAGTAAATATTTATGTTGTCAGTCAATGGACAAAGTCACGTGTAGACACTAAATGTTATTGATATGTACTCAATACATAGTTATAGACCAGCTTTAATGAAATTTTAATTGAGTGCATACTTAAACCTTAACACCGTCATCTAAAAAGAAACATTATTAGAGTGATGTGCTGAGTACAAGTAACGTGTTTTGACTACACATCTCGCTTGTGAAAAAAACTGTTTTGGCCACAGCACCGTGGAAAGCCTTAAGTGTCAATTCATTCATTTCTTACAAAAGTATTTTGTGTTGCCAATTGGCTTAGTGGTTGCATGGTCCATCAGTGCTTGGAAGAATGTGGGCAATAAATGCAGATGATATGTACTCAATACATAACTATAGACCAGCTTCAGTGAATTTTTTTTAATACAAAATACATAGTATATTCAACACAACATCAAGTGATGAACTGAGTACAGGAAAAGTGTACTGGTGTCAAAAGGATCAGACCCATATATATGTAGTGAGTACCTGCAGCTGTAGCCATACAGCGGGGTTATTAACAGCAAAATCAACACGGAGATTACTTTCAAATATATGTGCATACATAATAATGAGTACAAGAAGCTGTATCCATGACATAAAATTAATAAAACCACATTGTGTACTCTTTACAAAGAGTATATGTACGCACTACATTTTTATAAAATGAACCCATATTTCGCATATTTTTAGAATTAAAATGCATGAATCGGTCGCACGTACATGCTTTTATGTTCAAGAGACTTATAGTATAGGTTTAAAAATTTGTATATAAAAACATTAAAATTCTGAGAGAAAAATGTCCTTTAAAATATTTCCTTTGCTAAGAAAATTTTAATTATTGATTACAAGTTTGCAAAATTTTGGGTGATGATAGGGTCCTTAGAAAAAATATATTTTTAAGACTAATTTTGGGTCACTAAACACGAAAATCAAAAAAAAAAAAAAATTCCAAAGAAGCGTTTTCGAGATATGCGCAAAAATCATTTTCTCAGCAATTTTTTCAGATGTTGCTAATTTTTTTAAATCTCGCTAACGGCTTAGCTAATTTACATAAAATGTGTATTTTCTGAATGTTCTGATCTGTCTCCTTCCGACGATGTACTGCTTGTATGAGTCGGACTGAAATTGTATAATTTACAGGCATTCAAAATTTCAAAAACGAGCATTTGTGAAAAAAATTCTAGTTGTCTGTTATTTCCCAAAAAAAATCGATATGCTGTAGCTTAAGGAATAGACCTTAGCCCTCATTTTATTTATTCACATATCGTTTCAATATGATGATTTGCTTTAGAAGGGTACATTAGCACGAATGACAAAGTCCGGAATAGCAAAAAATGAGAATCCCATACGCCATAGTCGCAAATGCCCGCAATTCCGAACGACAAAATCGCGAATAGCAAAAACCCGAATGGACAAATCCCGAATGCAAACAGATCCCGAATACATAAGAAATTAGATCCCGAATTTCAAAAATTTCTTAGAACTATTTTAGTACTTTTTAAGAAATCAAAATATTTGTATGACTGGGTACATACACATAAGACATTCAAATTTCGAATGCAAAAATTTCGGACAAAAAAATCTATATTGTACAAAAATCAATAAAGGTTTGTTTGATCACGAAAAAAGTCCAACATGCCATTTAATTTTTAATTTAGGTATTCGAAATTTTATGCATTTTTGGAATTTTGGCATTCGGAATTTCGTCCAAATCCGATTTTCTTTGTGATATTTGTCAATGGTCTAATGAAGTTTATTATAACTCATTTGGAAATCAAATCCTTTTTATAAAAATAAATATAAATATCCAAACCAATTTTAGTTTTAGTGTTCAACCAAACTCAAAAAAGTCAAATAAATGTAAGCCTCAAATTTGTCACCACCGAAATTTTTGTTTTCCAATTAAAAATACAAAAGAAAAACACTTAACTTTTTCTTCTGCTTTCATTCTAGGTACAACGGTTCCCAAATAAACCATTGATGCTCATCAATTTAAAACCTCAAACTGACTAATGGATATTTCTCTGAATGTCCATCATCAAAGAAATTTCTTTGGTGTTGTTAAAATTTTTTTTTTAATTCGTTATAACCACCACTTCCGAATATTTGGGTTTTAACTAAGCGACGACACATTTTTAGTTTAATTCGATTTTTATCGGACCAGCAGACAAAAAAAAAATCCCTTTTATTTTGTGATCATCATCATCATCGTCATCATCATCGCCATCGTTGTCATCTCTATCGTGACCCTGCATGTATAGTTTCAATTGAAATCTTTTCTCGATTAACCAATGTCAAAGCAAAGTGTGCTATCTCGTCATTTTCCCAAAGAGTCATCTAAAATGGACTAAAGAAGGATATTCATTCAATGATAATGAATAAATTTACCGTTAAGCGAGGCTACCACCACCACCGTAACCATTACCATTACCACATTCTGAGTTCCGATTCGTGTCCTGAATTCTTGATTACTCTGTCGTGGTTATATTTTTTATTGATTGAGATGAGAGGTTTGTGTGTTTCGTGTTAGGTGGATAACATATAAATGATCATTGATTTGATGGTGTTCACTTAAGGAGAGTCGAAGTGCAAAAATAATTTTTTTGTTTTTGAATCAAAACAAAACAAAAAAAAAACAACCCGAAGATGTGTTTCAATAAAAAACAAAAATGAATAAATTCGATTATCCTTTTTTTGATGTCCTTGTTTGAGGTCATGCAAAATTCGTTATTTTTAATTTATCACATCTTGAATTCTTAAACATTTAAATCAGATTCACCGCTGCTGCTTTATACTATTCAACTAAACTCTCAGAACATAAAGTGGTCCTTTCGATATGACCATCATAAAAAGGATTATGATCTCGCACAAGAGGAGAATGAGACAAAACAAAAAACACCAATATAATGATATAATCCCACTTCTGATACTCATAAAGATTGTTATCGACCCTGCAGCCATTTTGATGGATAAATATTTACGATAAGGAGGACTCTCTCTTAAAGAATAAAATAAGATTTTCTCTCTCTCTTTCTCTCTCACTCGTTCTATTCAATGTAGCTGAAAGCTGATGCTCTAAGCCGAATAGATATATACAAAAATAATATCCTTTTCTTTTTTGTTGCCATTGAACTCATGTTACCTCTTGTGTACGATGTGCTCTGGGTTGATGCTACTGCTGCTCGTATAAATATTCTACACATGTGTGTCAGTGGCAATTATATTACCCTCAAGAAGGAGCATTAAAATTGAAACTCAGGATACTATTGTTCGCTTGCGAGTCACTTAAGGACATTGTCTTGCATAATATACCGCACTTATAATAGAGAGCAGATAAAATCGCCTTTTATATGTCCTTCTCATCTCGTCTTAGTATTTCGAAGGAGCTATTTGCATTTGTATAGATACCCAATCCTATACCTATGGACTCCGATCGTCATCAACAACGCCTAACTTGGCTCAATTTCAAGAAAAAAAAAACGAATATTCGTCCTTTTTTGTGCTCAACGAGTGCAGAGCTGCAGGGACAAATTTGAAAGATGCCCATTCATTGAGAAGCCGCATATAAATGTATAAATGTAGGTATGTATAACAGAAGAAACAAATTTGTTCATTCATGGACCGTTATATTGGTACCTAACCTACACGTATACACAATACACAATACACACGACCGAACGACGACGAACAAAAAAGAAAAATCTTCATTTGATATGTATACAATATGCCTTAAGGATATGCCAAGGCATCCTTATGAAGTACGACTCTTAAGTGGCTGAAAACATGGATGAAGAAGGAAAACGAAATATTAGGCCATTAAAAACAAAGTCCTTAGTGGGTTGCCTGTTATTTGGGCGTTCTTCCTTACTTTTTTTTATTTCTTTAACTTTACTCACGTAAAGCATATTCATTTTTTTTTTTGATTTCCTAAATATTAAAGTAGGGGGGAAAATGAATATTTTTATATATTTTTTTTTTATTTCCTTCCCTTTTTGAAATCTCCTTTGCCATGTAGACCAATGGCTAGCTTTTGTACAGGATGTTTGCTCAGTGATGATTTTGGAGTTAGTATATTTTTTAATTTAGTTTTCTTGAATATTAAAGATTTTTGTTGATTTTAGCGCAGGGCATCCCTTTGCGGTGGTAGGTATGTACTTATACGGACTTTTTAGATTTGTTTAGTGTTTTTTTTTTTGTATATTTGTTTTCTTTTTTTTTTCAAATAGATTCAAAAAGGGAGTTTGGGTTCACTTGAGTATTGAAATTAATTTGATTTATTCAGGGAATTCAACTTCAAATGGCCTGAGCATAAGATAGAACATGACACTATAGGATCGGCGGAAATCCATGGAAGAAGAATTTTTTTGTGTTTACATTTCCGCAAGAGCCAGGAAAATTATATTTAGATTTATACTTCTTTTAGAGGCTCTACATTCAAATTTGTTAAAGCTTATTTTTTCAATATAGTTTAATAATTCTTATGTTTAATATGTTAGCTTTAATAAAGACACAATTTCTAGAAAGACTTAGGTAAGGGTCTTTTGCGAAAATCTTTTGGAAAAATTCAAATACAGCGAAAATACTTAATAAATAATCAAATAGAAAAGTACCTTTAGCCTATTCGACTTGGAATATTTTTGACTCTCGCAATTACGTCCTTAGCTTTTTAATATTCGAAGGAAACAAATTGTGATTTGCAATTCTGTTTGCCTGTCTGTTCGGCTACAAAATATTTTTGTACCCAAAAAGAGCTCCAAGACTTTTTTTTATCAATAAATTACTTTAAGTAAGGGCTCACTTTGGATCGAAAACTATTTATCAAAAAATGTTCTTTATTTTTGATTTTTTCAGAAGCTTCTGAAATTTTCAGCAGACTTCCCGGAGTGTTATTTTCAAGGGATATTAATATTAAAATTATTTCGAGTTAGAGAAGGTTTTGCAAAAAATCGCCACAATCCGAAAATGAGATATGGGTGATTCTCTGCCAATTGTGATTCTTTTTTTAAAGAAATTTCAAAAATTAAAACTTATTGGAAACAATTTTTGTTTTGTTTTTGTGGCTTCAGTTAGTCAAAGTATCAAATCTGTAAAAGCATTTTGCTACAACTTTTAAAGAACAAAAAATATGGTGAAATGTACTAAAACTGGAAAAGACGACAATGAAGCTCTATTACTTTTTTTTATTTGTATTTTGTTTTATCTCTTTTTAACCATATTTTTGTTGAGATTCTAGATTAACTGTTATGTTTTGACCTCTTGACATTTCTACTTCCCTTATTTTCCTTGAATATGTATAACTTTTTCGTTTGTGTAGTCTTTTTTATGGAATGGTAACCCTTTTCATTGTGCTGGGTTATTACTTAGAAACTAAGTATTGCACGGAATAGTTTTTGTTTGGTTCTTTCGAAGTATTGATATCGTTTTAATAAAGAAAATTCTTAGAAAGTAAACATTATTGCAAGAAATAATTTAATTACAGTTCACGGTGCCACGGTACTGACATCCACGGTACTGACATTTAGACAATTTATGTGACCTAACTTCTCTATGCTAATGAGAAAAATAATTTCCAGGACAATTTTAACATATGTCGTGTTATAACATGCTTAAAAAATACTACCACGGTACTGACAAAATAATTTGTGACACACTTTCTTCGAATGAAAACATATCACTCATAAAGTACAACAACGTTAAAAAAAATAAACGACTGTTGTTATCTATACATAAATAGTGCCTCTTTTAGAAAACAAACATCTTGAAACTAAAACAAAATGGCGGTTCAGCCAGAAATCTTTTGGATTAAAAAATAAAAGTAAATCCTCGGACAACATTCATTCATGATTATTTTATTCAGCAAAAAGTATTTTGACTTAATTTTTGCATAATTTTGTCAGCCAAGTATTGCACTCAAACTTTTCTAAGGACAACATTTCTATCCAATGAAGTATTTCAATAGAAAAGAGTAGATTTAATCGGAAAAACAAAGAACGGACATGCCACGGTACTGACATTTTTACTACATTTTTTCCAAGCCATGTGCGGAAGAAGTAGCAAATTTGGTCATGATTATCGAATGTAGATTGTATTTAAATAGCCATTTATACAATTCAAACTAAAAATATATACGAATATTTTACATTAAATATCACAAAAAAGGACTGGACACAAAAGGCGTTTTTCTTTTTTAATTCAGAAAAGAGCTCTGAACAGAGTCCGAGCATGGCGAGCATGTTCTGAACTGAACATCATCTGAGCAAGTTTGTTCTGACCACCCTGAACCATTTTTTGAAATACACCTGAACACTAGCTGTCAAATGCTATGCGTTCAGCATTGAACTCAGTCTGCTCAGTCATTTTATTCTGAGCTCATAGAGCGCGCTCTGAACACACTCAGAACGAAAAAAGAAATACAAATTTGTAGCTCTGAACGCTCAGAGCTAAAAAAGAAACACAACTTTTTGTTTGACAGTTCAGGCTCTGCTCTGAATTAAAAAAGAAAAACCCCTAAAGAATCACAGTTGGGAGTTGACGGAATCACCGATTTGGGTACAGAAATGTTTGGCTTCATGAAGCGCACAACATGGTGAAATAAATAAATTAGTAAACGGTGCAGATTTAATTCCAAGAATTTTTGAAAGCTGAGAGTTCATAAGGTTTTGAAAAACTATTCATGTAATAATTATAATATTGATCACTCATGCATAAGTACCTACACTGTAGTTTCCTTGAATAAAGGCAAAAATAAAATTGAACTAAACGGTGTGTTATGGCCAGCTTTCATGGCCATATCAAACTTATGTTTTGTGGTAAGCAAAGGTCTTTAATCTCTCCATGGAAGACACTTACAAAAATTGTTTCTTTTTTTTTTAGGTAACGGACAATTTTCAAAATTAGCCATATACATAATGTTTCGCAAACTTAAGTCGAAGCTCCTTACGCACGGCATTCAGGGTTTTTTCTTGTCAGCTTTAACCTCTTCAGATGGTTTTTTTTTTTTTTTTTTTAATTCATTTTTTATTTTTTATTTCTCTTATAACTATCTTACAGCTAGACAAAAATCCTCTTCAGATGTCCAGCACCAAGAATTACATGCCGAACAGTCGATTTGCTTGCATTAACCCCTTCTTTGAATTTGATTTTTGATGTGGAATAGCTGAAATTGGAGGCAGTTCGAATGATTTTACGGTTGTCAGATAGTGAGATCACAGTAGATGTCCTTCCTTTATATTGTTTTCCATACGAGAAAGAGTATCTTTTTAATAATATTGTCAACACAAATTGCACTTCCCTCAATTTTTTGCAATTTGGCGGTTTGAATAACCTTCCCCGTGGTAAACGTCTATTTTTGCCTTTTCGGCTGTATTTAAAATTTTGTATCTTCTCATTTTTAATCAAAGGAGAATGGGCATTATTGGGCGTTAGCGGCCATCAATGAAATTAGTGTCAAATGAATGGTATGTTACTCAGTAACAACTTTTACTATGGGCGTTACATTGCACTTCATTTAGAAAAGAAGATATTTCAATGTTAATATAATGCAATTGGATATGGAAACATTGCATAGAAATTATATTATAAGTGTGTGTAATGCTTTATCCTAACTTCAAATCATATCGTGAAACTGTTGTATTGTGTTTTAGGTGATTTCAGAAGCTCCCTACGTCACGTTTAGTTGTGGGTTTAAACAGAAACAGTATTTCAACAGTTTTTTTTATTTTTTAAATATTTTATTTAAATCAGGACTTAGACCCCCTGTTTGATGACGTTAATATAGCAGGTTGACTAATTGGCGCTTTCCAAATGCCAATACATGATAGCGTTAATACATCTACATTGCTAATGACCACTAATAACGACTTGGCGGGCTATGATTTTCGCAATAATATGAATAGACAAAATGCAATGTTCGAAAGCACCACTAGTAATTGACCTGTTTTTGACGAAAACCAAATTCGATTACACGCAACGGAATCAAGTGAGATTTAGAGCTTGACTAGATGCACTTTTACTACATAAAATACGTATCAAACATTTTGTTTTAATATAATGTTAATTATAATATATGGTATTTTGGCAAATGTATTTATTAATGGTGTTATATGGACATTTTTACAAAAATGGAATATACAAAATATTCCTGAGACTGTCAATATTTCTTACTTCACTTTCCTTTTCTATTTTTGCATTGGTTAGAGACCAGAATACTTTGTAAAACTTGATTAAAGTGTTAAAACAAAAATGCATTTTTTCGTTTTTGAAGTACACCACAATGAAAAAACTTCTGCACGGTGATTGTAGGACTCAACCACATCAAAAAATAACAAAATCATTCTTGGCCGCTCACGCCCATGTTTCATACAAATTTGCCCATTCTCCTTTGTCTATTTCACGTTAGCTTTACTGAATTATAATTTTGCACTAGTTTTCTCAAGAAATATTGACGAATGCAAGTAATTTCACAACTGCCTTTATTCAAATGAACCAAATTTCGTTGTTTAATTTTACGACGCTTTTTAAAAGCTTTGGCAAAATCGCGATTCTTTGTACAGCAAATTTTTTTTGAGTACATTCTCTTCAGAAGTTCCGAAACCTTACTTCACTTAAAAACTTTAATTATGCATGCAATTAACGGGACTTTACAGTAGCTTTAATACAAACAAAATTGCCTTTATTCAAGTGATGCGCAGTGTACATCAGGTCCGTTAAGATGCTTAAAAATCCTGTTTACGTATCTATGAATAAGGCTGCGCCTGTTTTTTTGAATATTTTTATTTTTTTGCCCCGCTCCCTCTAGTGAGAAATAATTACAAAATCTATTTAAAATTTAATTTTTCGGTTAAAGTTTACATGTGTTGGACAACACTTGACATTTCTCATACAAAATACATTGACAAAAATCTTTTACCCTCATTCTGTTGTTTATTTTCGTCTACTTTTATCATACCTGTTGTGTAGTTTATGTATGTCTTCTGTTCCAAAAGAACGTACAACTTTCAACACCTGGCTTATGTCAAACAATCCTAGAAGACTTAATGAAGTTTTGTTTTTTGTCCTTATGGTGTAGGTACTACTAGCAAAACTTGGAACAAAATCTTCCATCTGATTGCAAATTTATTCTAAAAAAACTAAGGACTTTTTTGGACTCTGGTGCTTTTCAGAACAAAACACACAATCACGATGGTCGTCTTGTGCTTTTCTTTTTTTATTTAAAAAGAGCCAATTTTTTACAAAAATTAGTCTATAGCTCACACAGAATTGATATTACTGGGACGTAGATTTACGTCCCATTAAAAAAACAGTCTTTTTTATAGTTTCTGTGGTTCTATGTACTGTACATATATGTAGAATGCATACGCCACAGCTCATTCGCACGGATTTATACTGCGAACAAATCTGCGGTGCATTGCCGTGTGAACTAGACGTAAGTTCCTCTTATTCCATGTTAGAAAAATAAAAAAAATTGCTTTAAATTTGGGTATACCTAGATATCAAGCATATTTTAGTAATTCCCTAAAGTAGGAATTCGAATTCTTAACTAAGCTCATCTTGAACAGCTAGCTCCTACAAAATAAATGATTCCGAAAACAACTGTAACTATTTTGTTTAAATTTCTTTTAAAGAACGAAAAAACGGTGGTATCTTTTTTTTTTTTTGCGAAAATTGTCTCACTTTTTTAATATTTCCCTGATTTCGTAGTTAGCACTACCGGTTTTGTTCTACAATTTTAAAAATACGGTGGTATCCTTCTTCTTCTTCCTTCTATAAAAAAGCCACTTTACTACGGCACAAGCCGTATAGATAGAACCGTAGCTTATGGCCCTATCAAAACTACATTCATGTTCGAGCTACAATGTTGAAGGTGAAAATGTAGAAAGAAATGTTTGGTGCACTAGAAATTGAGTAAACTTAAGCTATCGCTGTAGGTGCCGTGAAATAGCGCCGAGCGAAATAAAGCCGAATGTTGAAATTCGGCTTTATTTTGCTTTACTGCCCCCCTGCAACCCCCCTCCTTGGGCTCATTATAGGATTTGGGGTGGGTGCGAGGTTGGTGTATGTAAAGTTGCTTTTGCATTTACCTGGATTTAAAAAAACTATATGCAGATGAACTTTTAAATTTTTTAACTAATCAAATATGTAAGTCCTTTTGAAAAGTAAAATAACGCCGAATCGGCCTCATTTCACTTTTCAAAGCGAAATAAGGCCGAACGGTAAAATTCGATGTTATTTCACTTTAGTAAAGCGAAATAAAGCCGAATTTCAACATTCGGCTTTATTTCGCTCGGCGTTATTTCACGGCACCATCGGTATAGCTACATTTCAGTTTTTGTTTTTTTTTTATTCACGACAACAAAAAACTGAGTTTCACACCCCTTCCCCTCCCTAAAATATTATTTCGGCCCAATTTTAACGTCATTATAATAAAATGCTAAGGACGTCAAAGATTTCCAGCAGAATTCATCGCTGCCGAAAAATATGTTTATTTATTTATTAGCTCACCGCAAGTACCTATGCCCTTTAAGCCAGAAATCAGACTAAATACAGAAGCTGACTTTCCGGTTTCGTCGATCATCTCATTTAAACATTTTTTCATACCTAATTACAGAAAAAAATTATGTATTTCTCTATCTTCTTTTTTTATAGAAAAAAAAAAATATAAATTCGACGACCTTTGTCTCCATTTACGTTTGTCACAAACTAACCCTAGAAAATATTCATTGGCTCCCACCCTTCACTGAATGATTGTTCAATATCCACATGACAAGATGTATAGACAAAAGTAATACAAATTAAATCATCAAAATCTAAAGTGTTTCTAGGCATATCGGCATCGATAGGTTTCAACACATTTTCTGATTCATTGCTTCAACTAAAAATACATTTTAATTTTACCTCACATTTTTTATTCGATTCTGTAGTAGGTAGCTAAGGTACAAATAGACTGCGTAGAAATATGTAGAAATTTAAGTTGAATGATACATTGAGAGTTTGTATACCAAAAATCATATGGTCTTGTGGCGCAATGGATAACGCGTCTGACTACGGATCAGAAGATTCCAGGTTCGACTCCTGGCAAGATCGAACATTCTTTTTTTTTTTTTTTAAATATTATTTTACCTAGAATCGCCCAGTGATTGAAATGCAACCAATAAAAACTGACACACATGATTTATAGAAGAAAAATTTAATTAAAAAAACACAGTAAATTTGGATTCTCTTGTCTCTTGTGTATCTGCATAGGATTCGCAGTGAAAATTTTGAATAAAAAAAAACCAACCTTTGTTTACCTTCCTTATCAGCAATATATAAACAATTAAATTAACTGTAGTAGAATGACTGTTTGTAACTCTAACCTCCGGTTTCACCGTGGGAGTTTAAACTCCACTTTTGGTCTAAACTTCAGCAGAACAAATGAACTTAGTTCAAGGTTTAAACGAGAGTAAGGGTTAGAAAATTAAAATATGAAAATATTTTGCGGTTAGGGAGGGAAGGAAATGAGTATACATAATGTATCTTTAATTTTGAACTATAAGTTATGCTTCGGTTCCTTAAAAAGTTTCAAAATATTGAGGTAGTTGTTGCTGTGTTGTTGAGATTTTCCTGATAAGAGACATGCGGTTATGGTTGTGGAGTTGTGACAGCTAACCTGGGGTAGGTAGGAAGGGCTTCTTTTGCGAGCAGGTGTTGGTGGATGAATTCGGTGTGACCAGGGGCCCAATTCCGCAAGGGTGAATGATTTTATGTGTACACATTCTATTCACACCCAAAACAAGTGTGAATAAATTTGACTGATCGTGCATGCATTATCCGTCAAAAACTTAAAACTCACTCTTGCGGAATCGCAAAAATCGATGTGTACACGAATTTCTGTGTAAACAGATTAAACTCACTCTTGCGGAATTGGGCCCCAGGGCGTAGTCGAATGAATATTCTGAAGTCAGATTTGGGTACATCCGTTGGGAATTTAGGCCGAGTTTTCTTCGGGTTAAACTGTAGTTGAGTTTGAATAGTTCTCCCAGTCAAGCAATCTTTGATAAAATATGATGAATATGTCGTTTTTTGAAGGTTGGAACTTTAAGTACAGCATTAGCTGCTGCATTTCAAAACATATTTTAATATTTTTTATTTTTACTCGTAAATGGGTTTTAATTAATACAACGGTTTATTGGTTTATTTGTTAAGTTTCAAAGGGCACGATAGTGCCCAGCCAAGTTCGCGGCACTACACCCTTTTTACTGGAACAAACTCAGGCGATTTTCAACCCCCCTCTAACTTCAGTACCAATAAAGTCAGAAACTTCAAATTCGCAGTATTTGCTGAGCTGATCAAACACGGATGGCTCACCAAATTTCAACTCTTTAGCGCTAGTGATTACGGAGATATAGGACTTCAAAAATCGCAAAAACCGTAACTGACTGACTCACTGACTTACTGACTGACTGACTCACTGACAGATCATCAAAATTATGGAGCACTTCCCGACATAGTAAAAACTTGAAATTTCGCACAACGGTAGGCCTTGTGGTGCATACAAAGTAAAAAATCGAAAATCTGCAATTTTCTATTCAGGGGGCGTGGCATCCACCCACTTTCTCAAAAATTCTTATAAATTATATGGACCACTTCCGATTGTTATAGAACGATAAAAATTGGTAGGCCAGTAGAGCTTGAAGTACTCAGAAAGAAAAACATTGGAAAATTGGAATCTTTCACTCAAGGGGCGTGGCATCCACCCACATTCTTAAAAATTCTAATAAATTACATGGAGCACTTTCGATTGTTGTATAACGATGAAGATTTATAGATCGGTAGGGCTTGAAGTACTTTGAAAGAAAAAAAATCGAAAGTTTGGAATTTTGCCATCCACCCACTTTATCAGAATTGCTATTATTTATATGGAGCACTTTTGATTGTCGTAGAATAATGAAAGTTTGTAGAGCGGTAGGGCTTGATTTTCACCTGGCAGAATAAATCTTTGCAAAAAGAAGTGAAATCACAACAAAAACATAAATGTTAAAAAAAGAGCCAAGTTCTTATATGTACAAGAAACCTGTGCGTGAAAAGTCTGCCACAAAAAGTAATGAGATCTCAAATAGATATATGCCAAGTTTTAAGTTCATGAAGTTTAATATCAAATATCTTAAGAAGAGTAATATCGAAACAATTCCGAATCATGACAGAAATTTGGTAATTAATGATTACTGATTAAAATTTGGTGGGTTCACTGCTCAAGTTTACATACATTTTAAATTTGTGATTAAGTAAGTACTTAAGAGAAAACTTGCCAAGTAAATCCACCAAATTTTAATTTTTCATTTTTTTTTAGAACCAAAAATAACGGTACCTGCCATACAATTTTTTAATCAATTTTACATAATCGCTTTTTTTCTCAAAAACGGCTTGACAACTTTTTTTTTTAAATTCAATACATTTATTTTAGTAATGGCGATTTTTTTTAAACTCGATACTTAAGAGTTTTTAAGTACTCTCTAAAATATTTCTAGACAAAATTTTACATTTATGAAAAAATAACGGTACCTTCCATACAAAAGTTAAAAAACCGCCAAGGAAAATATTTTTTTTTTCTCAAAAATGACTCCTACGATTTTGATTAAACTGTTTCTATATATCGGGTTTTTCAATAAGAGCGCCACAAAAGTTTTTTTAAATAAAACAAAAACGGTTTTGGATATCAACGATAGGTATGGATATCTTTATTCCTGTGAAAGTACGTTCGATGCCATTATGTATGGAACTCGATTTCTTTTGCATGACCACCACAGGCACGCTTGCAGAAGTTCAGACGCTGAACCCAATTTTCGACGGTTTTCAAGCATAAATCGGCCGATACTCCTGCAATTTCACGTTCGATATTCGTACGATGTTCATCAATCGTAGCTGGCTTGTTGGCATTGACCATAGACTTGACGTAGCCCCACAGGAAATAGTCTTACGGCGTCAAATCACACGACCGAGGCGGCCAAGCGACTGGACCATTTCGTGAGATAACACGTTCTACAAACTCGGTTTCCAATAAATTGATTGTGACATTCGCTGTGTGGCTTGTGGCGCCCCGTCCTGTTGGAACCACATGTCCTCCAAGTCCATATCATCCAATTGGGGCCAAAAATATTCGGTTATCATTGAACGATAGCGATCCCCATTCACAGTAGCGTACCGGTCTTGATCATCACGGAAGAAGTACGGCTCAATGACGCCGCCGGCCCATAAACCACACCAAACCGTAATTTTTTCGAGATGCAATGATGACTCATGGAGTACGTGTGGATTGCTGCCTGACCAATACCGCATACTTTGTTTATTGACGAAGCCATTCAGCCAGAAATGAGCCTCATCGCTGATTGGACGTAGCGCTCTTAACGTTGAGGCCACTGACTCCGAATTTCGGTAGTAAATTTCAATAATGTCAAAAGAGCGGCAAGAAATATGGCGTCGTTTGCTGTCCCTGTCGCTCTACTTTTGTAGCGTCCTGTTGAAAAACCCATTACTAAAATTACTACGATCTACTACCAAAAATTATAAAATAGTGCGTAGGACTGTCATGCCGAAGGTGTGGGTTCGGTTCCCAGCTGTGCCACCTAAAAAAACAGAAATGTTTTATTCGAGGTACTGCCTCTTGCGAGGAACTGACAAATCCTCCAAGAGTATACTTGGCATGAAAAATTGCTTCTCATATAGCCGTTCGGACTTGGCAAAAAACTGTAGGTCCCCTCCATTCCTGACAACAACACGCACACAGGAATGGTTGAGAGTTGTAAGTCACTAGGCCCTGGTTCTCCACGAGCTGTTGGCCACCCAATTTATTTATTTATAGTTCAATAAGTCAATCCGAACTCTTTAAATAAATGATCCAAAGTGTATTTAAAACATATTCCCAAATCGTCACACCTGTCTGACAGGTTTCGATTGTATATCACTTTTATCATGAAATCACAAAGTCATCAAAACATTATTCTCACCATATAAAATAATTAATATCATAAAACGACCATTTTGGCCCCAGTGTGTGACGACGTCATCTCACAATGGACGTCCACACGGGGTTTTCAATTGCGGTCTCGCTATCGTCTCGCCGTTCCTGTTTACACGTGATTTTTGCGTCGTGGTTTTTTCATTCTGGTCTCGTTTTGGTATCACTTTGGCCTCACCATCATGAACTCTAAAAGTGAGTTTTGTAATTTTGCACGTCTTGTCATTGTAATGTGCGTTCTTAAGTCCATTTTACAGCAAGTTAAAACAGGTGATGTCTATAAGTTGGGAATACAATTTTCAAAAAACATATTCATGTTTAAAATTTTCAAAAAATCGCTCAACCCGTACTTGAACAAATATAAATATTTGCGAAAAAATTAAAAATAACTGGAGCGCTTTAAAAAAATGTATGCAAGCAGTTCTTAAAACATTTTTAAGGACAAATTTTAATATACAAATATTTTGAAAATGTTTTTTTTAATAAAAAAAAAGTTTTTTTGAAAATGAAATGCAATAATATTTGAACTTGAAATTTTTGTATAAAACTTATAGGTATTTAAATCCTTTCAGCCGATAAAGAGAATATTCAAAATCAAAAATATCGTACTACACTGAGGGAAAAAATGCAATTTAAAATCTAATAGAAAATATTTGATTTAAAGTTGAATAATATTCAATAAATCATATTTTTTTTTTTTTTTTTTTTTATAATGAGCGCGCACTAAAGGGGTTTTGACTACCCTTAAGATGATGAACACAGTGCGAGCGATTAGGAAAATAGGAAAGGGTTAGAAAGGAGATATCGATGCCAATTGGTTTTGAAGTTTTGAATATCAAAATGGGAGGGGAAAATAGAGTTTGGTAAAGCATTCCACATTCGTGTTGTGCGGCTAAAGAAAGAATCTCTATACTTGACAGTACGTCCGAAGTTGGGCTCAAGGGTAAACTGATGAGCATTCCTAAAAGCACGAGTATTGCGGTTGAAGTTTTTAAGGGGAGGAATGCAACTGGCTATTTCACTAGAACACTGTTTATAAAAATAGCGATAAAATAATGTGAGACAAGAAACACTGCGGCGGTGTTTCAAAGATGTAATTGATAGCGTAATAGTTCTGTCACCTATCATTTTTAAGGCTCTATTTTGTATTCTATCTAACAAATTCAAGTGAGTTGTAGGGGCACCTGCCCAAATGTGAGAGTTATACTCAGGCTTTGGTCGGATGAAGGCTTTATAAATTACAGCCAGTTTAGAAGGGGAGACAAATTTCTTACATCGTCGAAGAAAGCCTAAACACTTTGCAGCGTCTTTGGCAACTTCGAATATGTGATCATTCCATAAAAGGTGGTCTGTAATGCACATACCCAGAACTGAAAGTTGTTCATTTTCTTCGATGCAAGTTCCGCTCATGGATAGCGGCATTGGGGGTGGGTTTTGCTTTAGGGACAGCAGACAGCATTGGGTTTTTGAAGCATTAAATTCTACACGATTTTTATTTCCCCACTGGACAATGCTGTCTAGATCAGAATTTAATGAGCTTATCATACTCTGGCGTTCAAGTTCCACATCCGAATAATTGGGAAGTGAATCTTGAAACGAATATGAAAAGCTGAGGGTGCTGTCATCTGCAAAACAATTTAATGGATTAGAAGTTTCAAACAAAAGATCATTAATGAAAATGAAGAAGAGAGTCGGAGACAAAACGGAGCCCTGGGGCACACCAGCATTTATTTTGTGAATATCAGACTTGAAACCGTCCAATACAACTTGTATTGAACGGCCAGAGAGGTAATTTCTAATCCAACGAAGAAAAGACTGATCGAAACCAAATGCACGCATTTTCGATAAGAGAGCTTGGTGCCAAACTCTATCAAATGCTTTTGAAATATCAAGTGCAACAATCTTACTTTCTCCAAAACGATGTAAAGATTTGTTCCACTGTTCGGTGAGATATACCATCAGATCACCAGTGGACCTATTGCTACGAAAGTCATACTGCTGGTCATTAAGAAGCTTTCGTTCTTCAAGATATTTCTTGAGCTGATAATTTATCAGCGTTTCCATGACCTTGAAAAGAAGGGACGTAAGTGCAATTGGACGATAATTAGAGGGAGAAGAAGATGCGCCTTTTTTAGGGACAGGCTGGACAAATGCTGTTTTCCATCCACTCGGAAAGAGACCAGTAGAGTAGGACAGATGGAAAAGCTTACGCAGTGGCTTTGCCAGCGTTGAAGAACACCTCTTCAGAACAATAGGTGGGATACTATCCGGGCCAGCGGATTTGTGTATATCAAGATCTTTTAAGACTCTTGCAACTGCACGAGTGCGAAAGAAGATTTGTCCAATGAAATTATTACCGCTCTCAAGTACAGGAGGAGTCATAACACTCTCTGGCAACGTCGAATTAACAGCAAACTGTGCTGCAAGCAAATTGGCTTTCTCTAGTGAGCTGACAAAGGGAGTGTTATTGGAGACGAGCGTTGGAACCGAAGACGAAGTGGAGTTTCGAATATTTTTTACAAATGACCAAAAATTTGTACTACCTCTGGGACATTGAAGTATTTTTTGCCGTAATTTTTGGTTATGCAAAAATTTGGTTCGACGAATATGAACGTTACAAGTCTTTCTAGCTTGTTTGAACTTATTCCGGTTTTCCTCAGAAGGGTTGGCTTTATATCTGCGGAAACTTACTTCTCTTTCTCTGATAGCCTCTTTACAGCTCAAATCAAACCATGAGTTCTCTTTCAGTTTGATAGATTTTATCCTGTGAGGGATAAAATTTCTCATTCCGTAAAGAATCAAGTTTGATATCATATCTGCACTGGAGTCTACGTCACTATTTCAAGTTGAAAACCTGTTGATTTAAATAGGCAACGTAGATTTAACAAAGCCAACTTAGTTTCAAAGCGAAACGTATTCAATTTTACATAGAAATCAACTTTTCGAACATTTAAAGTACACTCAATGTAGTTTCAAAGTGCAAGATGCTAATATTTTTCGAAATCGAATTTTAAATTTCCATGCACGTACTTTTAAAGTGTTGCATAGTTAGGCCAATGTAAAAGTCAGATTTTTTAATTACTTTTTAATTTATATTTTAGCTTAATATATAGAATTTCGAGAGCGCTTCGTAATTTCACGAAGTATCTACAAAACATTTGTGAGAAAAATTAACGCGCACTCAAAATTCTCTTACATTTAATAAAAAAAAAATTATTTCCTTTCTCATATTTATTTTTGTCATTTATTTAATGAATTAGTTTCCATTTTCTTTTAAATCAATAACTGGACGAAGTTAAATTAAATTTTTAAAAAAGTTTTTTAAAATTTTTATGTATTTCAATCAACGATGCTTGTACTTTAATCGAAGTTGATACATATTGTTTTAAAGATGGATGAATTCAAATCAACGATGATGACATCTCAAATCAAGAGAAAAAATTGTTAAATCATATTTGTTTTAAAAGAGGGAAACACTTTGAATTGATGTCATTGCTACTTTGAATTTAAAATTTTCGTCTTCGATGCCAAATCGTTCCGAAAAATATTTAAATCAAAGTTGTTTCCGTTGATTTTACGTTGTTTTTTTTCTCGGTGTATGGAGGTAAGTCCCTGCGAAAAATGTCCGGTGTAGAATTCTTTTATATTTGTAAACGGGTACCAATTTTAGTACTCAGGAAAAATTTTATCAAAATAATAGGATCCATACTTTTGCCCAAAAGTATGCTAAAAAACCATTCTCGTCTGCCAGTATCAAAAAATACACCTGCTTACTTTTTTGCAAATACTTTTGTGCGCATTGATTTTTGAAATATAATTTTTATTTTGAAAACTGTAGTATTGATACGTCGACTCCGCTTAACTGGAACACGATAATTGCAGAATATTTGTATCAATTAAGCGGAGTTTTCAATTAACCGAACTTCGGATAACTGAAATTTGTTTCAAATAAGCGGAATTCCGTCAAAATATATAAAAAAATGTCATCGAACAAAAAATATATTACATTTATTTTGGGTTATTTTCCACAACATTGGTCAATATTTTTTAAGGTTACGTATCCTCCAGGGACGGATTGACAAGAAATTAGTTTTTGACATTCCAAAATCCGAGGGGTGTGCTCGATTCAAGATTTAGTGGCAGCGTTCAATAAGTTTCAATTATGCGAAGTTGAATAAGTGCAAAATTAGCATTTGAGACGAAAATATTTGTTTCAATTATGCGAAGTTTTCATATAACCGGAGTTCAGTTATGCGGAGTAGTTTGTGTGAAAAATGCTCAAAAAAGCTCCGTTATAAATTTCTTGTTTCAGATAAGCGAGGTTTTCAGTTAAACGGAGTGCAGTTAAGCGAAATTGACTGTATATGTTTTTTAAAAGCTCATCATCATTCAATTTTTCTTTATTTTGTTAATATTTCTTTTTATCAATAAAAATAAAGATATAATATCAAAAACTGACGGCAGATGCTTCTACCGAATACCCCTTATGGAAAGCAGCTAAGCGGCTAAAAAGACCCCTCCAGTAAAATCTCAAGATGGTAAATGGGTCGGAAGCCTGAAACAAAAGGCTGATCTCTTCGCTGAACATCACGCGAATGTTTTAAAGCCATTCCCAGCAAACGCAGCTACAGATCCCTTACAGTTTGTTGATAGAAACGACGAATGTGAAATGCTTTTTGTTATGCTAAAAGAAGTAAGAAACATGTGTCAACATAAGTTGTCTAACAAAAAAATCACCAGGGTAAGATCTAATAACTGCTCAGGTTTTGAAAGAAATGCCTTTAATAGCCTTAAAGAAGCTCCAAAAGATATGTTTTCAAATCATTGGAAAATTGCAAAAGTCATTGTTTTGCCTAAACAAGGTAAGCCACCAACAGAAGTAACATCTAACAGACCAATATCGCTTATACCAATCATGGCAAAAGTTTTTGAAAAAAACTGCTACTTCAAAGGCTTAGCAGAATAACAGAAGAAAGAAGACTACACAATTCCAAGCCATCAATTTGGATTTAGAAATAAACATTCCACGATAGACCAAGTGCATCGAAATACGGATGTTGTGGAAAAGGCAATTGAAGAAAAACAAGTATGCAACAAGGTTTGGCACTTGGGACTTGAAAACCAACATAGGGACCTTCCCAGACAGTACTACGAAATACTGAAATCCAACGTTATGAACCGACTGTTTAGAGTACGGTACGACCAAAATTACTCGGAACTAAGGAAAATTGAAGTCGGTGTACCACAGGGAAGTGTCCTAGGACCAACTCTGTATCTGTTATATGGAAGGGATATTCCAGTGGACGCTATCATGGCCACTTTTGCTGATGATACTGCAATGTTGGTGCCAGATAAATCCGTTACGAAGGCTACACAAAAACGGTCGATAAACAGCAACTTTGAATGGCCGTATTGCAATTTATCAAGACCCCGAAATTCCTTTTTGTTTTGGCATTTTTTAATTAAAATTGGTTTTATTGACAAAGTTGCAATGTTGCTTTGACAATGGATCATTGGATTTAGTGTTTGACTACTAACTGCAAAAAAGGGTATTAACTCCAGACATAAAAAGGTAATTTCAATAAAGACTGACGAAATTATACTATAGAGAAGTTTAAAAAGTAGTCACAATAGCTTTTATTAACAATAACCTAGCCAATTTAACCATTAACTGTCAGCACTTGTTCTTTGCCAGATTTCTCTGGCAGCCAATATAGTCTTTTTCTTCTAATTTAATGACATCAATTCCGGTTCGGTAACTCTAAAAATTCAATTCAATTATCTTTTTTTTTTAAGAAAATATTTTTATTCTAAAACGCACATCTTCTTAATGGCTTGGCATTTTGAGTCAAATATCATCACAGAACATTGAATTGAATACAAATAAAAAAGAATAATAATTCCGACAAAGTTATTTAAAGTTTTGTGCGTCTGTTCTTCTTTTTTTTTATTTTCTGCTTCCATAAGCATTTGGTCATTAATTCAATAGATCACACACAATGGGCGCCTTAGCTTAACTCAACTTCTATGATATTAAATGGCATTTTGTGTGACTTCTCCCAGTCTGATGCTCTAAAAACTTAATCGTCCAATTATCAAATGCTTTCGAGTAGTCAGAGACATACATACCAATGCAGACTTAGCGATATGGTGAACAATGCCTTTTTTTTACTTTAGTTTTTCCTTCTGATGCTGCTTCTGCTGCTACTGCTTCGGATTTAGCGACTGTTCCTATTTTCACTTGAAGAAATATTTCCTATGACTTTTTCTTTTTTGTTCGTCTATTTTCTTAAAGTTGGTCGTTTTGAATGTTCTGTTCTTTACCACTTCCTTACCATAACCCCCCCCCTCCCCTCAACTATGAAGGCATAATTTTGAGGGTGATTTTCCAGCAATTAACTTCATTAATGGTTGAGCACAATTTATTCAAGATACGAAGCAATATATACCTACCATGCCATGTTGCTTCTTTAATATCTCTCTTAAGAATTAAGATACATTTTTTTTTTTGTTGAAAAACCAAAAGAGAAATATACAAATTAGGCCGACTTTTGTGGTTAACTTTTCCACCTGACTTTGACAGTAAATTTTAATTTGAAAAAAAAAATAAAAACAAAAATTCCAACAACATGTTGCAGCAACATGTTTGTGATACTTTGAAATAATTACGAAATTGCTTTGCTCCACCGCCTGGGTGTGAAGTTATAAATTTTTTTTTTTGCTGAGTGAGCATTCAGTATTCTTGAAGTTAGGGATGCATTTAGTATTAGGGTAAATGGTTCTTAACTTTTGTTACAAAACAGAGCATGTAAGAGCATACGAACAAACAAACAACAACAAAAAAAAAAAATAAAAAGAATAAAGAAAATAAGTTCATCACATCACTTTTAAGGACGATGATGGCGATGGATGGTGTGAGAAAGAGTATAAAGGGTGTGTTTTTTTTTTTTAAAGAAATAAACCAACCACACGTTAAAGGAAAGTTCCGAGTTTGCCCTAGTTAAGAGGCAAGGGTTCCCTATTTACAGTGAGTTTCGTCTATCATAAGGGTAACATTACACCAGCGGGCTATAAAATGAATAGGTGCCGTTTTTTTTCATTTCTTTTCAAAAGCTATCGGACGTGTTTGCTTTAAAGTTGTTCTTCTGGAAGAAGAGTAACTGTAACTACATGAAATTAGTTCTTGGCCACCACCAACGGGTGTTTCTGTGTTTTGTATTAATTTTCTTTTACTTTTCAAATCAGAGATACATACATATAGCCTGGGTTAGAAATTAACTTTGAAGTTGAAAAGAGGGGAAAAACAAACAAAACATACAACACAAAAAAACACACCCTCAACGATAAACGATGGAAAAATGAAGGTAGTAATCAAACAGGAGTTTTGAGGTTATATTAAAGGAGCTATGGGCATGTTTAGAGGTTAAGGGAAAATTACAGTTTGAAGTTGAGTCAAAGTGGATCATACTACCATAAATTAAAATATTAATAAATAAGGACATTTGAAGCTACGAGACCTAAAGACTAAATAGAAATATGGTTTGAGAGTGTGTTATTGGAAATGCTATGAGCATTTTTTGTGATAAATTTGATTTAATTGAAATTTAATGAAATTTATATGAAAGAAGTTTCACATGACAAAGTATCTCAAACAACACAATTCATAAACTTTAAGCACTAAACTTCTATGTCATTAGTTTCAAATTATTATGTGAGTGTAAATGACCTTTGGGGGAAATTTTAATGTGACACTTCATTGGATGCCACCATCTTTGATACAAAAGAGGCAGACTTCTTGGTTATGAACCAGGAGTAATGACAACCTTAACGGAGAATCCTATTGGAGGGTAGGAAGAAAGGCGATTTGAAAAAAGTAGGACCTAGAGAAGGAAAATAAAAACAAACAAACAAAAAAAAAGCCCCACATAAGACAGACCCAACTATTCCTCTGGAATTACAACCAAGAAAGATTTTCTTGCTGCAATAAGCTTGAGGATAAATAAGCCTGGAATTAAATCAGGTAGGTATACAATAATGGGATCTACTCCCTATGAAATACTCCAAATATTGAGAAGTTTTTTAGAAGTGACTTTGGAAGAAGAACTGTGGCTTGGGTAATCTAATCTAACTTTATATAATGATTTTAAGGGCCAGTTTTTCAGTGCGAGATCATTCAAGTCTCGGGGTTAAGCCTGATGAGTTAACTCCAAAAATGTGTTTTTCAGTCAATTGAAATCCTAAGATGACTCCGAGTTAACTCGTCTAATTTGGTGAGTTAACCCAGGGACCAAATTGAGGGCCTTTTCAGCTGTGGTGCCATCTCGATTTCGATAAGGAAAGTTATTGTCAGTGCAACTTCGTTGTGGCGCCATCTCTATTCCGATGCGTGAAAGGCGTAGAAGGGTAGTATCCATAGTGTCGCACATCGTTGGCCCTAGATTTTTGACAGCTAAAAGATAAGGTTAATCCTCTACTGAAAAACTGTTCCTGAGTTAACTCGGGGTTAATTTATTTTCAGGATTAGCTAACTTTGATTTTACTCAGAGTAAACCCTGAACTGAAAAACTGGTCCTAAGTGAATTTAAAAAAAAAAAAACAATTTTTTTTTAAATTTTCATGGAAATAGGATTATAATTATCATACAATTAAATTGGCAGCTTACTTATATGATTTTTAAGGTCGACTTGCACGAACAAATTTTTGATGGCAATAGTCACTGATTAATAAATTCTTGTACGGAAAATTTATTTTTATTGATTTGTTGTCAAAAAACGTTCGTGTAAGAGTCGACCAAAGAGTATTCAAATGATATTGGTCTTAGTGAAATTTTGTATATTGATATTGATAACCACGATCGATGAGTTAACGGTCAGGCATCATCTCAGAAACCCACACTTGAATAGATCAATAAAATTACCAAATTTTTACAATAGTCCAGTCATTTAAGCTTTTTGCTTCGGAACAAAAAATGGGGGAAAGCTGAATTGTATAATATAGTCTCCTCATGTAGGAAGCTGTAAAAAGTCCCAATCCATATGAACGGGGGTCAAAGGCCCCCCAAACGGGTTTTAAAGAATATCTCCCGAACGGTGACTCTTACAGAAAAAATGTCAAACACGAGGTTGTAGCTCAGAAAATTTCCGACAGAAAATTTTATATACTTTTTTTTCATAAGAGAAGCCGTTTTCGAGATAATTCAATCGGTAGATTTACGGATTTTATGATTCTGTTTAAAATGTACTCCTTTACACCACCCTTGAAGTTGAGTATCAACCAATTTACTTTCACTTTCACTTTCCTTAAATTATTTGCTTAAAGGCTTTCACTTTTTGAAGTGACAAAAAGCTATAGCGTGTAGAGTACGTTGATAAAAAAAATCGTATAGAAGGGGGGTTTTATTCATCCCCGTTTAGCCAGAAGGGGCAATTTTCTAAGAAATTGACTTAAAACAGAAAAAAAAAAAACTATTAAAAAACAACGGTAACACTTACAATGCCATGCTGTATCTTTTTGAAAAGCCAAAAATAACTTCTTTTATTTTTATTTTAAATAAATGGTACATCAAAGTTCCATTTTCGGCTAGCGCTTGAATCCAAATTGGTTGTCGCAGAAAAAACCTTGTATAGAGATTTATTGCAAATTGTGTATACTTTCAATGGTAGGGTAGAGCGGGGCTAGTTGGACCACGGGGCAAGTTGGACCACGCCAATAACTCAGAAACAGCAAGTGCTAAATAAAGACGATCATACACGAATGAAGCATGGTTACTAAATCACACGTGCTAAACTGGTTTAAGGGGGATTTCTTCTGCCAAAGAAAAGCCACGCGCTTATTTGTGTTTTTTGGATACAAAAGTAAAAAAAACGAATTTGTTTCTTTTTGGGTTATCGTGATGAAAAAACGAAAAAAACATCTAGTGGGGTACCTCCGACAGACTATCGGAGCTACCCCTTCTTTGTTTATTTATCCAAAAAATAGCTAAGACCGTATAATATTTTCCTATGGCTATAGATAATGGTTCGATATTATAAAAAAACACAAGGACTTCCTGTGGACGAAGTAGCTATGAGGCTTTTGCTGATGTCATTAACAAGGTGGAATCACACAGTTAAGCAGCGGCAAAATATGGCGTGAAAATTACTACCTTTCCTCAGCGATCGGTCTACTGGAGATATATTCCAGGATTATGACAGTGCAATAAACGACTATCTTCATAAGGATGAAAAATCTCTTCTAATAACTTTCTTTTGTGAGACGATGATATCTTAAGTGAAGGAGATTTTATTTTGCTCAAGTTCTTTGAAAAAAAAAAAAATATAATTTTTGTTGCTGAAATTGTAGAAGTCCAAGGCTCTTAAATACATTTACTGTGTCCTTTTTGCGAAAAATGACAAACTCCTGGACTTTTATCAATCCTAATGTCCCAGACATAAGCATAATTTAAAGGAGCGATATTTACGCAAAAATGCCGATGCCAACGAATTCTCCGGGCAAAGAAGCTCCCATGGGAAGAGTACAGTAGACGTACGATTTAGTGGATCTCGAAATAGTGAACTATCCACTATAGTGAACACACAAAATTTTATAAAAAAACGTATTTTGTATAAAAATTTCGCGCAAGCATTTTGCATAATTTGAGAGCTCTGAGGAATTGTTTCTGTTTTTTGTTTAAACCTGAGAGAAAGCCTTGTTTAATGCTTAGCTTAAATTAAAAAGATTCACATCGAATGAAATGTGCATTTTGGATCAAATTCGCCTTTATAAAGCCTTAGAAAACTCCCGCTCGAAAAAGTGAACAATCTCGAAACAATAAACAGGCCTGGCTTTATTACTTCACTATATCAAGCGTCTACTGTATATTCAATATCGATTTCCCATACAAATTTGTATGGGATTTTCGCTCTTTTTACGTTTTATTTTTTTTTTTCTCTCAAATTACTGCAGTTATTCTAAATTTTTTTTGTTGATTTTCATTCTTTAGTCTTCCCTTTAAAAGTCCTCATTCAAAAATTTTTTGCCTGGATTATTACCATAGGAATTCCCATGTAAAAACATCATAAAAGTGACCGTCTTAATATTTAGTTTTAAATTTTTGTAAATTTTTTTTTTTTTAATGAGATCTTTTAAAGGGCTGATTTAAGAACAAAAATCAGCCAAAAAAATTAGAATAGCTGCTATAATTCGAGAGAAAAAAAAAATAAATAAAACGTTAAAAGAGCGAAAATCCCATACAAATTTGTATTTATTTATTTATTTAGCTTAATACAAGCGTGCACTTAAGTGTCTACTTAATTCTAAACTTAATTTTTTTTTTTTTTTTTGCTTGTTTTTTTTTTTTTTTTTTTTTTACTTTTATTTCTTTTATTATTGATCTGGGCCCGTAGGCCCACCCACCAGTTTTTTTTTACATAAAAAAACTTAAAAATAAATTCTAAAAATAAATTAAGACAACAGGGGCTTTGACATTAGGACGAGTTATAAAGAGAGGTTCGGAGTGAGGAAGAACTGATATGGAAGTCAAAGATGTCCTGTGAATTATTGGCTAGACGCAACATTCTTGAGATTGGTTTTGGTTCAAACCGACCATAGCTTGTGCGGTGATGAGAAAGGCGGAAGAGAGAAGTGGATCTGAGAGAACGTGGGTTAGTAGTAATAGGAATCATTTCTAAAAGATAGGAAGAATCAATAGTCCCAGCGAGGAGCTGGTGCAGAAAAAGTATGTCAGCATATTCTCGACGTTTTTTTAAGGTTGGCAAATTGATCAATTTTAATCGATCTTCATAAGGGGGTAAGATTAGATTATCAGACCAAGGAAGACCGCGGAGGGCAAATCGAAGAAACCTACGTTGCACAGCTTCAATTCTTTGGGAATGACAGTTCTGATATGGCGACCAAACTTGGCTAGCGTATTCAAGGAGGGGTCTAACAAAAGCTATGTAGAGGGACTTAGTGACATAAGGATTCGAGAATTCCTTAGACCAACGTTTTATGAAGCCGAGTGAAGAATTGGCCTTGTTAATTATATGGTCAAAATGGGCACGAAAGTTTAGCTGACTGTCGCAAATTACTCCCAAGTCTCGTATAGAACAAACAGATGGAATAGCTACATCATGAAAGTTATAGGTTCGGGAATGTAGGGGTAATCGCTTTCGGGAGAAAGTTATGAACTGGCATTTAGCAACATTAAGTTCTAAAAAATTTTTGTCGCACCAGGTTTGGAATGAAATAAGATCGTTTTGAAGTGAAAGAGAGTCAGAGGGAGTAGAAATGACCTTAATTATTTTCATATCATCAGCGTATATGGAGAGATTTGAATTATTAATTACATTGATGACGTCGTTAATTGTTAAGACAAAGATCAAAGGTCCGAGGTGACTCCCTTGAGGAACACCCGAAGTAGCATAAATGGGATCGGAGACTAAAAACCTAAATATAACTCTATATTGGCGGTTCTCTAGGTATGAACTGAGCCATGAGATGAAAAAGGGTGGAAAACCGAGGGCTCTTAGCTTAAGGTAAAAAATTTGATGACATATTTTGTCGAAAGCTTTACTAAAATCTGTGGTTATAACGTCCACTTCATTTCCTCTCTCTAATGCATTTAGAGTCTTAGAAACGAATTCCGTAAGGTTTGTTGTGGTAGATCGGCCTTTTAAAAAGCCATGCTGTTGTGGAGAAAAGATAGATTTGCAGTGAAAGTAAAGAGAGTCGTACACAATACTTTCGAAAAGCTTAGGGATAGAAGAAAGTTTGGCCTATGGGACGGTAATTAGCAATATCGTTCTTTACACCTTTTTTATGAACGGGAAAAATAAAAGAATCCTTCCATAATTTTGGGAATATGGCTTGAGAAAGTGAAAGGCGGAATAATGCTGCAAGTGGCTGGCAGAGGGAGTTAGCACATTTTTTTAAGAATATGGCAGGTAGACCATCTGGACCAGGAGAGAAGTCATCCTTAAGCAAACTTATCTTTTTGATGATGACATCAACACTAATTTCAACTGTGGCAAGGGAGGTCTGTGGGGTACTTTTAAGGTAGCTAAAAAAACAGTGGTCAGGTTCTTGTGGGTGATCACTGTACGACTGCCTGAAAAAGGAGGCAAAAAGGTTTGTGGTAATTTTAGGGTCGGCAGATGTCGTGTCCAGGAATTTAAGAGCTGAGGGAAAGCCAGTATGGGAAAAGTAAGCGTTTAGAGCCACGTGTAGCCTTCGGACAAATTGTTTTTTTAGGGCATAAACTTTTTATTTAGAGGGTGTCTGATATTTAAAAACGATTTTGGGAAATAACGGACACCCTACTGGGGCACATTCGACACTTTTCTACTTTTTTTTTAATAAAAAAAATAGGAAACAAAATTTAAAAAAATCTAAACCTCTGTCAGTATGTTGATAATATAATTAATTTTGAAAAGAGTTTTTAAATTTTTGAACAAAATAAGAAACACCTGTATGCTTTTGCATATTTTCTGTTAGGTGTCGGAGGGTGCCGACTCTACCCTACCTATTTTGGAAAGGTTTTACATTTGGACAATAAATTAGTTTTGGTTAAAAATAGAAGCTGCATAGAATGAACGCACCTTAAATTAAATATTTGACGCTGAAAATGTTTTATGAACATTTGATTTTCACTTGAACTATGTAGGTAAGTTCTACCAGCTTATAAGACGTTTAAACTTGAATTCTAAAATAAAATTTTGCATTATTAACTATTTTTTTAATTAGAAATCGTTTATTGGGTTGTACCTAATGGACATTTACTTTAATCTCTAGAATAGACAAAATTGAGTTACCCATGTGTGAAATGTAAATATGTACATAGTTTATAATTTGTTAATAAATGTGATAATTAATTATGAAAAGACACGTGAAATAACGTTTCAAGACCGAATTGTTTTTCGAGTCCCTTGATAAAAATTAACCACCTACCTCTGCACTAGAATTTACATAAACATTTCACCTGCGTTTTATCTTAACTAATTTATTTATTAGTATCCCCCTAATTGCATGCACCACTAATATATGTAAACAAAATCAAAACTGAGTCCATTCATGGTTCTTAAATACCAAATCCCATGCCATGGGTCAAATTTGTACAAAACCAAAGGGTGACTGAGTTGTTAACTTCTGCAGGGTGGTTCTTGATAAGTCTGGGTTTTTCAATAAAGACGTTCGAAATTTGTTTTTGGTCTTAACAACAGTGTTCAGCAGTGTAAGTCAAATCTCTATATTAAATAATAGCTTTCGAAAACAAGTGCAAATCATTTCCGCTCAAGAAAAAAATCAATTTTAAAATTTAATTTAAAAAATCAAATCTAGCAATGAGGCGCATTTTTGGATAAATTGAAGTTTTTGTCGTTTTCGATTGGATTTTTGGACTGTTCTCCTTCATCTGGATTCAAATCGAATATGAAAACATCGTGTTGTCAAGTTTACACACGCACACTACTGAGTGACGTCATTTAATAAAATGGCTTCTTTAAGCATATCACTTTTGGCAAGTAGTCCGGCGAAAAACTTGTAATGAAGTGTTCCACGTTACATTCTTTTCTTCTACGAATACTTCATCACCAGTTAATATTCAGCATCAGATAATATTCAGCACCAGTTAATATTCAGCACCAGTTAATATTCAGCACCAGTTAATATTCAGCACCAGTTAATATTCAGCACCAGATAATATCCAGGGCCCAGATCACGTACACGATTCGATTGAACGATCATCGTTTCGACTATTACTCTTTCTATTTTTCCCTGTAGATGTGAATAGAGACAGCTACAGTTAAAACGACGATAGTTCAATCGAATCGTCTTACGCGATCTGGGCCCAGCATCAGTTAATATTCAGCGAGAATTGTATTTCATCAAAATACAATTCACATTCACCACAAGCATGTGACGTCACAGGAAAATAGACACAATAAATATTTGTCCTTCATCCTCGGTATAGTTTCCACTCAGTCGTTACCGGAAATATAACAAGTGGACCTGCTTGGATGGATGAAAGGCACCCTTTCGACCATACTCAACGTCAGACGGCATTTTAGTTAACCTGATCAGTTACACTCCGGCCGCAGACGAGTCAAGTCGTTTCGGTCAATTAAGCTTTTTGGCTTAACCACCCCACCGGTGGTAAGGGGTTTCGTTTGCTGAATAGTGCCACTAAGGGCATTGTACTTACCGATTAGTGCCACCAAGGGCGTTGTACTTGCCGATTAGTGCCACCAAGGGTGTTATATTTGCTGATTAGTGCCACCAAGGGCGTTGTACTTGCTGACTAGTTACACCAAGGGCATTATACTTGCTGTCTTGTGCCACCAAGGGCGTTGTACTTGCCGATAGTGCCACCAAGGGTGTTATATTTGCTGATTAGTGCCACCAAGGGCGTTGTACTTGGTGGTTAGTGCCACCAAGGGCGTTGTACTTGCCGATTAGTGCCACCAAGAGCGTTGTACTTGCCGATTAGTGCCACCAAGGGCGTTGTACTTGCTGACTAGTGCCACCAAGGGCGTAGTATTTGCTGAATAAGTGCCACCAGGGGCGTAGTTCCTGCTGATTAATGCCACCAGGGGCGTTGTACCCGCTGATTAACGTATATCACCTACAACCGTTCCAGACGCAGTCGCAAGTACCCGAAGGCAGTTTTCCCGATACAAGAATACCCCGAACTTAAAAGCAGAACAACCAACACCAGTGTACCGGTCACAATCTATGTTAACCAGAATACCAGTGTTCAAATACCGCCGTCAACCAGATAATAATAAACAATAAAGACTTTGTGATAAGGTTCTAAGACCTTTTTCCTATGAAGTTTCGTGTTTTCTTCAGTACGACCCTGGCGAGCGTAACCTCGGCTGGAAAGCAAAAAGCACATCACAAACTGTATATGTATGCGTGTGTTCCGAATCTACTCTTTTTTTAAATCGGAAACAGAAAAAGACTCCAAAAACATAACTCTGAACAGCCAGCCAATCGAAGGCTTTTGGAGTAGTACGAGTTTAAATGGAGTGGAAAAGGAGTAGGTACTCCGACCGTCCAATCGAAAACGATATTACAAAAAAAAAAAAAAAATTGGAGGACGATAGCAATTCGGACGAGATACACCAGCATCAAATTCATGCCTTAAAAAGTCACTGCTTGGTGCTGATTTTGGTAGTATTGCTATATGGCCATGGTTTGAGTCTGACTCAACAGTATTTCTTTCTATTTCTAATATTCTTGAGTCACCCTGTATAAGATTTTCGGTCAACTTTGCAGACGAAATTAGCTATTCGACGTAAGTTAATGTTCCCTTTGGCTCCCTCGAGTCTCATCAAAATCAAAACCCCTAAAGTTGCTTTGCTATGCCATAGGAATTTCTCGGTTAGTGGTTTTAATGTTATGTAAACGATGAAGGGAGCTCATAGTATTTTTGACGAATTCTCTCTAAAAAACAAAAATTTGAATGCCAAAACCGCACAGTTCTATCAAATTGAAGAGCACAATATGAAGCTTACCAATAAATCATGAATTTAAATTATCCACAACCGAAACCCACAGCACTCACAGATGATTCTATACGTAACACGAAAACAAAAATACAGAAAAACAAAGGGAAAATATAGAAATAGAACAAAAAACTTTTGTTTATTTGATCTAAACAAAAAGAGAAAGGGAGATAACAATATAAAACAATAATAGAGCTTTGTATCTTATTTATTTTTTGTTGGTATTTAGGTAGGTTACCTATCTTATTTGATGGTTGCGTATATTAAATTTGCAAATTGTTTACCTCAACCGACATTATATAAAATATAATTGAATAAGTATACAACAACAACAATGAGAATTTGAGGGCAATACAAAGCAAATCAATTTAATAATATCCTCTTGTTACCTTTATTTAATTTGAATAAAATTCATTCAAATTGTAAATTGGATTCTTGTCGAAAATGTAAGATTTATTTAGTGCGGCATCGGCGGGCGGAACTATCTTGTGAATGCAGATTGAAAATAAATATAAATACACCCAGGAAGAAGAATGACAAAATTGAGGTGAAAGATACAACTGATGAGATACTCGTATAGGTACTCTATGTGGACATGGTGACCCACTGCTCTTTTAATTTTATTAAAAATGCTATATTCGATTTTTGTTTCGAGATTAATTTTAAATAGCAATTCCGACTGGAAAATATGAACATTTTTTGGAAGTTTAATCAAGGGCCTAGAAAGGTTTCCATGGGGGAAATTAAAATGAGGAAAACTTGTCAAATAGTCGTGAGACCCTCGCTGGTAGAAACTTGTTTTCTCAGCACCAATATCCCATACATAACAAAAACTTAGGGCTCTTGATTTTACCCGAGTAGTATCCGTTTTCGCAATTACCCAGGTATCTGAGTGGCGAGTCTTCGGGTACTTGGGTATTCATGTGTCTCGGGTTCCTGAGTACCCAGGTATTCGTGTGTCTCGGGTACCTGAGTACCCGGGTATTTTCCACAACCCGGGTAACTGAGTACGCAGGTATCCGGTTTTTTTTTGGTACTCGGGTACCCGGGTATTTCGGGTACCCGGATAATTCGAGTACCCGGGTGGGTCTTCGGATACCCAGATTTCAAAAGCTCTACTTTATAACCATCATACAAAAGTATGAAAAATTAAATTTATATAATTAGGCATCCATTTTCAATATTGCACTTTCGTATTGCGAGTCAGCTCAGCAGTAAGTGTATTGGACTGGTAATAGGAAGATCCCAGAGTTGAATCCCAGATAAGAAAATTGACAAACGACCTATTGAAGCATTTACTTATGAATAGAATAATCTTTTCTTATTGCTATCAACATTGAGTTTTTTGGCCAAAAATCATTTCGAAATGGTAGCAATGATTTTAATAATCTGGAAACATTTCAAATTTTGGAGAATTTTCGCCCCAGAATTTTTAAAACCAGGTCTCAGTCTAAATACATTTGAATTATATTTTAATAATATGGAAAATAGTTTATCTTAAAAATCTCGAATTCTTCTGTAACTCAATCTTGTTTTTTCACATTATATGGTCACCCTGAAACTAAGGGGTTCTTTTAAGGAAGAAAACAACAATTTGCAAATATTGTATCTTACCTTGTTCTGTTAAATGTATAAATTCGCATTTGGAATTCAGGAAGAAGCTGGATATCTTACCAATATATTCGATTTTGCATTTTATATTTGATTTGTATTCATTTACAGATGAATGAGTGTGTTTTTGCTGAGAATTTTTTGGTTGTTATGTTCTTGTTTTTATTTGGAATAAGCTTAATAATTGCAACGAGGTCAATTCTTGAAAATGATTTGTTTTGTCAAAATGTAGTATTTCAGAATAAAAAAGTTCTTTATCAAATATAAAGTTTAACTCTTTATAATGAAGTACTGAGGGTACTGGTGTCTTTTTCGCAAGTTTTTTCTTCATTTTAGACTAAGAGAAGTTATTCGGGCGAAATTCCGGGGAACAAAAATGTTTCGGGTGAAATATTTTTCGCGTGAAACTCACAAAAGCTGCGTTTTATTATCTCTGGGTCTGGGTCGAGGTTATCTTTTAACATGTATTACAAAAACAACATGGGATCTAGGTTTCTATCGAGGTTAATTTCAATAACCCAGATAGAGGTTTTCACTCTGACCGGCAGAGGGCTATTTACCATTGTGAATGAGTTCAGCGATTTGTCAGCAGTGTTAGGAATAGAGGGGAAAAAAACAAGTGTTTACATGAAAAATAAATAAACATTAGAAAAAAAGAGACTGATATACATATACTGTTCTTGCACTAACCCGCACCGTTTTATTGTCAAGAGGTGAACATATGGGTTATGAGCGATAATAAAACGCGGCTAATAAGGCTTAGTATTTCGGGCAATATAACCCTATAACTGAAGAAGGCCAAAAATTACAAATCTTTCTTAGAGAAAACTTTAAAGTAGAGAATTAAACAATTTTAACCAAATAACCATGTCATGTTAAGAATAACTTAAAGTGGGAATTTAGAAATTTGGAAAATTTTCAATGAAAACTAATTATCCATGTCAAGCACAACTGTGGTGAGGACATCAGAAAATTATAAAATTTAGAAAGAAAATTGATGTTTTCAGGTATTAACAGTTTTTGAAGGTCTTTTCGAAAATTTGAATTTTCTTCCAATAGGGACAGGTCAATATTGATGTTTTGCAATTTCTTTAAAACATGTTGTTTATTAATCTGTACTGGGTTCCAAATCATCAAGAAAAGCTAATGGATTGAGCAACACGCAAATAATAAAACTCAATTAGATAACAAAATGGGTGTTATCTTGTGGCAACTATACGACCTTTGATGGATTGCGAGGTCATCCTTCCGAGTAAACTATTCAGTAAACAATAAGCCAACACCCATACGTCAATGAAATGCATCAGGATCTGTCGAAAACATCGTCTTTGCATATGAATGTGCAAGGGAGCCCGAATTCCGTCAATTCAGACAACGCAGACCCCGACCGATTCATGATAAAGAAATTTGTTTGGCTCAAATTGGATGATATGGATGTTAACCACTTATGTTTCAAACAGGACAACGCTACGGGTCACAGTTGATGCCACATTTTGCATGAACGATTTGAGGGTAGAATTATTTCTCGCGCGAGTGATCCCGTTAAATTATTTTCTTGTAGGGTTTTCGGAAGTCGCAAATCTTTGCCAATAAGTCACAATTGACAGTGTTGCCCTGAAACTCAAAACAATCCCAGGCCATCACTCAAATTCAGCCGGATCTTCGGGGTATTCATTGAAAATAAGAAACCCATCCGTGCATATGTACATAATGACATTCATACATGGACCTTTCCACATCGACTAATTGGAAAACTATCAATACTATACGCCAAGCAAAAATGATTTTACTAAGAAAATATAATTTTCAGTTTTCGTCAATAACTAAGAAGTGATACCTTAAAAGTCAATTTTTAAGTGTTGTGTTAGCTCTGAGTTAAATCAGATTTCTTCAAAGAGAGGTGATCAGAACAAGGATAACTGTCAATGGCACACTTGTCACGCTATAATAAGGGATTATTTGCTAACTCAAATGAGATCTCTAGGACATTTGGTACCGACTAGACGGCGGCGCAACTTGCCATTCAGCCCGTGAAGCCATGGCTTTGATTCATTGTGAGAATAATATAAGGTTAAAAGCCAATTTTTCGTTTCAGGTTGCCTAGGTCGTGTGATATCATAACTTTGATTTTGTTTTTCTTTGGTTTTTTTGTGAAGTCAAAAGTCTTCACTGATAGATAGATAGATAGATATTTTATTTTTCATAGATCAAGGCTTTACAATATAAAATACGCAGCTTGCACAGAGATTTGATATTTCAAGTATATCTTACAACTGAGAAATATGTTTAAACATTTTATGAAATTGATTTTAAATTTAATATTACATTTGAAGGAAAACTATGATTAAAACCTTCATTTGATCAAAAGAAAAAAAAAAAAAAATGACTAGATACAAGCTTAAAACTAAGGGAGGAATTGCCATATTAGGAGTAAATATTTGTATAGTTAACATCAATGAATATTTAATATAAATTAATTAATTAACTAATAAATTAACAGTTACAAAAAAAACAACAAAATGAATAAATAAATAATTTAATAAATAAATAAATAACATAACAATTAGATTGGGAAAAAAATAAACAAAAAAAAATTATACATGAAAATAAATAAATAAATAAATTAACAAAGACAACGAAAAATTAATAAATAAATAATTTAATAAATAAAATAAATATGTAAATTAATTAATTAACCAGTAAGATAATAAATAAATATATAAATTAGTAGAAAAGTTTTTTATATAAATAAATAAAAAGATGATTATTAAGTTTATTGGCTTATTAAATTTTGTATTAATAAATTTTTGGAGTCACTACATCTTAAACTAAATTTTTTGTTGAGAATTTCAATTTTCTTTGCAACTAGAAGTACTCCAGTTTCCTCATGTAAAATTTGTGTGGAAAATAACCATGGCAAATTTGTCATCATTTTCAATGTTTTGTTTTGTGAAACTTGTAATTTTTTTATATGTGATTTTGCACAGTCTGCCCATACTGGACTTGCATAAAGGATTATGGCTTGAAAAATTACTTTGCAGATTATAATCTTATTAAATTTACTTAGGGGTGATTTTCTACATATGAGTGGGTATAACATTTTAGTAGCAATGCTTACTTTGTTAAGGGTATTTGTGATATGGTTACTGAAGGTTAATGTCTTGTCTAAATATACACCGAGATATTTGACAGAATCAACCCATGGAACCTCACAATTATTTATTCTGAGCTGACCAATTGGAAGCAGGGAGGCTTTCCTTTTCCTTGTAAAAAAGATGGCCTGGGTTTTGTCAGCGTTAATTTTAACTTTCCATGATGTAAAATAATCATAAATTTTATTTAGGCCATGTTGTAAGTCATTTTCAATGTCATGGCCTATATTATTTGAGCTATAAATAGCAGTATCATCCGCAAACATTGCTATTTCACAGTTCCATATTTCGGGAAAGTCAGCAACATAAGTGATGTATAACAATGGAGCCAAAACTGATCCTTGGGGTACACCCGAGGTTATGTTTTTTAAGTAGGAATGAATGTTATTTAAATAAACCTAAAACTGTCTGTTTTTGAGAAAACTTTGTAAAACTTTTATTAGATATAGAGGACAGCCAAATAACTTAAGTTTATGAAGAATACCTTCATACCATATACTATCAAAAGCCTTTTCAACATCCAAAAGGACAAGACCTGTGGATTGCTTTGCATTAATTTTGTTTTTGATATGATGACAGATTCTTAAAACTTGATGTGTAGTACTATGTCCTTGTCTAAATCCAAATTGTTGGTTTGGAATGACATTGAAAGACTCAAGAAAATGTAACAGTTTTATCTTGATAACTTTTTCTAATATTTTACTAAGGTTACTGAGTAGACTAATGGGGCGATAGCTATTTGGATTGTTAGGTGGTTTTCCTGGCTTAAGAATTGGTATAATTTTCGCAGTTTTCCATTTGCTTGGAAAATATTGTAACTTCAAGCAAGCGTTAACAATAAAGCAAATAAAAGTTACTCCAATGATCGGAAGCTCTTTAAAGTATTTATTTTTCAGTGTATCTATTCCTGGTGCTTTATTGTTTCGCATATCTCGAATAATTACCTGAATATCTTCTTTTGAGACGAAGACGTCTGTTGGAAGGGGCTCATAAGTATTATTGATGAAATCGATAGATTCATCTACTGAACTGTTAACTGAGCTGGTTTCGTTAATCAATTGATTGTTAAAATTTTTTTGAAAAGAATCTGCAAAAACTTCTGCTTTTTCTTCACTAGTTATCAGCAAAGAATTATTGTGTTCTAAGTGAGGAATGAGTTTGTTTTTATTTTTTAATACCTTAGCTATTTTCCAAAAAGGTTTGGAATTTGGATCAAGAGAACAAAGTGTCTCGTTCCATGTTTTGTTTCTGAACTTTGAAATTTCATAAGCTATTTGTTTTGTGTAGATGTTCATTTCCCTAAAGTCATGTACCTGTCTGTATCTTTTCCACTGACTTCTAAATATATTTCTTTGCTTGATCAAATTTAAAATGTATTGTGGCAGAATGGTTGTTCTTTTTGCTTTTGATTTTTTAGGAACAGACTCTTCAACACTTTCCAATAAAGATTTAGTAAAGAATTCAATTTTTTCATCAATTTGTTGGGGACAACTTATATCAACTATATCACAGGGTGTATTTCTAAGACGTTGTTTCAATTTGGTTCTATATCTATCCCAATTTGCGTTCTTAAAATCTAGGTATTGCACATTTTTTATTCTGCTTTGAAGGAGAATATCACAGTTTATTGGAATGTGATCTGAGCTCAAAGCGTTTATTGCCATAGGCTGGGTAACGATTTCTGGTGAGTTCGTTATAATCAAGTCCAATGTTGATGGTGAAGACTTTTTGTTGGTTGGGAAATAAGTAGGGCCATTTGGATATAACAAACTAATAGGATACCTCATAGAGATATCCAGTAGTAGATTTCCCCACTTGTTTGCCCTTTTGCAACCCCAATTTCGATGCCGGCTATTGAAATCACCCCCGAGTAAAAATTTTTCATTATTTGTTATAAGTTTCCTTAAATCACTTTTAAAGAAGCCAACCTTTTGTGCGTTAGAAGCTCCCCCAGGAAAATATACTGACACAACTTTAAATTTAGTACCATCGTTTAATATTAATTCAATACCAATTGTTTCAAAAATATTTGTCTTGACATTTGGTATTAATTTATATACTAATTTTTTGCTGACTACGATGGCAACTCCACCTCCCATTTCATCATCGTTTCGGTCTAACCTATGACAGTAATAGTTACTGTGCGAGAAAGAGATACTACTTTTAAGCCACGTTTCACACACAAGACACACATCGACATCATTATTACAGAGAAAATTGAAAAACTCAGTACATTTATTTCGAATACTCCTGGCATTCCAACATAAAACATTAAGAGACTTTAATTTACTTGACATGATTATATAAGTATTTTGTCGCAAGCTGCGTTATAACATTAAATTGTTCGAATTTTGATTTACATACACTTAACTTTGTTATCATATCCATGGTAAGAGAGCATAGTTCATCTTGAGTAAAAAGATCACTCTCATTGTGGCCTTTTGGTTGTATGCAGTTGCATTTTGGGTCCATTGTTGTTGATGATCACGTGCTTGGAGAGCAGAAAAAGATATTGATGGTGTTGGTACAGAAGATTTATTTTGTCTCGGCAGAGAGGGAAAATCATTTGTGCTCATGTAGTTAGGCACTGGTCTAGCGAAATGTTTTGGCTGAGCGTGACTCATTGCTGGGCTTCTCTTGAGGTTTGTTTTACCTCTTATCTCGAGGTATTTTACTCTTCGGGGGCAGTTGATGTCAGTTGATTTATGATTTCCTTGACAATTAGCGCATTTCGAAATTCCAGTGGCAGTACATTCTATGGTCTTATGCGGTTGAGAGCAATTTGCGCAATATGTTTTTACACTGCAGTTTCTTTCACCGTGGCCATACATTTGACAATTATGGCATTGAGTGATTCTATTTTTTTGTTTTCGTTGGAACTCCCAACGAACTTGAGTACGGAGAACGTGTCGTATGTTTTTCCTTAAGTCGGCAATTTTAACACTTTGTTTTTCAAGAAATACTATATAAAATACTTCCGTATAGTGTTCGTAGTTTTTCTTAACCATTTTAATGTCTTTGCATTGTAATCCTAGTTTAGATAGTTCTATCTTGAGAACATTGATATCAACTTCGTCCAAACCAAAGAGGACAACTTTGAATGATCTTTCACTTTTGAGGTCGTGGGAGAAATATTGACACTTTTTATCTTTTAATGCCGCGCACACTAGATTATATGAGGTTATGCACTCGCAAAAAATTTTAATACCGATCGATATTTTCTTGATCGAATAATTTTCAATGTTTAGTTCTTTCATTAAATCATGAACAAATTCTGCAGATTTTTGAAGTAATTTAATGGGTGGGGTAACAGCTTTTGTGACATTTTCCACCGAGGACATGTCATCATCAGCTTCACTGCTGTCACGTGGACATTGAGCTTGCAAGGGATGCCAGTAATTATTACTGGATAAATCTCCTTGTTTTGACATAGTTAAATTGTTTTTTTGCACTTTCGCGATTGAAGATCTAAGATCTTCGCTACTTTGGCTGCGTATTCGCTTCGGAATTTTGGATTTTTCGACTCGTTGGAGAAAGGGAGATACGTCTTACTCTTATGAGAGCGAAACGTTGACTGAAGTCTTCACTGATAAACCTGGACTTTGAAGTCAACATAACTCACGTGATTGGGCAGAAACCGGTCGCAATGTTGTAAAGACTGATCTAAAATTGGACCTTCTGAATGGACCATGTACCATACGCGCCGTAGTCACAGGCAACATTTGAATTAAATTATCCTCAAAAAGCATTGTTTGCACTAATTATAAGAAATAAAGTTTGAATATCTATAAATTCAATAAATTTATTTTAGTAAAGGCTTCCTTTGGGTGGAAAACCATTTTTCAAAAATGGTTATTAATGGTAGGTATCTGCCAAAGAACCATTTTTTTATTTTGTTATTTTCTTCAAAACAGAACGACCGATTTTAATTATTTTTTTATACAGAAGCTTTCAAAAAAAATCAAAAGTTTTGTAAGCCAAAATTTTTGAAAAAATATTTTTTGGATTTTTAAAAAATGCTTCAAAATCTTTTTTGAAAAATCAAATATTTCGAAAACGACATGATCGATTTTTTTAAAACTCGATGCTTAATAGTTTTTTAGTACTTTCTAAAATATTTTTAGAAAAAAATTTACATTACTGTCATAGAACGTATTTTTTTATTTTGAATTTTCTCGTTATCGGCTAAACGGATTAAGATGAACTTCGGTATATACAAATTTCAGATAAGCTTAAATAATATTGCATATCAAAATTTTCAAAAAGAAAAGTTTTTGAATTTTTAAAAAAAGTTTCAAATTTTTTTTCTGAAAATTCGATATCTCAAAAACGGGTTGAAATTTTTTTTCAAATTTTGTTTTTATATACACATACATATGTAAGTATCTACTTTAGATTTGTATACCATAATGTGTTCTTAAAAATGCTTTAAGAATTTTACATTTAAAAAATAATTTTTTAAAAACCGCTCCAACGATTTTAATTTTTTTTTCTATACAATCATATTCAATCAAGAATTGAGATGGCATTCTTGTTTTTCACCTCAAACTGTCAAAAGAGTTGTTTTAGCCAATTTTAATGTCGTATTTCATGCTTTTCTACATTTGTTTTCTCATAATTTTATGCTTTTTCTTAAACCCGCAGTGTCTTGAACATAAGTGCATGTACGTGCGACCCAGTCGTGCATTTTTTTTTGAATACACTCGAAAGTTTGTTGCATTAAAAAAATGTTAATGCAGAATACAAATTTTTGTGTTAAAAATAAATTTAAAATGATTGCATTGAAAAAAAAAAATGTTAATGCCGGCCAAAAAAAATTGATGAAATTTTTGTGTTAAAAACGTTAAACTATACGTCAATAAGGGCACGATTCGTGGCAATATTCTAAGAAAAAATCTAACAGGGGAAAAGTCTGTCAGGGAGAGCAATTTCTACATAATTGACTTTAAATGCAAACAAATATTAGATAAGTATTAAAATTCAACAAAAGCACATACAATAATGTGCTTCATAGCTTTTTTGAAAGCTTATACTCCATTTTTTTTTTTTTTTATTAAGTTGTTTAATTGAATAATTGTAGAGAAATTGACTTTCAAAGTAAATATGTACATATTTTTGAAAAAATTATTTTCAAATTTTTGCTTAATATCGAAAACTAAATGTAAACTATTCTCTGGGCTTTTGAGAAATTAAAAAATAATGAAGATGCTTTTCCCTTGTTTGTTTTATTATGTTTATGACGCAAAAAATACAATTATTCACAGTTAAACTTTTTCTTGTTTATTCTTCTCAAAAACTAAGAAAGATTTGGTATACAATTGGGGGGGGGGGGGGTAGATTATTTTCCTATAAGATTTCTTTTGCAGAATATACCTACGAATCGTGCTCTAAAATATTATTGATGTAGTTTAACGAAAAAAAATTTTTTTGAATGCAGAAAATTTTCGAGATTACCTACATATATTGAAATTTGTACAACTCTGTCAAAAAGTAAATGCTAGAGAAAGTTTCTCGAGACATAATACAGATTGCAATCCAATCCCATTCTAATTTTGTTTTATTTAAAATTAAAAAAAAAGCTTAACCTTAGAAGATATTTTTTTTTTTCATTTTTCGACTGAAAATTAAAAAGTTCGTTATCACATTGTAGGCCAAGAGCCGGGTACTTTTTGTTTGCAAATAATTACTGAACCAATTTTCTTGCCGAATATGTTCAGGGGTGTCCCCAAAATGAATACTAAATTAATGCTAAAACCTATATTACATTATATTCTTTTAAGTAATCAATTGTTTTCGACAGATGCATTTTTACTAGTGAAAGGGCAGTATCAGCTGCATTATGGACAATGCAAATAAAACAACTTCAAATAAAGAAAAAAAGCTTTTTGGACACTAGATGTAGAGAGCAAAAGCATATGACAAGAAATGTTTAGAATTTCACGCCAAGCATTTTTTCTAACTTTTTTTTTTCTCTTCGAACAGGCAGAGTTGGGAAGTAATGCAAGATAGTCTGCTAAAATTACTTGTAATTGAAATCTCCAAGTACTTTTTTAATTGGGACCTTTTAAATCTAATTGAAGAAATCCAATTACTAACTACATGTAATTGTAAAGTTTCAATTACTTAGAATTAATTAATGGGAATGTAAAACAAAAATTATAATTAAAAAGCAGTAATGACTTCTTTTTTTTGCAGTAATTATTTAACAAAAATTTAATTTATTTCGGTATTGCTTATGTCAATTACATTTTGCATTGTGCTTTCCTTCAAAAACTTGCGAAAAACTAAAAACAATTTTCAATTACACTTACCTACAAGTAATGGAAATGCATTTTTTTTTATAATTAAAATAATGTGAATCGTAATGGAAAAATTACGCAATTAAATTCAAATTGAAATAAATTACAAAATTAATCATTATTTCCTAACTCTACAAATGGTGGTGACATTATTTTATGTTTATGTTCTTTTTCATTTACAGTTTAATTAAAATAAAGAATCTTAATACATAGAGCTTTTAAATATTTTTGTTGAAACACAAAGTCATATCTACGCTATTTTATAAATACTCAAAAATATTTTATTTAAAGTAGTCCAAAAAATAAAGCAGATATTTAGCTTTAAAACAAATATTTGTGCAAATTTTGTACGATTAAATGTTTTCCTTTATAACTCAGAAGTATGAAAATTGTAGTTAAGGCTTTTAAGAGATTGTGGGCAGTATATGTATGTGAAGCACTTTTTGATGACAAAAAGCACTCTTGAAGGATCTGCCAGTTCCTCGCAAGAGGCAGTACTTCGGAAAAATCATTATGAGTAAGCCGAACGAAACGCCAATTTGTAGGACTAAAGGCCATAAGAAGCTATTTTGAATCAATAATTCAACAAGTCCAATCTTTAATGCTAAGTCTTCTGCTTGGCTGATTTATTTCAGAAGTACCTACATATCAGGCCGTGAGCGCAATAGTGGCCTAACTGCAATTTTATCGAAATTGAGTTTATGACGAAAATTGAATCTGTATGTATTGAACAACATTTCTGCATTTTAATTTTTCAAATTGACGGCTTCATGCTATAATTATAGGACTTTTGTACTTAGGCCAAACACAAAAAAAATAAAAGCTTAAGTGCAAGAGTGGCCTATCTTTCTTAAAGGCCGCTATTGCGCTCGCATATTTGATTTTATTGTTTGAAACTTTAATTTAGGCCAATAATTTAACAATTTGCTTACAGGTGACATCAATGCGATGAACTAAACATAAGTCAGTACCCTGATAATCACCCTCGATTAGCCATAAAGTTAGAGTTTCATACGCTCAGCAAGAAAAAAAACCATTAATGTCATAGAAATTACCAAAAAGAACTTCTACTATACTTTGAAATTGGAAATTTCAAATAGAATAACCTCTAGAGAAGGACTGAAGGTTAACTGACTCAAGATTCATGAGCTTCAATATTTTAAGACCGACCCTTATAATGTTTAAAATTTTTTTTTAATTATTTTTCAACATGTTCGTTTTTCGCATAAGAGACCAGAGCAGATTTTGGGTGTGAATGGTATAAGGAAAAGAAATATTGGAGTTGACAGCTTGAGTAAAACTTATTCAAGAAATCAAAGTCTTGCGGTCCATAACCGGGGATTTAGTGATTAAACACTGAATCAAAAACAAACTATGAATACTACTTCGAGAGAAATGATTGTGCTAACTAAAGTTGGTTTTCACCCCTTCCTGGGTATTGCTCCTCTGATCACGGAAGCCGAGATCATTTGTGTGTATAGTTCGCCCTGATAAAATAAATAAATAAATTGGGTGGCACAACAGCTCGTGGAGAACCAGGGCCTAGTGACTTACAACTCTCAACCATTCCTGTGTGCGAGTTTTTTTGGCAGGAATGGAGGGGACCTTCAGTTTTTTTCCGAGTCCGAACGGCTAAATGAGAAGCGCTTCTTCATGACAAGTATACTCTTGGAGTATTTGTCAGTTCCTGGCAAGAGGCAGTACCTCGAATAAAACATTTCTGTTTTTAGGTGGCACGGCTGGGAATCGAACCCACACCTTCGGCATGACAGTCCTACGCACTAACCATCATGCCACGAGGTAGTTCGCCCTGATAGACCGTTTTAAAAACCCGTTTTCGCTTTGCATTTTGAATTTTTTAAAAGATCTGGCAGGGCATACTATAGACTCAAATGGTCTCAGATTCTGTGATCTGTGATCATTATCTAGGGACAAGGAAACTTCACACCGAACCCACCTACTGACCCGACCTTCCTACAAGAAGTAGAAGCATCAATTCAGCAGACCCTACAGCCAAATCCGGATATAATCAGTTTCGATGACACCAATCCAGCAAGTGATCCCACCGATAGTCCACATCTATGCAATCTAGAGGAGGTAGCAGAGATCATCGGCAATTCAAAGCCAAGAAAATCTTCTGGACCAGATGGTGTTTCAAATTACATCCTGAAAAGGTTTCCACAAGCAGTAATGATTTTCCTCACAATCATCCTTAACAACTGCATCAACAACTGCTACTTCCCCCAGACGTGGAAAACAGCGAAAATTGTGGCTATCCCGAAGAAAGGTGCTTCCAACCTAATATCCAACTACAGGCCAATATCACTTCTCAACAATATCAGCAAATTACTGGAAGAAGTAATACTCCGGAGGCTGAAGAAATTCTGCAATGAAAACTCAATCATCCCTGACATGCAGTTTGGCTTTCGAGAAAAGCACTCAACGCTGCATCCGCTGCTGAAGTTCCAACACGATATCACCACCTCCCTCAACAGTCATCTTGTCACCGTCGGATGCTTTCTGGATGTCGAGAAAGCATTTGATAGCGTTTGGATAGAAGCCCTAATACATAAACTTCATCTATTACAGGTACCACTGCCACTAACAAAAATTCTTTTTTCTTTTCTTTCTTTCAGGAAATTTTTCGTACAACTAGACAATTGTAAGTCAAACATGAAGAATATCAGAGCCGGAGTCGCCCAAGGTTCAAAACTTGGCCCCTTCCTCTACAGCCTGATGACATCCGACCAACCTGCCCCAATTGGATGCGAGAACCTGCTATATGCCGACGACTCGCTCACCTATGCATCATCAATGTTACCGTTTATCGCCGTCCGACAAGTAGAGGCCCACATCAACAGACTCTTCAATTTCTACACGAAATGGGGCATCCGAATCAACACTTCCAAGTCGGAACTTGTCTGCTTCAGGAGGCCTTCAACTGGTAGAGGTCTTCGCACCGCAGCCAACTGCAGAAATCTGGTCTTGAGACTCCCTGACGGATCCATCATAGCTGCCAAAAAGAATGTGAAGTACCTGGGAGTCCAGTTCAATGAGTTGCTAAGGTTCAACCCGCACTCAAGAAATGTACTCAAAAAAGCCAGCTGGGCCTTTCACCGTCTACATCCATTGATGAAGAAAAGAAAAGGACTAAGCCAACCAACGAAGTTACTGATCTACAAGCAGCTCTTACGTCCTATCATCAGCTACTCCTTCCCAGTCTGGTTTTCAATCTCCAAGACAGCCATGAAGGAGCTTCAAGTATTCGAAAGGAAGATTCTCAGAATTTGCACCGGACTGTACTTCGACCGGCAGCGGCGGAATCACTACAGGAACGAACATCTCTACTCCGAAGCCAACATAATCCCGCTGGACAAATACCTAGTCCTTTCAGCGAAGAGACTAGTACGGAACATCATCGACCACCCGAATCAGCTAATGAGAAGGATGACCACTGAACAACGACATCCGGAGCCAAGGTACCTCAGTGTAATGGAAACACTTGATGACAACATAATCATGGACAACGAGGAAGCAGTCTCGTTCTACGCTGACATTGGGTCAGCCTTCTACCGTGGCTAAACGCCAAAACTTCCCCCAACCTACACCAAAAACACCATTGACAACCGGGAATGAACACCCTGAGGACGATTAAGTCAGCCGACTTTTAATTTAAATTTTTTGACATGTAATTTATATATCTATAATTTGTTAAACTTAAGACATTGTGTAACGTTAGGCCCCCTATGTGCCAACAAATGTAAATTTATCATAGTATCATATTAGTTATAAGCCAGATTGTATATAAATTGTTCAATAAAAGAAATTGAATTGAATTGAATCTTGGGAGAGATGCATTCATATTTTGATTTCGATGCACTGTTAAACCCTAAAGCCCAGGTTGTGGACTGCCAAAATCTTAAATTCTTGAATACTCAAGCTCTCAACTCCTATACTTCTTTTTTTGTATCATTCAGACTCGAAATATGCTGTGGGCTCTCGTTCTACTAGCAAAGCTTTAACCTTGATACTTTATATCCTTATACCCGCTAATACATCATAGTTCTTACACCGATCACAGGAATAATAATTTACAAATACTACAAAAGCTTTTATGGATTCTAACACATCTGAAAGTGAATAAAAATGCTAAATTGCAAGTATTTAAAAAAAAAATAAGAAAAAACTCATAGAAATCAGTTTTATTTACAAATGATTGGCCTATCTTTACAGGATTATAATTTTTATATTTTTACCTCTGTGGTAATAGTGGCCTATCTGACTTTAAAATCAGTTATAACGGTATTTTGAAGGATCATGGATACAAAATCAAAAACCTTTTATTTTTTGGTCATAATGCAAACAGAAAATCAAGCCTATGTTTCTTTTTTTAAAAATAACAAGTGTTTGAAAATAACCTGTTTCTTATTTTTGCTCTACTGAGAATAATGAAAAATGCAGTTAGGCCACGATTGCACTCATGGCCTCATACAGGTAGTATATAGAATTTGTATTATAAAATCTTCTTAAAATCATTTTTTGTTTTTTTAGTGGTAGCGGCTGGGAATTGAAGAAGAAGAGTAAACACATTCTAAACGGAGCAAATGAATTCGCTCAAAAATAAAAAATAATACAAAAACCTACAATCCACATAATAATCAACATTTATTGAATGTTAAATCGATACACTACCTTTTTATCGATATAATTTCACAGGTAATTTCACTTTTAAACTCTACCCAAAACCTGCATCAATGCACCAGTTCTCATGTAAAATACGTTTTGCATCAAGGATACTTCCATCATTAAGAGATAAACAAATACAAAATTGATACATTTATGAGAAAGTTTTTCATTTCAAAAACTAAAATGATCTCATTAAGTTTTATTTCCCAACTTTTATTGCAGTTCTTTTTTCCCTATAACAACAAAAGTTCCCTTTAACCACAATAAAAAAAAACTGCGATCTGCATTCTTTTATACAAATGCATTAGAAATCGGAAAGAAAAAAAAAAAAACTTTTTCCACCACATCCGCAATAAAAACAACGACACATTTAACAAAAAGAAAATTAAACAAAAAAAAAAAAGTTTAAAATGTCTCCAAAAAGGAAATCTTCATATGTAAACCCAAAACAAATCTGCATTATCCTCCAAGCCAAGAAATTGTATAAATTTCGACCGAATGCCTTCACATATAAGAGAAAAAAAAAATGCTTTGAAGAATATTATAAACTCTCATACAAAACTTTTTATATATAAATTTTCTACCCAAACGCCCAGCGAAGCCTTTTTATATTTTGTTAGAAATCAGATGTCGTCTCTTCGTAGGTATGTATCCTTTAAATGGATTCAAGAAGAATATAACAAAAAAAAGAAAACCAAAACTTTTCGTCCTCATCTCACGCCATGCACTTCAAACTTTCATGAATTTTGCATGAATTTTAAGCGAAAAAAACTTCAAACTACTCTTGTAGCATAAAAGTTCACTGTACGGCATATGCCAGGACGATTTTTGCATAAGAGTCTTCCTTCTCTATATGAAGCCTCACATTAAATTCGAAGTGAAGCTGGGTATGTAACAAAAAAAAATTGGTTTCATAAAATGCCGCCTCCACTAAACACAAGAAAAAAAGTTAACGTCTTCTTCTAGCAACGACGCGACGACGCGACGCGATGGGACGATATGAGGTGATTTTCGTTTTTCTATGTTCACTTCCCGGTTTAACAGTTAAAAAAGGAGGAGGCACGAAAAAAATAAAATAAAAACAAAGGTATACCGTTAAATTTTCTCAAAACACTCTGCGTCTCAAGTATACTTTGGCTGCTAGAAAAGCTCCTACATTACCGTTGGAATGTAAATATTTTCCGATCAAACGGGATATATGAACAGCAGCATCACCAGTTCGATTGAATTTTTAAGACCACAAAAGGTGCAAACCAGTTTTTTTTTTTTTCTATATGATCCAGGAGCTCAGTGACATACGAGCCAACCCTTAACGCATATATGCAGTCCTCCATAAAAAGGACCTTTAACCCACCATTTATATAGAGCGGTGTATACACATAAACCTACCTAAGTTTAGATTGAAAATGTGGAAAAGTTTTTGTTGAAATTTATGGCATACAGCTGGAATTACTGTGCAATGACATTAATCAAATTGGAGAAATTTAATATGAAGCCAAAGAGAATGGCGCCCGGGTAAAGAACATATTCCTGAAGGTGACGTTAGGTATTATATATAGTATAGATACCTACATATATTCAGATATCTTTACTTGTAGGGTTGATTTGTTTTCAAAACTCGATGTGTGGCTGCAGTATAAGCTTCAACGAAGCGATTAATTGATTTCAACAATGCAAGGCATGTAATATAGAAGTTGTTATCGATTAAATGGTGTAGAATTCGAAGCGGAACGGTTTTGTGGTTTGGAGTGTAATTAAGTAGATTAGGAGAGTTTCATATAATTATTTGTTCCTTGAGCTTACCACACTTAGAACCACAAGATATATATGTTTATGCAATTCGAAGATTATTATAGGTTAGGTATATGTATGGGCTTGAGACGATTATTGACAAGTCAATGCAATTGTTGAAAACTTTTAGGATAAGTTAATAAAATAACAAAGGCGGACAACTTTAATCCGGAATAGACGGTCAATGGCCTTAGGGGGTGATGTTGAGTATAGAATGTTAAGTTATGAAGGGTCCCAAAAAATTACTGTAGAAGAGCCATTTAAACAGGAAACAAATCTAATCTAATCGTAAAATGGAGGCAAAGGAAGTTTCCTGCTTCGAATTCAATTATATTCATAAAAACAAAGAATATAAAGTTACCAAGAAGTATTATCTGGATCTTAAAATAAAATCCGATTCCGAAAGCTCTTTTGGAAATAATAATAAAAAGTACGAAACAAAAAATAATTGAGAGAAAAGCCATCAGATATTTTCCGCATGGAATTTCACAAGCTTAAGCTTTTGTCCTCTAACGCACAGGAGAGATTTGAAAAATGCTACGTGGAGTGGTCTCTATTTTGATGAATGTTAACTCCCTGTCCTTATTTACACCTCCCCGTGGTAGAGGATGGGTAACGCTAAAGTGAAAGGGCACCGATTGGCTGCCGGTATAGGCAAACAAGCCAGAATTGCTGGCTTGGGCACGATCTTGTTCTTGGGTGAAAAAAAAACCCTAATGGCGGAGGAACTGTAGGTAGCAGTCAGCGACATGGATCTGGGGGCTGAGGAGCCTATCCCGAAAGGCCAACGATAGCAGGAAGTAGGGTCTGTATCCCATATTGGAGGGCTGCTAAAAAAGGGCGTCTGTTTCTCATAGTGCACAGTCAGATTGTAGCATGTGCTCGCCCATCAAAATGGCTGGTATGCCTGTCGAGTTCTAGAAATAGTCTTATATCCTGGAACACAATTTCAGCAAGGCTAACGACAGCTAGGGTTTAGCTTCAAAGTTAGCAAGAAAGCCATTATTCAATGCTATGCTCTTGCAAATGATACAGAATATGACAACAAAGATTCATTCTACACTCGTCTGAACTCGGTGTATATTAGCTTACCTTAAGATGACATATCACCATCACAGGTGACTTAAATGCCAACGTTCGTTGGTCCGGAAAACTTTGGTCTTGAACGCATTTTGGGTTAATTTTGCTTGGGCCAGAGAAATGACTTCTACAACGCTCGTCAGTTTGTGGTTGGTGGATCTATATTTCCACACAAGATGACTCATAAAGTCACCTGGAATTATCTTGATGGGCGAACAAAACACCGAATCGATCAACACAACAACCATGGAGGAAAGCACTGTTGTGATGGAACGTTTCTAAAGCTAATGCAGCTCCGAACATAGGCTGTCCAGAGACACTTAGAGGTAACAGTACAGAGACCAAGACTCCTAGCTCCGACTGATACAAACATATGTCGCAACTATACCGTTAAACTCATGGAAACAACGCCGTACATGATATATGATCAACTGTCAATATATACGGCAAGTGGGACCAAGGTAAAGAATGTTTTTATGGAAACCGGCTCCGCAACTGTTCCGAGGCAGACACGGTCTAGACTTTAGAGATCTCTGGATATCCTTAGACACGTGGGACAACAACTATTGCTAAAAATTTCAAGCATCGGAAAGAAACTTTTCATGTGACAAAAGGGTAATGTGGAACAAGCTAACGGAAAATCTGGAACATGCTGCAGTGAAAGTGGACACAAGAGAGCTGAACAGAGCTACTATGGAAATTGTTGGGCAGATGAAGACCACATCCCATCATGTGTTTGACATAAAAAGCAATCTTTTGATATAATTGACGAACAAGTAAGAAGATGAGTGGAGCACTTCGTCCACTGCTCAACGACGACCAGAATGTGAATGAAAAACCGCAAATGTTCCAAATGCGCAGATCTTTTAGTGGCATTGACACCGACCCACCAACCTGTGCTTAACTTAAGCTTGCGATCCTTGTCCTAAAAAAACAAACACACCAGCTGGACTTGAAGGTGGAGGCTGAAACAACGGCTACTATTTTGCTTCCACTAGTTCAGGATGTTTAAGAGAAAGTAACCTATCACAAAGACTGGAAAATTGTTGCAGTTGTAAAAAACTACAAAAAAAAAGCGTTTTTAAAAATTGCAATGATTGGATTGGCGTGGTAAAACCGTTCTTTTAGTGTTCTCAAAATTAATGGCTACTGTTGTTCTCGATCTGATACTAGATAGAATAGAGTTATTACTCAAGAGGCACCAAACTGACACCTGCAAATTATTCTTGAAAAATCAGCTGAATATCAGTATCGTTTCTTGCTCTTATATTCGTCGATATTGAGATGGCATTCGACAGGGTTAGTCACGAATGCATCTGGCGATAACTTGTCATGAAAGATATCCTTAAGGAGATAGTTCCATCGAAAACAGAACTGGTCCCCTTCACTAACAGAAGGAAAATACAAATATATAGAGTATCAATAATCGAAGGGACACCGCTCAAAATCTCGAATCTGGCCAGATACCTTGCTGTGATCCTAGATGAGAAACTGAGCTGGAGTCTCAAAACTAAGGAAACAGCAAAGAAAGGTTTGGTCGCATTCTATTGCTGCAATAAGATTTTTGGAAAACCCATGAATTATCAGGTGGATGTACACGGCAATAGTTAGATCGATAACAAAATAAATTGGGTGGCGCAACAGCTCGTGGAGAACCAGGGCCTAGTGACTTACAACTCTCAACTATTCCTGTGTGCGACGTGTTGGCAGGAATAGAGGGAACGTACAATTATTTGCCGAGTCAGAATGGCTAGATGAAAAGCACTTATTGTCAAGTTCCTCGCAAGAGGGATAAAACATTTCTGTTTTTAGGTGGCACGGCTGGCAATCGAACTTACACCTTCGGCATGACAGTCCTACGCACTAACCATCATGCCACGTGGAACGTGGTACTACAGTTAGATCGATACGGTAATCCAAAATGGTGAAACGCGACTGGGACAGTAACAAACCTGAAAATCTTGACAAAAGTTCAAAGATTAGCATGCGTAGGTATTACAGGGCGTTGAAAACCACCGCCACTGCGGGACCGTAAGCGAAACTCAACTTAAGACCCCTGGATCTATTCGTGGAAAAATCACCAGCGAACAGCGCCTTGCGGCTAAACCAGACTAAATGCTGCAAACAAAGCACAACGGGCCATACTCAGATTCTTCAGAAATATATGGGAACTAATGTTCGCAGACTACATAACACCCCATTTAAACTTCAACAGACCCTCCACTACCCCATTTGCTAATAGAAAGTGGTGGGAAACCAACCAACCTTTCAGTAATGAATCTGCGATAAGTGTCTTCACTGATGGTTCAAAGATGGACACTGGAGTTGGTGCAGGAATGTTCTCGGAAACTCTGGGACTAGCTAGATCCTTCAAACTTTTTGCAGCGTCTTCCAAGCTGAGGTTTTTGCGGTAACAAAAACAGCTATGCAAATATCAATGATGACGATTCCTCGAACTGATATTAGCTGCATTTTATTATCCCCCAAATCTGATCCGGATTATACCTGTCTCTGTTTATCCTTTTGCTTCTGTATTTTTGTCTACTCTATTTTCTCCCTATTTTCAACACAAAAAAGCCATCTACACGTCTGAGAAAAAACTAATTTTTGTAAGAAAATGCTGTGTGGTCAGAATGGATTTGAAAATCGAAATCCAAAATCAAAGTTGGATTTTGTGTTGCTTTTGTAATACATGTATTTTCGTATGCAAATGCAATTCAGTTCAGATCTGGGGGAAAATAAAATACAGCTATTATTAATTGATAGTCAAGCAGCAATAAAAACAATTTCCGCCACCGAGATACATTCGAAGATTGTAACTTGCTGTTACGAAGAGCTTACGTCTCTTGGCATGCAGAATTACATTAGAATCTGCTCGGTTCCTGGTAACAGTGATGTACGTACAAGTCAGGAGCTAATGAGCTAGCGAGAACGCAGATCGTCGACATATTAAAGTACCAACCTCTAGCATCAAACAGGATATTGGTAACAAATTATTAGAAAAAAACTAATGAGAGATGGAACCAGCTCAAATATGCAACACAACTAGAAAATTATGACCAAATTTCAATAAGAAGAGGACAGAAAAAATTATGCACATGAACAAGAGACCATCTTCATTCCTTTGTTAGCATAATAACCGGACACAACCTACAACCTAACACAAAACGAAAATGAGGCTCAGTTCTGATGACCTTAGCAGAATGTGCAGCGATGAAAAAACACATGAGGATACCTCACACTTCTTTCGTGACTGTCTAGCACTCTGTCATTTTTTCGACAACTAAGAGGAACTTTCTAGAACTTCGGCTAATAGCCTTCTGAACTTCTTTATTACGTCTAAATGGCTTAACTGCCAACAGAAAAGGGGTTTTTACATTAAGTGTGATAAAACTTCCTAGGGTTTCACAACTGATCTGCATAGATCTAATTGTGACGGTAACAAAATCAACTGTCAGTCTTTCTGACTAACCTAATCTAGGAGATAGTTGCTATTATTAAGGAGTCGTACAACAACGCAAGGTGCTGCGTACTGCAAAATGGACAGCTTTCCAATTAATTCGAGAAGCGTCAAGGAGTAAGACAAGGAGATGTGATATTACCTATTCTGTTTTTATTGGCAATTAACGATCTACTGACTGCTACGGTTGGTATAGGACCGAGAGAAATGGCATCCAAGCAAGCTTAGTCATTTGGACTACACCGACGATATATATGTTTCATATCAAACAGTGGGTGTGGCTTGGATCCTGAAATTTACTAATTGCTGCAAGTGAACGGGGAGATGGCTGGTCAGCGCCAAAAAGACACAAATACTGCAGACACAACAGCATACTATAATTATGAGGCAAGGAATCTATTATAAAAACGTCACATAATTCAACTACCAAAGCAGTATCGTATCAACTGATGTTATTGTCAATAGAATTAGCAGAACTCGTAGTGCATTTGGAATGATTCTTCCGGCGTGTTATTCAAGCAAAATAACGCTACGCACTAAGCTGAAACTCTTCGAGTCAAATTTAAAATCCATCCTTCTGTACGCCTTTGGAAATGTTCCGCTGACATCTCGCTTAGCCTCAAGACTTTTATTAAGCAGTGTCTTCGATACATTCTTAAGATTCGTTGGCCACAGACCATAAGTAATTTTGAGCTTTGGAATAGGACTCATCAGAGAAGTGTTGTGATGTACCTTTTATCAGAGGCTGAGGTAGCTCACCGTGTTTCCGGGGTTCTTACTAAAGAAGTACGAAACTTTAGCTGTAAGTCAATTTCTTAATTGAGTTATAAATCCAGAATTGTAGGTAATTTATGGTACTGCTAGTTTTGCTGCATTCCGACGGCTGCTTCCTTGTGTTGTTATTGCTGGTTACCCTCCTGCCTTTCGTCCTTTTCACAGAACTCGCGTTGTATGGAGATATAAATACACATCCAGTGAGGCACGGATCACGTGCGGAGACTTTTGGAATGAGTGGTTGGAGCTGGTAGAATCACGGTAAAAACTGGTAAAAATCTCAGCACAACTGGTAAAAAATCTCAGGACACTTGGTAAAAAACACAGTAAAACTGGTAAAAATCTCAGTAAAACTGGTAAAAAATCGCGTACGAATCCGGTAAAATCACAGTAAACTGATAAAAATCTCAGTACAATTGGTAAAAATCACAGTAAAACTGGTAAGAATCTCAGTACAACTGGTGTGAACGAATCTCGAAAAGTCACAGTAAAACTGGTAAAAATCTCAGTACAACTGGTACAAATTATAGAAAAACTCGTAAACTGGTAAAATTGTGAACGAATCTCGTAAAATCACAGTAAAACTGATAAAAATCTCAGTACAGCTGGTGAAAATCGTAGACGAATCCGGTAAAATCACAGTAAAACTGCTAAAAATCTCAGTAAAACTGGTAAAAATCTCAGTACAACTGGTACAAATCTCAGTACAACTGGTAAAAATCTCAGTACAACTGGTACAAATTATAGTAAAACTCGTAAAAGGGTTAGGGTCAAAATACTGTATGGGTCATAATACTGTATTTAAAATACTGTATCTCAAAATACTGTATTTCAAAATACTGTATATACAAAATACTGTATGATCAAAATACTGTAAGTCAAAATTCTGTATTTCGAAATTCTGGTTGGTCAAAATTCTGGATTTCAAAATTCTGTATCTCATAATTCTGTACATGAAAATGCTGTAAACAGGCTGAAAAATAAAAATCGTTTTGATAATGTAAAAAAGTGCGCACTGACCGATGTTCTTGAACGTTGCCTATTTGCTGCTTTCAGTGGAGTTCTTCCTTCTTCGTACCTATTTTCTTATGTAATTCCACCACACCTGGTTCTTGTTGTTGTTGTCCTCCGGTGAGTGTGGGGAAATTTTATTTCGGTGCTGATAATCTATGTGATAACCTTTGGTAATCAGTTATTGGTTGCAGCTCGCGGTGTGTACTGTACATGCTATGGGTGCATGCGGTCGAATGGGTAAGTATTTTCTACCTTTCAGGTGCGTAGCCCAGTGGGGAGAATTAATCAGGAAATATATGGGGCAGGTATTTAGGTTTTGTTATGGGAGTTGGTAGGCGTAGGCAGGGAGGGTGGTAAAATTGTAATGCTTCATTACAGTGTGGATCTATTGATATCAAGCAACGTAAGGGCGATGGATTGGCTATGGCTTTACTTTGAGGAAACCAAACGAAAAAATAGCGAAACAGTCCTTCGTGTCCTTAGTGTATAAGTCATTTTGGAAGACCAAGGAAGAGGTATACTGTACTTAACGTACTCAGTCCATTAATATTAAAACGTGAGCACAGCTAAAGCACCATGCTGCGAACCGGAATAGATGGAGGAAACCTGCTGTTGCTCCATGCTCCATCAGGAGGAGTTAAAGTGTTGCTGCAAGGACTGCAGTAATCGGGCCAAATACATACATACATATAAGCTATAAAAAAAATGGACCCCTAATGTCATTGTTTAGAACTGGGAGACTTGGTTTTGAAACAATAAAAATGGCAATTTAACGGTTTTTTCCAACTACCGACTTTCAGATTTCTATGACAGACCTGAGATTCAAATAATGGAACCAGAAAAAGTAGGTATCAACACTAATTAGTTATTTTAGATTATTGTTGAAACTTACAAGGCCTTACTTACTTTTGTAGGTAAACAAAAAATCAAAACTTTGTCAAAAAGCCCCAAAGAAATTCCCAAAACTTGATTTCTATTTAAAGATAATTTGCTATTTCCCAAGATCCCATCGCTACTATTTGACATTTCACTATTCGAAGGTACAAAATTACCCTTAAAGACAAACAATGTCTCTACTGATTTTAATAGAAACCCAAGAACACCAACTTTTCAAGTTTAACTTCTGTAGGTGTATCTAGCTACAAATAACAATCTAAATTAAACTTTAATTTGTTTACATTTTTGATGTGAAAATTATCCCTTCAAAATGCCATACAACCCTTCTTACCCTTATTCCTATATGATCAACCCTTTAGAAACAATTTTAACCAATTTTAGATATATTTTCAATTAATTCTAACTTTGAAAACCCTTTCATTTATTTTCGTATTTCTTCAAATAAATATTTTACAATCATAAGGTAAACTTTGAAGTTTTAAATTGCCAAAGGTATACCTATATCCAGCCATTTAGGGAAAGTCTCCCTTTTTTGATTGAACAAATTGCAATAAAACGAAATATTATGCAAGCTGTATATAGCCCACATGTCTGGGAAACCCTTCAAAACGCCAACGTAATCCAAAGTCAACCCCAAGTTGCATCATTGCTCATTGGATGCTGCTGATGCTACAGCTAGCCACCATCATACCATTTTGTCTAGGTTATAACTTATAAGGGGCCTTCCAACAAAAGCCCAACTAACCAACCTTGTGGTGCATTTTCATTTCATTTCATCTGTCTGTTGTCTCGACTTACTTTATCAAACCCCATTCCCCATAGGATTTCTATATTTTTCTATGTCCTCCATATATCGACTTTACGAGTGTACAGAGTAGGTATATGAAGAAGAGGAGGGGGTGGTTTTATTATACATATATTTTCCTGAACTACAGTGGAACGAAAGGCATACTTTACCTATAGCTTTCGGGATAAAGAAGATGCAGCAAGGTATCAGAATGGATGTATCCAGCTATATCCAGTATCGCATCAATACCCTCATGTGTTGCATCTATTCTATACCTTCATATATACAAACATAGGACGATCGCTAGACAAATATAAGGAAAACACGCAGATGACACAAAACCAAAAGCTATCTCGAGGCATTTTAATTAAAAACTACCACCACCGACGACTACGACGACGATGATCTGAGAAAATGAATGTGTACACCACAGGAGCAGAAGCAGCTAGCGGTATAGAGAGGGCTGTAGTAGATTCTTTTGCCATATTTTCCAAACGAAATCCCTTTAGGAATATAAACTTTTGTTGTTGTTTTTTTTTTCACTTTAGAGATACGCATATTATCAGGATATCACCCCCACAAACACACACACACACACACACACACACATACAAAATAAAGTTAAGAAAAAAATATTAAATACAAAGCTACGTATATAAACTCACCACTGTAATTGGATAAAATGGATTTATTATGGTGAACAGCAGAATATGATTGGGCCTTGTGGTTTCGGGCCTCTTTCTTCGTAGGTCATCGTTTGACTTGTTCAAAACGTTCTGTTGCTGTTGACTCTGTTGCTGCTGTTGTGCCTGCAAAAATAAAATAAAATGAGGAAAATTATGAAAGGGTAACTTTTATTGTATGTAATGTAATATGGCAAATTTTAATAATATGGTGTTATTGTGTAATCAAAATGCAATGTCAATCGGTTGGAGAATTTTTTAATACAGTCTGTCTGACAGGAAAATGATTTAAAAAATTTGAATAAAAAAATTAAAAATAAATTTGTTGAAAATATAAAAAAAAATTAAAGACATAAATAAATAGAAACAAAATGCTAAAAAAACATCATTTTAGTCTTTGTTGCCGTTTAAGTTTTACAATTTGTTTAAAACATTCTATTTTTTTTTTTTAATCTTCCACTATAACTTACAAACAAGGGAATAATCATTGAATAATATTTTTTTTTTTTTTTTTGACGCAAAACTGGGTTTTTCCATTGTTTAAACCACCCCTCAGCAAGTAAACACAAAATATGACCCTAAGGCCCAATTTGTTCATAGTGGGTTAAATTTGTAATATCACTTTCACAGGTTCTCATTAAATGGCGATAACCAAGCAAAATTGACTGATTAGTGATTTCATATGATCAACAACTCAAACTTATGATTAGAATTGTTTCAAAGGTACACAAACGATGATTTAGTAATCCCAATAATTATTGATTCAAGAAGATTACCTGTGAACATATTGGGCCCTAAATTGAATAAAATTAATGACAAATTATTAAAAAACCTTAAAAATTTGATCCAAGCGGTAACGTCATTAATTTAATTTATTACCTACTTATTTGCAGTCCAAACTGATAGCTGCTTATTTTTTACTCCTGGGGTCCAAATCCGCAAGTGTGAATGATTGTCTGTGTACACATTCTATTCACACCCAAAACAAGTGTGAATAAATTTGACTGATCGTGCATACGTTAGCTGTCAAAAACTTTAAACTCACTCTTGCGGAATTGCAATAATCGATGTGTACACGAATTTCTGTGTACACAGAAAAAAACTCACTCTTGCGGAATTGGGCCCCTGGAGTTGAAAAAATAATTGGGATACCCTGTTAATACTTTCAATTTTATTGTTAGTCAATCTGAGGGCCGTTAAATACCTTTTAGAGTAATTTGGGTGGTAAGTGTCACACCCGTAACAAAAATATCAATATTACTTAGATAACAAAATGTTTATGAAACAGATAATTTGGGAATCTAGAAATTTAATTGTTATCCACTTTCAAAATATACCAATGTGACATTAGTTTTAAGTACATAAAAGAGATTGTGTCACATACGTAACCGGTTATAGGTAATGGTAAAGTTTGATTAGTAAGCAGTAATTCAAAACTGAGTTTATACGCAGTTAGTTCCTTAAGTGTTCTGTGTCACACCCGTAACAATGAACATATGTAGGAACAGTACATATGTACATGCATGTTTTATTACTACTACAATATCAAACTATGCACATATTATGTAAGTGATAATTTGCTGAAGTTGTATTTTTCTAAATTATTTTAAATTAGAATTTAAAGTTAAAAGGCTAGGTATATCACAACCGTAACAGGGTTGCATTTAAAATCTTTATCATTTAGATTTCAATTAATTTTTCAATTTACATACATATACATATGTAGATTTGATTACAAAAATACTATGTCACACCCGTAACATTAACATGTCACATCCGTAACATTTTCAAACTTAAATTTTTGAAAATTGTTCATAGTTTTTTTTTTCTCATTTGTTAATTGGTATTGAAGATCAATTTCTAGATAAATATTTTTAATAAGAATGAGACATAGATTTCAAGCAACGAACGTGACGAATCGTCCATTTACAACGGGTTGATGTTAACAGTCTGTGGAGGCCATGTTATGTTGGCGGCGGCTTCTGTTGAATCAGTTATTTATTATTCAGTCACTAATGGGAAATCACCATGGAAACTAACACAGTTTAGTAACACTTGCAAAGGATACAAATTACTTATCAATAGGTGTTCTTTTGAGGCAACTTACTTATTTGACGTATTATATATTTGTCCTTATCTTTAACCTTTGTTTGCCAAATTCAAATAGACCCGTTCAGTGAACAATCAGCCAACAACACCCGTACACAAATGAATTGTATCAGCATCTGCCGAAAATATCACCACTGCTCATGATTGTTCAGGAGAACTCGAGGCAGTCAATTCAGTCAACGGAGACCTTTAAAGATCGATGACAAACAATTTCTGTTGGCCCAAATTGAATGATATGGATGTGAACGACATTTGTTGTCAGCAAGGTAGCACAACGTTCTACACATCAGCTGATGCCATTAGGACATTCTGAATGAATTATTTGTGGGGAGGGTTACCTCTCGCTAAGACGAGTTTTCACTCTTTTCAAAATCGTACTGTCACTGTAAAATCTACCGCGACAAAAACTGTTCTTTTCATATTTCTTGTTCCTGTCCTTCAATCCATTCTTTCTATACAGGTGATCCCTTCAAAATACTGAGAAAGGGTACAAAAACAATGGTCCATCAGCCAATAGTACCCTATTCCAGTATTTTTAAAAAACAAGATAATCGATGTAGCTGGCTCTTAAAGTGACATATCAAGCCACTATCCTACAAAATAATATATGGGCGGTCTGCGTCAAAATGTATCCAAAGAAACAAGAGGTGCGGGTGACAGTTGTTCCTCGAAAGATCTTTTAACTGACAGACAGGTGGTCTGTTCAAGTCCAATTACCCAAAGAAGCGCGCTTGACATTTGGTCCCCGTCTGCTTGATGTTATTTTTTCCAGAATGGTTTAGTGCCCGACATTACTTCAACTTTATCACTATATTGTAAGAGAGAAACGTTATCGACTTATCCCTAGTTCCCCAAATCTAACCAAAACTAAACGAAGTCGATTACTATTTTTAATCGCGAGTAGAACTTAATTTTCAATTTACCTTTCCACATTTATTTGGGCTTCTCTTTTTCGTCACCGGGGTTCTCCTTTTACTTTCGTGTTCTGTTTTTAGACATTTGTAGGGGAAAATGGTTCTACAATTTCGAAATTGATTTGTTCGATTTTTGACTCTTTCGTCTGGTTTTCTTTTAAAAAGTGAGAAAATAGGGGGGGGGCGGTGGCTGAATGCGTTAATTGTGTTCGGGCGCTCCTGGAGGTGACACCAGGGGAAAATGGTTTTACAATTTCGAAATTGATGTGTTCGATTTTTGGCTCTTTCGTCTGGTTTTCTCTTAAAAAGTTAGAAAATAGGGGGGGGGGGGGAGAATGGAGGTGACACCAGCGATCGGCGAATCCCACGATGACTATGCTAGGGTTATGTGCGTGCAAGTGTAACCGCTGGATTTCGTCAACGGTGGCACTGTTTAGCAACATAACTGGCAGTTGCTAACAAATGATCGAAGTCCGTGGGCTCCGATTGACCGAAAGCACAGGGGAAGTAAGTTAAAAAAGTTTCTAGCAGACATTAAAAAATGTGGAAGGACACTTCTTGACTGAAGAGCAGAGTATCGAATTCAGATAAGAGAGAACTGGAAGGAAGTGTTGGAATAAGAGGAAATTAATTTTGGTGTCAAAGTAGAAAAAGTTTAGTAGACAAAATCGAAGAATCGAAATTGGAGTTATTTTGCAGGAAATTGAAAACTTGTGGAGGGATAATAGAGAAATACGTACAGGAAGAAAATTTTGAGAGAGGAAATTTGAAGAAAAGATAAGAAAAGTTTTAAACCTTTTGATAAACTTGTATTTTGATTTTATTTGTTGTTATTTTGTGGCATAATTGTACCTACTAATTTTAAAATTCTGTTAGTTTTTGTTTCGATGGTTTTCTTCTTAAATTGCAGGGCTCACGACCCCGTTATTAAAATCCTCTTTGTTTCTTTCGGGACAAAGAGATGACGGTTCATCTTTCTTTAATAATAATTTTTTTAATTTAATTAAAAATATCTTGGGCTCTCCATTAGCAAGGCTTCCCTAGCAAAATAATTAATAAACAATCTTCGAATTACATTCGATATTAAGATTGCACTCTTTTATTTTAAAACCCTTTTCGCCGTCGTTTTTGCCGCAGAGGTTTGTGCCCCCATTTTTCTTCTTTTCAGATTGGGAATTATACAAGAAAATTAATCAAACGATTAATCCAAAACAAATTAATCAAAATTGGTAAACTTATTATTTCGCTGAGCCCACCATTGCTGAGCAGTCGGGATGACAGAAATGTACGTGCTGAACGGGTTCCTTTCTCTTCGGCAACGAAACGTATTTCGAAAATTCGAACAAAACGATCGCTTCGTGGTCGCGCAGCTAGTTTTTCGTTTCGTTCATTCGTGTCGGTCAGAAAAAAAGGTAACAACTTGCTCTAGATGATTGGAAGCAGCGTACACGGGATCGAAGAAAATGGAAGGCTACCGTGTCTCAGGCTGCTACCCTTCATGGATTGGGAGCCGGATAAGTGAGTCCATCTGTAAGAACACATGATCTGAACAGCTATCTATGAATGGTTTTTCAGAGGGTTCATAGCAACATTTAGCAACCTCAAGTTCCCCGTATGAAGAAGATTCTCAGAAAATTCTACAAAAATCTTACCAAATTGTATAAGAACGAATTTAATTAAATTGAAACTTGTGGGGTATATTTTACGATAAATCGCAGGTCTCTCAACCATATTCGCATCATAAACCTGTAAAATAAATCCCCATACTGTTTACCACTATAAAAATCAAAAGCAACTCATAAAACTCAGTTTTCCAGTAGTTAATTTTACCGCATTTCTGAATATTCCTAGAATCGTAAGAAAATAAGTTAAAATGAAATACCTTTTCCCAAATTACTAACAGTAATTTATTCTCCCCTATAAAGTAACTTTCCAGTATCTGAGCATCCTCAACCACCCCCAAAATAATTCCAATTAAACAAAATTTCAAAACTCCAACCCGCCCCTACATTATACACTTTGAATATTTTGCTATCTAACAATTGACCCACTATAGCCCTGGTAATAATAATTCAAATTACCCCTATCTTACTTGCAAATGAATGTCCCAGTAACAACAACAACAAAAAAAACGCCACAGTCAAATTGTAGGCGATGAAAGCCAAAACAAGCGAAAGATTCTGTAGGAAGTTATCACTTTTAATGTGAAATAATTGTTAATTACTAGACCCTAAAAAAAACACCCTCCTACCTTCTATCTATTTCGTATACCTACCTACTGAGCTTAGCATACCCACACAATGTCTTTGTAGAGGAGATATATGTATGTATTTAGGTAGGCATGTACCTTTTTCTTTGGCTGGCTAGTTTTTGCCACCTCAGTAGTGATGTGATTGTATCTTTGCCTCATCGGATTTTACTACGCAATTTATGGTGACACCTCTTAAAATTGCCTTAACCTTACCACAAGTCAGCTGAAAAATAGGGTCTTTCAATTTTATACGTCTATCGTCTACAATTATAATTATTCTGCACCCAAAGGAAGACCTCTTTGTCGAAGAAGAGAAACTTTTCTATATCTACATTGGTCCACCAACAGCGCACCCCCTCCTCAACCATTATTGTTGGGTATCTATGTCGTAATTTTTGTCACCAACTATGTTGCTGGTATACACACTGTGATGGTAGTTTGAACAATTAACTATTTATAAATGAAAATCCGACTTGTCATGCCATTAAGTCACCCAAAAATATTATTCCATTGGTGATGAAGTTTTTAACCCACAAGCACCGACAGATGTTGAAGAAGTGACTTTAGCGACTCGTGCTTAGTGTAATGGAAGCAATTGGGTGTAATTTAGTTGAGATTGAAATGGATACCAAAGTCGAAGTACTCGAAGTATCTATATGTTTAGTTGGGTAGAAAATATGGTGGAATTTTATAGACCCCTCCTCCACCCCACAAACAAAATTAGTTTTTAAAAGCTCAAAGTTGAAATTGTGTTTCGGATTCCCTTAACTTTTTGCACACTTGTTGTTTATGTTTATTTTTTTTTTTTATTTTTACTTTAGATTTTAGCTAAACACCACGCGACAAATTGTTAAATTCCTTACAAGTGACACTATGATAATAAAGAGAGGATAAGGAAATATTTAAAAAAAATTTAATAAACAATAACAGTAGAAATTTTAGTGAAATCAGTTCAGTCATTAATTGAAAAGAATGAGCTCAGTTTCTTTACAAAAAAGATAACGGCTATAACCTTAATTTTTTGAATTAAGGTGAAAAATGTTGATCTTATGCAAAAATTTGCCATGTTCAAATTATAAACTAATTTTATCATCATCACCGTGTCCTGTAACCCCGGCTGGGGCATAGGGCGTCAACAAAACGTCTCCATCCTTCACGGTCTGCTGCAAGGTATTTAATCTGTGGTCACGTCTTTCTCTGCGATTCTGCTTCCGCTAAGACAGTTGATTTCCATGTTGTTCTTAGTCTTCCAACCCGCTGTGCACCCTGAGGATTCCATTTAAAGGACTGCTTTGCAATTTCATCGTTTGGTTTCCTCAGTGTGTGATCAATCCAATGCGATTTACGCTTTCTTATGTCGACGTCCAGCCGCTCTTGACTTGAAACGAAACTAATTTTATAACATTTAAAATCAGTGTTCTTAAAATACAGAATGGCGCCCAACGTAAGGAACTAGAACCTCCAAATCTAAGTCACTTGAATAGTTCTGTTTTTTTGTTGCTTTTTAAGACAACGAAATGTTCGAGTTTGATTAGAACCTCGACTTTTATGTAAGAAATCACCTACTACCCTATTGAGCAAGTAAATACTTTTACTTACTTTACTTTAGTTGCCGCTAGAGCGCAGGGTGCTCTAAGACCTCAAGTTATAGAATACGCAAGATATTTCGATCTCTTTATTGCTGTCCAGTTTTGTAAGTCAAGTTGGCGTATATCGCCCTCAACCAGATCTCACCATCGGAGATGAAGTCTACCTCTGTTTCTCACTCCTTCTGGCTTAGCGTTCAGAACCTAATGTACTGGAGCGTCAATGTTCATGCCCTAACTATCTCAACCGTTGAAGTTGTAACTTTTTGATCAGGGGCACGTCACTGTACACCTCGTGTACTAACCTATCAGGCTCCAAAACCACGAAGGGTCTCGCTCTGAGACACGGCAGCCTTCCATCCTCTACGATTCCGACTAGCTACGATATTTCCAGTCATCTAGAAGACTAAGCTTTCGAACATCTGGGATGTCTTGGTCTTTTAACCGGAGGCTCGGTCTTTTTCGTTCTCTCGAACCTGGGTACTGGGATTCAAAGACTCTGACTCGAGCAGTATTGTCCATTTGCTCGATTCAATTGGGTGCCGGAACAGCTCGTGGAGAACCAGGGTCTAGTGACTTACAACTCTCAACCATTCCTATGTGCATGTTGTTGGCAGGAATGAAGGGGACCTACAGTTTTTTGCCGAGTCCGAACGGCTAGATGAGAAGCACTTATTCATGACAAGTATACTCTTGGAGGATTTGTCAGTTCCTCGCAAGAAGCAGTACCTCGGATAAAACATTTTTGTTTTAAGGTGGCACGGCTGGGAATCGAACCCATACCTTCGGCATGACAGTCCTACGCACTAACCATCATACCACGAGGTACTACCTATTTGCTCGATGTGGCTTAGCCAATGTAGTCGATGTGTTTTGATGTTCCGGACTACATCCACATCTTGATACAACTCGTAGAGTTAGAGTTCGCGGTTTTATCTTATCCTCCATTCGCCCTCCTAGCACACAGGACCAACTATCCGTCGAAGAATTTTTCTTCCAAAGGAGCCCAGTATGAGCTTTCCCTTTCTGATTATCGCCCAACACTCAGCGCCATAAAGCAGGTCTGGCAGGGGTTTATAGAGCGTGCACTTCGTCTTACGTGTGAGGAGTTTTGAAACCATTTGTTCCGCTAAACCAAAATAGCATCGCATTGTTAGGGTAGATTAATGCTTACTCCGAGGTAGACGAAGTCCTTTACTACTTCGGAGATGTTTGGAGATGTTTGGTTTTTGCCGGTTGACAGATCTTTGACTGTTTGTTGATAGCATGTATTTGGTCTTTTCCTCGTTTACTTGAAGACCAATAAATTTCGCCTGTTCTTCAATTGCCGTGAAAGACTCTATAGCGGCTTGTTGGGGCCAGCCAAAGATGTCGATATCATCGGCATACCTTAGAATTTGGACAGACCTGTTGAAAATAGTTCCTTCAGTGTTAACTCCTGACCTGCACACTATCATTTCCTGAACGAGATTGGAAGAAATCACATGATAGCTCATCTCCATGTCGAAACCCTGTGCATGTTTGGAATATCTCGGAGGTACTTGCCGATTGTACTATTATGCAGAACGGCGTAAGACGCTCACACAGTACGGACGCTCGGGTCTTGTAGCGACATTTATCAGGAATATGCCTCGTTTGTTCTTTCAGGCCGTAAGGTCACCTTTTTTTATTAACACAAACCGGACCATAAATCGGGCTAAGACACCAATGAAGCTTTCATCCGCTGGGGAGAGGGTCCATGGTTCTACACCCATAGAGAAAGATCGGAATGATGAGTTTTGTACAGCGTCTCCTTAGTACTTCTGGATAGGGCTTTATTGCTTACTTAACTCAAAGAAACAGCTATTAGCAAGAAATATTTTATTCTACGCTTGATTAGAGCACTGATGCTATTTGCAGAGTTCACAGCATGCCTAGAACACCTAGAAGTTATATCTGTTTATTGTCGTTTGTTTGTTTGAAGACGTTCTGACAAAGTCTCCAATGGGAATTGATTCTTTTTGTCTTCGTTTTCTCCTCATTGATACTCATTTTGCTTACTTTTGGCTCTATACTCGAAAAGGCACCGTGACGGGCTCGTTGGGTTATTCCCGTCTTGTCAAAGTCATCAGCATATCCAAGATATTGTGTGGACTTTTGAAATATAGTGTCTGTTGTTTTGGCCTGGGTGTTGCGCACTACTCTGTCAAGATCCATATTGAAGCAGCTACATGAAAGCGTTTCGCCGTGTCACCTTGTCGTAGTCCTCTGATGTTTTCGAACGTTTCGGTAGAATCTCTTTCAATTTTAACGGAACAATGAGCATTCCCCAAAGTCAGCCTTGGCAGGGATACCAAAACTCAACATGCCAAAGCACAGCTCATCCCTGCCAAAGCCTTCAAGCTGCGGTGCAGGGAATTAACTTCACGGGAACTACCTTCACATGGGAATTAACTTCACCACTAGTGGGAATTAATTGCACTTTTTTGAAGTGAAATTATTTCCCACTGAAAGTGAGTAATAATTTCACTTTTTTGTGGGAATTAATTTCACTTTAATGTGCGTTTCTTTAAATCCAGATTCTTTAAATGCAAAAGAAACTTTGCATACACCCAGCCTCGCACCTACCCCAAATCCTATAATGTGCCCAAGCAGGGGGGTTGCAGCATGCCCCCCCATACATACCTCACTGTTTATTCGCCGTAATGCTTTGCCTTACATAAAAACAGTGCTAGCAGCAAGCATTACGGCGAATAAACAGTGAGGAATGTATGGGGGGGGCATGCTGCCCCCCTGCAACCCCCCCTGCTTGGGCTCATTATAGGATTTGGGGTAGGTGCGAGGCTGGGTGTATGCAAGTTTCTTTTGCATTTAAACAATCTGGATTTTAGGAAACACAATTTTACATTTTTGTAATTTTTATCATACCATAGGTGGGAAATAACTTCACACAATTTTGGGATGAAATTATTTCCCACCTTCAGTGGGAAATTACTCCACAAAAAAAAAGGAGACATTAATTCCCACTAGTGGTGAAGTAAATTCCCATGTGAAGGTAGTTCCCGTGAAGTTAATTCCCTGCACCTCAAGCTGCCTTCAGATTCGATGAAAAGGTGGTGTGTATCGATCGATGTTGAGTCCTTGGGTCGTCTACAGGATTTGGAGTAATATAAAATTTGGTTGCTGCGCTGGTAGACTTTCCAGTCCTGGAAACAATTCTGATAAGGGCCAATTAGTTCGTCAGTTAACAGCTTCAGGTGTTTTGATAATACGCTTGGCAGGATCTGGAAGGCGATACTGAAGAAACTGATGTTTCTGAAGTTAGTGCACAGCAGTGGAACGGGTAGATGGTGCTAAGGTTCCACTCGTCGCCGTCGGGCATACTTTCCTCCGACCATATTTAACTAACGAGTTCATCCCCGGCGTAGGTACTTAAAAAGTTTCGCCTGTAGACCATCGGCACCAGCTGCTTTCTTCGGTTTTATCCTGGCGATGCCTATCTTGATCTCACTCAAGTCGGGTGGATGAAACTCCAGACCATCAACCAAATTGACTTTAAGGGGCTACTGGTTGGCAGAATCGTCTTCATCACCGTTAAGCAGTTGATTAAAGCGATGTTTCCAGATTTTTAACATCGACTGTTTTATCCATTATGGGAATCTTCTTCCTTATCCTTGTAAACTCCAGTGCAGCTCGTGAATTCTGTTGTTTACTTTTTGACTCTTCTGTAGAAGTTCCGCACCTGATTTCTGCTAGAACATCTCTTAATCTTCTTGACGCTGCTTATGAACTTCTCTTTTCTTGTGGAAGCGGGTTTCCCCCAGTCGCTGCCTATGATCTTCTCTTTTCCTGTGGAAGCGGGTTTCCCCTATTCTCTTGTAGACGAGCTGACGAGAAGCCCTTGTTTTCAGTTACTGCCGCGACCTGTAAATCTCCATTTTGGCTTTGTTTACCGAAACACGTTCGGAGTCAAACCAGGGGTTCCTCGGCGGTGGCTGTGAGAAATGCGGCTGGCAATGGTGCAGTATATGTAGTGCTTGACTGTTAACTAAGAGGTGTGGCTTTGAGTCCCATTCTAGGCAGCATTCATTTCTATATTCTCCACCCGTGAGATTTAATGAGATAATGAACACCTTGATATCAATTAACTGTGCCAAATCTTTCCTATCCTCCTACTCTTTCTAACAAGTGCCGTGCAATTCAGGTTGCATTTAAAAGACCTTAGGTCTTACAGGCATACAGTTGTAATAAATATTTAAAAAAAAAAAAATATGCTAAGATAGAGGAGCAGCTAATCACTTCGATTACAGAATCCGACGAATGAGCTGCGGAGGGAAACAGAATCAATTTTGAAACTCCTACTATGAGCCAAACGTCAAAATTGAGTCTGACTCCCTACGCAGGTCATTCGTCGGATTTTCTAATCGGGGTGAATATTCTTTCCCTAGTTCCCTCAAACGCATTTAAATGAATTCTCTAGTTGGTTTTTGAAAGGGAGCCCACTCTTAAAGGGATTTAAGTGGTTGGGAGATGGGAGAGCAAAATTTAAGAATCTCAACAAGAAAGACCTATTGCAGTAATTTAGAATTCCAGAAGCTTAAAAAAAGCAATCATTTGTGATGGGAAATAATTCAAGGCTGTGAGTAAAAAAAAAAAAACCGTACCGCAGCCATCAATTACTTCCGCCTTTGATGAGGAATTCACCGATTGTTTAAATTGCATATTAAAAATGAATGGTTTTCCCTTATTCATCTCGTTTTGAGAAATAGTAGATACAATGACTTGATAAAATGATTAAACAAATTTGCTTAAAGATCTAGGCACATTTATCCCTTAATCCCCATGAATGTCTTCAGCAGAGTGTAGTCCTAGAAGAATCTCATTAAAATTCCTTTAATCTGTGCCAAACCTCGATTAAAGAAAATCAGCATCATTAACGCCTTTTGTCGGTTCTCTATAGAATTTCAATTGGTTCACCTTAATCCTAGTACTCGGTCGATGCCAGCCAACACATAATTATATAAAATATCGTAACAAAAACACAGCCTTGTGTCGGGAGCTCATATTGTATTCAATCAAAATTCTTCAAAAAAAATTCGCCGCCTTTGTCAGGTTGTAGTTGTTGCATCTTGCATGCAGCAGCAGCAGCAGCATCATCAACCCCTCTGCGCTGCAGCAGAAAAAGCATGTCCGACTGTCGAAATAATTGGACTTCTCGGTGACAGCTTAATATTTTTTTTTTTTTTTTATTTCCTTTCGGCCTCAGGCTACATACATACATAAAACGCTAGCGCCTGTATCTCGAGAATACAACAACAACAAAAACAAATAAAAAAGAGAGAGTTCAGAATCTGAAAAGTGACAAATGATGCGACAAAGTGTCATGCGGATGGCGCGCGGTAAGAAAACACGAACCGCTTGAGACTTATTTATCATCAGCACACATCTCACAGCCGAGCCGCGCCGCAAGTGCTAATTTTCTGAATGGAACTCAAAATTACCCGATAATTAATAAATTAAGTCAGCTAATGAAGTGTACGTTAAAAACGCTAGGCATAATTTCTCAAGCAAAATAATATCAGAAAGAAAAAAATATAAATAAAATAATAATTATTGCAGACGCAAAAAACGTAGCTAGTCGAGAGTTCTAAATACCGAGGAGGTGAGCAACCAAAACGGTTTAGAATTTCTTGGCAATTTTTTTTTTAATTTTTTTGATTCAACGTAAGGAGGGTTATGATGTGCAGCTTTGCAGAGAGAGGGAGATTAATTAAAAATAAAAATCGTTTCCAACCCCAAAATATTATTTTTTTTTTGCATTCATCCATTGTGCCCAAGTCTGTTTTTTTTTTTTTTTCATTCGAAAATGTTCAACATGAGTTGCAATTAAAATTACTTTTGTTCTGATGAGTTGTTCTTGGGGCGAATTGGGAATTGCAGTTATTTTTTTTTTGTTTTAATAATAATATCGAGGGGATGACGACGAGCGGAACAACGATGGCTTTCGGCTTTATGTGTTGCACATTTTTTGGCTGTTAAATGATGGATGTGCATTGTGCCCATTGTGCAATTCACAATGGTGACAGTGGCTTGTTTTCGAATTGGTCTTGTGACACTTCATGATGGACATGTTGCGGCGGTAATTAGCCTGAGAACATAATTATAAAACTGTCATTGGGAGGTGCGAAGGTGAATGTGAATCGAATCGATTGCATGCATAGGAATGACAGTTGCTCCAATTACGTGTAAATATATTTGAGACTAATGGTATAGTGATGGGTTAATGTAAAATGTAATGAAGAATTAGTAATTTGTTACAGAATGTGGTTGTCATATCGGAGGAGAATTATGGTTTTGTTAGTTAAATGACACTTTTGGTCAGGTAATTTAGGTGAGTCATTCTTATGCTGCACAATTGTTGACTATTACGACAAACATTAAAGTCAATCTTATGTTTACGAATGTCCAAACACACATTAACCACATTTTTATCGACCCTAGGCATCCTTGCAGTTTTATGGATGTCCGAACGTTCCGTTCCGAGGGAACAATATTTACACAGTTGTGTTGTGAGGGTGTACGCAGAACAGGAGGGGGGGGCAGACTCATTCAAAAAATAACATTAGTAGGTATTGAAATAAAGCTGTACTAAAGGTGGAGGGCGGGCAAGTACAACCCTGCTTCCCTCTCATACGCATTAAGTAAGGATATACATGCGGATAACCTGACCGAAGCCAACACAAGGAATTACAATGCAAAAAATGCAAGTGAATGCAAATAAATGCAAAAAGAATGCATGAATTCTCAAAAGATTCCATTCAATTGATTGCTTCAAATGAATGGAAAAATTATTGCAATCATTTCAATGTCAAATAAATGGTGATTGCAGAATTCAGTTGAGATCGAGAGGGAGGAGGGGGGAGGTGGAAGGAGGGGGGAGGTGGGAGGAGGGGGAGATGGGAGGTGGCGGTATACTCATTTCAAAGGAAATATTTTCTTACACTCATATTTTAGTTTATTTTTTATTGTTGACTGACGGTGTACTTATGTATGTATGCAAACAAAAAATCCTTTTAGCGAATATAAAACAAGCTTGATGAGCCAAATTAAAAATCGCCAATCACCAAGCTTGTAGTCTTTCATTTCCTACTTGCTTATAGATGGGCAGACAGAATTGTTATTGCCTATTAGTGGCATATTCGGGAATTCAGTAGAATTGGCGAAGAGTTACAATATTAAATAATTATTTCTCGGAAAGGATAGAATGGATTGGAAAATATTCAAATTGAAAACACTTTACAGTTTAACGCAAATTAATTATTAAAAAATTCCTGAAATTTCTACTTACAATGAAAATTTCTTATTTATTCAGAAGGAGAAAGAAAGAAAAAAAAAAAACAAACTTTGTTGCTTCCTTAATTTTATATTTTTGTTTAGAGAAAAGGGATTTTTCATTTCCTTTCAGGTTTCCTGTTTATCTCGCAGACAGTTTATTTTCATTTTAAATTCAGAATGCGAATGCCTGACAATTCTCTTGAAGAGAATTTCAAGAAAAATACATTCAGGTCGACTCCTGGATTGTTTGTTTTTGCTGTTATAGCTGATATTTAGATTAGAGTTTTGCAAACAAAATTGGGGGGTCGTTATGTTTTAAAAAAAAAAAAATTATATTTGATATTTGGATAGGCCTAAATCGGTTCTAAATGAAGTGAAAAAAATTCCCTAATTTTTTTCAAATCCTCATTTTCATCCTCTATCTATAGCCGCTGTAAAATAAATTCCCCATTTTCTCTTTTGCATTCTGGTGATTCACGAAAAAATCCTTATTTATAGTTCCCGTCTGAAAAGAACATCTATGCAAATATTTTCGCATGTCAAAAATTATTGAGGTGAAATACAAAATTATTTTGTGCAGTTTCATGCTAAAAAAAAATAGTTTCTGTCATGGAATGGTACGCAAAACAATTGACCGGCAATTTTTTGCATGCGAAAAAATAGTGTGGTGAATAACAAATATTTTCTTAAAAAAAGTATATATTCATCTCACAGCTTTTTTTGCATGCAAATGGTTTCTGCATCCAAAAATAATTGTTTTCTATTTTAAGGTAACTGATTTAAGGATAAATTAATGACTCAATGGGTGGCTTAGGCCAACACAAACATTTTTCGACTTGAATATTATACAGTATTTTGCACAGAATAGAAATAGAAAATTGTTTTGTGAGGTTGTTTTTTTTCGCATAGGAATGTAAACTCATCTGCCAAGAAAAAATGAGAGTGTGTAGGTTGGAAGTAGACAAGAGAAAAATCCTATGGAAGGGGACAATATTTCCCACCGCTTGGACAGAAGGGGCAATTAAAAACAAAAAAATTGCATAAAATTGAAAAAAAAAAATTTAAAACAACGGCAACACTTACAGAATTGTTTTGTAGTTTTTTTGGAAAGCCACAGAAGTCAATTTTGATGGTTTATTTACTTGCCAAGCTCCCTGCGAGGATAACAAGCACTGTCAATTATATTTTTATTTATGATGATTGCCTGGCTTTTTTAGGGGTTAAGTCGCAGTCGCGTCTTACTAAACAACACTCGTCAAATCAAAATTAATGAAGAAACGTAGCATCTTCAATAGGGTGGCTCAAATTTAGCTAACTTGCTTTGATTTTCTCGATACCATGACAAGTAGGGATCTTGGGGCTCAAAAAATTGTTTAAAAAAAAATGAGCTCAAAATTTGAACGTTTAGAGGTCCCTTATCGCCATTTTGTTTTTTTTTCTTCCAAAACAAGTTCCCAAACAATTTGTATGAAAAAAAAAAAATAAAATGGCTAGAAGGAACCTCTAAATGTTCAAATTGTGAGCTCATTTTTTTAGAGATATTTTTTGGAGCCCCAAGCTACCTACTTTTCATAGTATCAAGTAAATCAAAGCAGGTTCGTTAAATTCGACTCACCCTAATCTTCAAACAAACTTATGGGACAACTGAGGTATCATGGCACATCATCGGCGTTCATAAAAAGATATGTCACTAAACTAGTCAAGAAGATCATTCATAAACAACAGCAGAAGACCAAGTATAGACCCCTGAGGAACCCCAGCATTGGTTCGAAGAAAATCTCTGAAAGTGTGGAATTCGTGCCCTTACATTGAGTTCTTCCTGACAGGTACCTAATTTTGAATTATACACCACAATTCCCTCAAAATGGAAATTACATATTTTCTAATTACTTGAGTAAGATACCATGCAGAACTGAATAAAAAGCCTTTGAGAAATCGAGCAACAACCGCGATGAAGCGCGTTCCTTGTCGCTTTATTCGCGAATGTCATCTACAAGCTCGAAGAGAGCTATGGAACATCTTTGTTTTGTTCTAAAGCCTGTTTGTATTCCGATGATAACAATTGGTTAACGGACAAAATGGAAGAAATCAAGATTCTTTTAAGGACTTTCGAAACAATAAACGCAGAATAGAGATCGGGCGATTTTTTTCAAAAAATTTTCATAAAATAATATGACACGATTTTTCATATAAGTGAACTGGGGTCAACCCTGCCTCAAGCAACAAGAAGAATAATCAGTGCACTTAATCAGGATAAGAGGCTTGTCTTTAATACTCGTTGAAGAAGGGTTACCGCACAGAAAGAATCGTTTGGTGTACATACGTACCTACCTAGAGGAAAAATCGTCTAGGCTAAAGGTAGAACTTTACTGTCCGGAGGGCCAGTAAATTGGTGGGAAGAAAATAAGCGAATACACAGAAAACATATGACGCGAGCGGGCCGTTTTATTTAGTTTCATTCACTTTTGTTTTCAGAAGTTAGGTCTCGAGCACACTTCATTTAAGTAAAACTGATATTTGGTGAATTAGGAATGCCAAACGAAGATAGTCGAAAAGTACAGTATTGGTGTGCTTTTTTTCGTTGGTTTTTGACATTAGCTTCAGTGCCCTTCCGACCATTATACTTCTACCTTCTAAAAAGAAGTTTAGCGCAGAAAGAAACAGGCACAAACAAGGTAGCTACAGAGGTAATCGGCCCTGGGGCCCAATTCCACAAGAAAGAGTTTATTCTGTGTATAAAGAAAATCATGTTCACTTCGATTTTTGCGATTCCACAAGAATGAGTTTCTGACAGTTAACGCATGCACAATCAGTCAAATTTATTCGCACTTGTTTTGGGCGTGAATTAGAATGTGTACAAGGAAAATCATTCACACTTGCGGAATTGGTCTCCTGCTCCTAACAAAAGACTAGAAGGCAAATCAGTTTTCGCTTTAGTTTAGGCTAAGTAGCCCTGCCTAAGATGCACTTAGAAGACATGATTCTTAGAAATAAAGAGGAATAAGTATAAGTTACGGTCTCTCAACCCAAAAAATAATTGAAACTAGCTACTATCTAGTACACATCATATCCAGCGTTTGGTTTGCTATTTAAATTATTTGGTTCATCATCAAGTCCTGTAACCCCGGCTGGGGCATAGGGCGCCAACAAATCGTTTCCATCCTTCTCGGTCTGCAGATAGATATTTTAACTGTGGCCACGTCTTTCTCTGGGAGTCTGCTTCTGCTAGAACTGTTGATTTCCATGTTGTTCTTGGTCTTCCAACCCGCCGTGCACCCTGAGGATTCCAATCAAATGACTGCTTTGCAATTTCATCGTTTGGTTTCCTCAGTGAGTGACCAATCCATTGACATTTACGCTTTCTTATGGTAACGTCCAGCCGCTCCTGGCTTGTCCTGCGCCACAATTCCTCGTTTGATATAATTTGTGGCCAGCGAATTTTTAGAATATGGCGTAGACAACGGTTCACAAAAGCCTGCAATTTCTTTGAGATGGTAGTCGTGACTTTCCAGGTTTCGCAAGCATATAACAGCACGGATTTGACATTGGATTCGAAGAATCTCAACTTTGTGCGCAAGGAGATTTGACATGAGTTCCAAATTTGGGAGAGAGAACCGAAGGCTGCGCGAGCTTTATTTATTCTACTTTGAACGTCCAGATCAGTACCACCATTTGCTGAAACAATACTTCCAAGGTAGTTAAATTGTTCAACCTCTTCAACTGGCGTCTCCTGTATTAAAATACGCTGATGTGTGGAGCGGCCTGTGAGCATTATTTTTGTCTTTTTGCTATTTATTTTAAGACCACTCGCCTCTCCTTTTAACTTCAGAGCTTGACACATCCCGTTCAGCCCGCTGATGTTATTTGCCAAGAGACATATATCATCGGCATAGTCTAAGTGGCTAAGCCTTTCAAACGGTCTCCATTGAATGCCGTGCCTCTCTGATGTTCCAACGCTGGCCGTCAAGACATCGTCAATCGCCAGTAGAAAGAGAATTGGCGATAGAACATCTCCCTGTCTCACACCCTGCCGCACTTCGAAAGAGTCGGATAGCTGCCCATTGTGTAAAACAAAGCATCTTGCGTTGTTATAGGACTCTCTTATAATGGCAACAATTTTTGGGGGAATTCCTCTACCAAGAAGTGATCTCCATATACATTCACGGTTGACTCGGTCAAAGGCCTTCTCAAAATCCACGAACATGAGGTAAAGCGGTGATTGAAACTCAGCAGACTGCTCAAGAACGATACGCAGAGTGTTGATATGGTCGACACAAGACCGCCCACTGCGGAAACCAGCTTGATGCCTCTTGAGTGTAGACTCGATTCTAACCTTTATCCGCTCCAGAATGATGGTTGCCATTAATTTTGGAAAAACGGACAAAACTGTAATACCTCGCCAATTGTTGCAATTCTTAAGATCACCTTTCTTTGGCAACTTAACAATTACACCATCCTTCCAGTCGCTGGGATAGATTTCATTTTCCCACACAGCTTGTATCAACGGGTGTAGAATACTAGCCGTTCTGACAGGGTCAGCTTTCAGGAACTCAGCTGGTATACCATCAAGTCCAGCTGCTTTGTTGTTTTTGAGAAGATTTATCGAAGATTGAATTTCCAGTACTGTAGGGGGCTCGATGTCAATACCCCTATATGATCTACGCATCTCGTTAAGCTGGGGCACTTCAGCACTCTGCTCGACAGAATCCTCATTAAGCAAGGCACAAAAGTGCTCCTTCCACCTGCGCAGCTGATCCTCGATTGATACCAAAAGTGTACCATCTACATCCATTACAGGATGATTGGTGTTGGTTTTCTTCCCGACAACTTCCTTGGATATTTGGTACAATTCCCTCATGTCTCCTCTTCTTGCAGCGTTTTCCGCATTTTCTGCGAGACCGTCTAACCTCACCCTCTTGTCTCGTCTCACACAGCGATAGACCATCTTATGTGCTAAGCGATACTCTCTTCGCAATTCAGCCTTTCGTTGAGCATCTGCTTCGGCATTTATTTGCATCTTCAACGATTTGCGAAGCTCGATTTTATCCCAGGTGTCTTGGGATATCCAAGAGTCTCTAACTCTCGACTGGTTGGGTACAGTTTCGGATCCAGCATCCATAAAAACACTTTTTATATCACCCCACATCTCATCAATTGTTGAATGTTGTATTCCATTTAATGACGAAGCTCTGTCGTTAAGGTTGGTGACATAGTTACGACATATGTTGGGATCACTTAAAGCATTTGTATTGAACTTCGAATTCCTTGCTGCACCCTGTGATTGACGTTGTACAGCTGCCGTTCGTAGCTTGAGACTCATGAGAACCAAATGATGGTCGCTTCCAATGTCGGCATTTCTTATGCTCCGAACATCGCACATTGACTTCCTCCATCGCTGCTGAATCATGATGTGGTCAATTTGGTTTTCAGTTTGACCATCCGGATGTACCCAGGTGATTTTGTTGCAAGTCTTATGTTTAAACACAGTTCCACCCAGTACAAGACGATTAGCGTTACAAAAATCGACCAGCAAATCGCCATTTTCATTTCGTGACCCCAAGCCATTTTTCCCCATGACGCGTTCCAGACCGTTATTTGGTTAAGTACTCTTAATTGGTACTGAACAACAGTCAAAGACAGCGGACCAATTTTTATGGAAATTCAACCTCCCCATGTTAACACTGCAGACCCAAGGTAATATGAACTGAGAGAAAGTAAAAACAAAAAAGCTAACAACAACGTCATGCGTGTTCAGCTAAACCAACGTCTGGTTGCCTGTTTTCCTTATAGTACGAGAGCTAGCGACGTCAAAAAACCAAGTCATTTTAATATGGCTGGCTTTTTGATATAATATTCTCTCTAACTCCTTAGATTCGAGAGAGGGAAATCTTCTTGGAAATGTCCAATTGTCCACCATTTTGAAAAAGGGTGCTCAAAAACGTAAATACAATTTTTTCGGCTACTATTGGACTAAGAGTTAAAATTTTTCCTTGATTTTATAGGTTAAAATATATTTTAAAATTCTTGCTCACAAACATTTTTGCCATGTCTTTCCAATGAAAATTTATTGTCGAAAAGCGGTCAGATTTTGTTGTAAAATTGTTTTAAGCGTTTTTCTTGAATCTTGTTCATCTGAACGAAAAAAAAATTATACCTATAGTTTTTTGTAGAGCATGTGATTTCCTAAATTTTTCTGTATTTAGATTTTATGTCCAACAAAGATGCGAGTATCCAGCAAATAATTCCTTAGGAGAGCTTACGATTTCTACGGATTGGTGCAGCAAAAAGCAAAATAACAACGAATTTTTGTAGAGGGACACAAATCAAGTAGTGTGTTTTATTACTTAAGAAGAGGTCTATCTCTTACTCTTAGAGCCAGTTTGTCAGTTCAGGGTTGGCTCTGATTTAAATCAAAGTTAGCTAATGCTGAAAATAAATTAACACCGAGTTGATTCAGGAACAGTTTTTCAGTAGAGGACCAACTCTATCCTTCAGTTGTCAAAAATCTAGGGCCAACGATGTGCGACACTATGGATATCACCCTTCTACGCATTTCACGCATCGTAACAGAGATGGCACCACAACGAAATTGCACTGACAATAACTGCTCTTATCGAAATCGAGATGGCGCCACAACTGAAAAGGCTCTCAATTTGGTCACCAAATTAGACGAGTTACGTCTGAGTTAACTTAGGTTTTCAATTGACTGAAAAACAAGTTTATGAAGTTAACTCAGGTTTACCGCCGAGACTAGGATGATCTCGCACTGAAAAACTGGCCCTTAAAGGAAGAGGGGCACTTAAAATGCAAAAAAAAAACATTAAAAAAAAACAACGGCAACAGTTACAACAATGTTTCATAGCTCGTTTGAAAGCTTGAAGTCTGTTCTTTTTGCATGACTTTCTTCATCTGTATTATCTAATTTTTTGGCTATGCCAAGGGATTTAATGTCATGAAGGTTTTTAAGAACTTTGTATTCCCCAAGTAGGGACGAAACACGGTACCCTGAAAAGTTTCTATCTTGTAAAAGCGGAATTTCGTTTAGAGATGAGTGATTCAAGTTGACGTGCATAACCTGTTGGAGTAGGGCTTTGAATCTAAGTTTGTTGCCTTAAATCCCTATACTGAAAAATTTTAACGTCTTTTTTTTGACATATGTATATTGAGATCATAAAACACCATAATCAGATCTTGGTTTGAAAAATCAGGATCCTCGAGCTGATAGAAGTTTACCTTACTCAGTTGATTAACAAGAAGATAAGCTCGTTACGGAAAACTGAGTAGATTTGTTAAGATTTGATAATAACAAATCATAAATTAGCATGGCTGAATGCCGTCCGCCAGAGTGACAATTTTATGTTTAAATAAGTATAAACTATAGAAAAGTTCAACAATAATTTTAGAAAATGTATGCGTTTTTTTTGTTGTTATTTTACATCTCTTTGCTTTCGATTTAAATACTTCATCAATAATATTCTTCCTATATCCTATATAAAAATGAGTATAGACATAGAAACCTTGAATAGTAGGGTGGGCCGAAAAACCAATATTTTCGATTTTTAAATCACAATAGCGCGGAAAAGTTGCGGGTGGAGCAGACTTAGAAGGGGTACACAAAAAAAATGAAATTGGTTTAGATCTTCCGATCGCGCATGAGCCCTTTACTTTGGCGAAATGAGCAAAAAATCACATTTTTTCGATAATTATTTTTCTAGCTTACTTTACTTATTATTGAATTCAAAAGCTTAAGTTAGCTTCAATTTGAACCGATAAATAATTAAAAAAAAGAATGGTTCAAATCGATTGAAGTCTTCTGGTAACGCACGTGCCCCAAAACCCTGTCAAAATATGGAAAAACCACATTTTTACGATAATTTTTAATCTTCTATAACACAGGTTTACAAATATCGGTTAACTTTTCGACACGAAAAAGTAAGAGTTGTTCTAAGGGTAATTTTTTACGCTGAACTCAAATCCGCTATCCGTTTTTCGCTATCAGCTCTGGTTTTCGAGATATTACCGTTAGAAAGTGCCGAAAACCCCCTTTTTTGCCATTTTTGGGGTTATGCAACTGTGCAAACTGATTTTTATTTTTTTTAACTGTACTGATTTCTGAAAGTACTAATTTTAATCTTCAAGTTTCAGCTTTAATCGTCCCAATATCTCTTTTACTTTTTGAGAAATCTTCAGTTGCATTTCTCAATATATTGTGAAGGGCAGGGAGAGCGACTTCACCAAGATTTAGAAAGAATAGAAAAAAGTTACAAAGGTTTTAGGGATGATGGTTTGTTAAGTGACTATTGTTGGTCTCTTGTACGTGAAACGGACCAAAATTTATATAAACCGTGCAGTTCCATTACACTTTGTTTTAATTTGTAAGATTTATGTCAAATTTAAAAAAATACTATGGTCAAAAACGGGTGATTTTTTAATTTATTTCCAAAAGTTAAGCCGATAGCAAAAAATGGATTTCAGATTTGAAATCTACACTAAAAGCTCTTTTTAGAACATAGTTTACCTGCTCCTGTCGAAAACAACGTAAGGTAAAGAGAAAGCATTTTTTAAATTATATGTAGTCAGATGAGGACTAATAACTAATTTAATATCTCTCAAAAAGTAAAAGAGATATTGGGACGATTAACGCTGAAACTTGAAGATTAAAATTAGTACTTTCAGAAATCTGTACAGTTAAAAAAAATAGAAATCAGTTTGCACAGTTGCATAACCCCAAAAATGGCAAAAAAAGGGGGTTTTCGGCACTTTCTAACGGTAATATCTCGAAAACCAGAGCTGATAGCGAAAAACGGATAGCGGATTTGAGTTCAGCGTAAAAAATTACCCTTAGAACAACTCTTACTTTTTCGTGTCGAAAAGTTAACCGATATTTGTAAACCTGTGTTATAGAAGATTAAAAATTATCGTAAAAATGTGGTTTTTTCCATATTTTGACAGGGTTTTGGGGCACGTGCGTTACCAGAAGACTTCAATCGATTTGAACCATTCTTTTTTTTAATTAATTATCGGTTCAAATTGAAGCTAAGCTAAGCTAAGCTTTTGAATTCAATAATTAGTAAAGTAAGCTAGAAAAATAATTATCGAAAAAATGTGATTTTTTGCTCATTTCGCCAAAGTAAAGGGCTCATGCGCGATCGGAAGATCTAAACCAATTTCATTTTTTTTGGGTACCCCTTCTAAGTCTGCTCCACCCGCAACTTTTCCGCGCTATTGTGATTTAAAAATCGAAAATATTGGTTTTTCGGCCCACCCTATTGAATAGAAAGAGATCTAGAGAAGCTAAGTTCCTAGAATTATAGCAACATAAATATTTTGAACGTCTAAAAAGTTAGTATTTAGATCCCTGGTTTTGTTAGTGTCGTCTTAGTATCGTCAAAATCAAATAATATCGATATCGTCTCAGTTTCGTGTAACTAGGTCTCGTCTCGCCCCCGGTGTCGTAAGACGAAGTCTCGTCTCAGTATTGGTAACAAACGGTATCGTTATTTTGTTGTCTTCACAAAAAAATGTTGCAGTCGTTATCGAGAAACCAACATGTAACAAAAAATAGGCGTGGCAGTGGATGGATTTCACATAAGTTACTTCCTCTAGAACCAAATCTAAACATTTCTTCCAAATTTTTGGAGTCGTTTCCGAAAACCAGACATTTCACTAGAAACAGTACCTTTGCCTAGTCATATCTATGGACAACAAATTGTGAAAATATTAAAAATAATATTCTGTCAATACCAAACGATACCACTGTGTCTCGGTAAATTTCGGGTTCTTTGGAGCTGGTATAGTTTCACTTTGCGATACCGATGCTTTTTTTTTATAATGAGCGCGCACTAAAGGGGTTTTGACTACCCTTAAGATGATGAACACAGTGCGAGCGATTAGCAAAATAGGAAAGGGTTAGAAAGGAGATACCGATGCACATTGGTTTTGAAGTTTGAATATCAAAATGGGAGGGAAAAATAGAGCTTGGTAAAGCATTCCACATTCGTTTTGTGCGGCTAAAGAAAGAATCTCTATACTTGACAGTACGTCCGAAGTTGGGCTCAAGGGTAAACTGATGAGCATTCTTAAAAGCACGAGTATTGCAGTTGAGGTTGAAGGGGAGGAATGCAACTGGCTATTTCACTAGAACACTTATAAAAATAGCGATAAAATAATGCGAGACAAGAAACACTGCGGCGGTGTTTCAAAGATGTAATTGATAGCGTAATAGTTCTGTCACCTATCATTTTTAAGGCTCTATTTTGTATTCTAACTAACAGATTCAAGTGAGTTGTAGGGACACCTGCCCAGATGTGAGAGTTATACTCAAGCTTTGGTCGGATGAAGGCTTTATAAATTACAGCCAGTTTAGAAAAGGAGACAAATTTCTTACATCGTCGAAGAAAGCCTAAACACTTTGCAGCGTCTTTGGCAACTTCGAATATGTGATCATTCCATAAAAGGTGATCTGTGATGCACATACCCAGAACTGAAAGTTCCGCTCATGGATAGCGGCATTGGGGGTGGGTTTTGCTTTAGTGACAGCAGACAGCATAAGGTTTTTGAAGCATTAAATTCTACACGATTTTTATTTCCCCACTGGACAATGCTGTCTAGATCAGAATTTAATGAGCTTATCATACTCTGGCGTTCAAGTTCCACATCCGAAGAATTGGAAAGTGAATCTTGAACCGAATATGAAAAGCTGAGGGTGCTGTCATCTGCAAAACAATTTAGTGGATTAGAAGTTTCAGATAAAAGATCATTTATGAAAATGAGGAAGAGAGTCGGAGACAAAACGGAGCCCTGGGATACACCAGCATTTATTTTATGAATATCAGACTTGAAACTGTCCAATACAACTTGTATTGAACGGCCATTGAGGTAATTTCTAATCCAACGAAGAAAAGATTGATCGAAACCAAATGCACGCATTTTCGATAAGAGAGCTTGGTGCCAAACTCTATCAAATGCTTTTGAAATATCAAGTGCAACAATCTTACTTTCTCCAAAACGATGTAAAGATTTGTTCCACTGTTCGGTGAGATATACCATCAGATCACCAGTGGACCTATTGCTACGAAAGCCATACTGCCGGTCATTAAGAAGCTTTCGTTCTTCAAGATATTTCTTGAGCTGATAATTTATCACCGTTTCCATGACCTTGGAAAGAAGGGACATAAGTGCATTTGGACGTTAATAAGAGGGAGAAGAAGATGCGTCTTTTTTTGGGGACAGGCTGGACAAATGCTGTTTTCCATCCACTCGGAAAGAGACCAGTAGAATAGGACAGATGGAAAAGCTTACGCAGTGGCTTCGCCAGCGTTGAATAACACCTCTTCAGAACAATGGGTGGGATACTATCTGGCCCAGCGGATTTGTGTATATCAAGATCTTTCAAGACTCTTGCAACTGCATGAGTGCGAAAGAAGATTTTTCCCATGAAATCATTACCGCATTACATTTTTTACAAATGACCAAAAATTTTTACTACCTCTGGGACATTGTAGTATTTTTTGCCGTAATTTTTGGTCATGCAAAAATTTGGTTCGACGAATATGAACGTTACAAGTCTTTCTAGCCTTTTTGAACGGGTTGGCTTTATATCTACTAAACGAGCCCGTGGCTTTTCTGGTATCAGGGCCAGCCCTAAGGTGAATATTTCTATTTCAATTATAATAAATTCATTTATCATCATCGCATACATATATGTAACTATTTAATTTTTGTAAAATTTTTGGGTTAAACTTTTTTAAAAGGGCGATCGCATCTTAAGATTTTGTAGTCTGGAAACTCAAAAACACTATTTTCAACATCGGTTGTCAGCTAAGTCTTCGACACGCATAAACAACATCCATGACAACATCTTCAAAAGTGTGCTTAAATTCATCTTAGTGCTTTCGTAGTGCGTTTATATGACAAACAGAAAGTCCCTTCAAACCTTTTATGAAAAACATTTTACATCGCACGCTTAGTATTTACTCGTAAAACATTCATTTTCGGTCTGTGAAACTTCAGTGTTCATATTTGTTACTTTTCATACATATGTAACTCAAAAAACTGTCGTTGAAGAGAGAATACAAAAACTGTCAGATTTTGTTAAAAGTGCTAAAGAAGTCTATGAAAGAAGTTGAACATTTCTTGGTACTGAAAGAGCCATCATATATGCTCGATGGAGTGAAATTGAGTGTAGGTACATACATATTTCATTGCCTTGATCCCATTTTGCCCCGTCAATGATTTCACTCCTATTTCCCCTAAAAAAAATTCACCACCACTTATATGTATTTCAGGTAATTTCCATAAATACAAATGTGATGAATCTGAATTGGAGGGTTTTAAAGCTTTTTTGGAATAGAATCCTTGTATTCTTATATTTTTAATGATGTACCTAGTTCAATATGTTTTTTTTTTTCAACAACCAACAACCTCATCCTTAGGAAACGACAGTAGGTAATAAGAAAAAAATAATTGGTGTATCCAATTATTCAAAATTGGAACTTATACATGAATAGAATTTTGTGTTTTCCTATTTCGAAATTAAATCAAAAATTCAAAGAATAAAAATGAAAAATTTTCAAGAAGTAAATATTCAAAATTCAAGGAACCTTTCTTAAAACTCCACTTTTTCCATAAAATAAAGTACACAAAAAAAAATAAAAATAAGGTAACAACATTTCCACATATTGTTATATAAATTCCTAATTTTTTATCTAAACACGTTCGATGCGAAGAAAAGCTGACAGTTAAAAAAAAACTAATTATAAATCTTTGGATGATAAAGTACACATTTATCGTTCAAACTCGAGTATCATATTCAGCAACACGAACACAAAAACGCAAACCCAATGAGTCTGTTAACGTAGTGATAAAAAAAAAAATAATTAATCACATTTTGTTTCGATTATAAACTGACCTTGCATACAGTAGCTAAACTGGTTTCATGTACAAACTACATATATTTCTTTTTGTTATAAGATATCCCGGAGATAAACAAAACTGTTAAGATAGGATTGTACACACAATTCACTCTCGGAATTAATTAATTGTAGTATCTTTTACCTTTTACCAAGTCTCAATCATCATGTGGATTTGCTTTCGCCCTTTTTATTTATTTATTATTATCCGCAAAATACAAAATTTATCATCTTCTTTATTTTTTTTTTTTTTTTTTATTAACTTGACTATTTTCAGTACTTATAAACTTTGCACTTTCATTCATAAATTTCTCAGAGTATTTCCGTGCTTTTGTTGATTTATCGTTTTGTGCAATGACAACAAAACAAAACTGAGTGAAATGAAAAATTATTTCCAGTCTTATGGTTTGACAGTTTTTGTGTTGTTTAATTAAATGATTAATTATTGAAAAAAAAAAAACAATTTAGTTAAAAAAAAAAATAAATAAACTTTTCTGAGCTTTTCTTCTTTTGTTTTGTAAATTCTTGAAGTTGAGTTGTCAAGAATTATAATATTACCACTTCCATTTGAGTTTAACTTCCCAAAGGAAATATTTTCATTGTTTATTTTTTAAATGTGAAAAATGTTACATGAACTTTTTTTCGTTTAGGTTTATAATTACTTTCCCTTTCTCATTATAAAGGTCAGGTATTGTCTGTGAAAGAATCTTGTGACATAAGAACGTTTACGATAAAAGGCAAGTCTCGTCCAGCTATAGTGAATTTAATCGATCAATTTAAAGGTTTCGGACAGGTTAATGATGTGCAGACAACAACTCGTGTTCGTCTGGCAAGGTAAATAGTAAATATCGCCACTGTTGCTGAGACTGTGGCTGAAAACGATAGGTGTGTCTATTTAATTAAAGACGATATCAGGAGTTGGTGCTACCAACACCACACCATATTTTCTGCCTGAAAATAATGCTATCGGTATTGATGCACAGTGCACCAAAACCATAACTTTAGAATGTATTAAGATATCAATACCATTTCTTCTACTTTTTTATAAGTATAAAAGTGGGAAGCTTTGAGAAAATCGCTAGAAAGATTGTTTTGGAATCATTGTCTGAAGCAAAGTTTCTTCAAAAAACAAAAGAGGATTGAAGTAAAACCCGAAAAAAGTCAGCGTTTCAAAATAAAATGATCACAAAAGTGGATGCATAAAGTGCTGGAACCAATTTTTTGAAATAATTTCAGCAAATAAATTGGTATATCTCGAAAATACCGGTATTTCGGGGATATTAAGATGTTTCTTTTTCCCAAAGTTTGGAGCTTGAAATATTTTGTGGACAGAATATGGATAGAATTAACTTGACTTAAAAGAACAGACTTTCTGATGGGGACATGGTACACAGAGCAATGGCCTCTGGCCCTAGAAGAACTAGGGCTGGTCACGATAAGAAAGTCTCGGTAGCGTTTGGTATCAGCATCGGAAACAGAAACGATAACGAAAAAATACCAGCTCCAAGGCATCCAAAACGATACCGAGCCGATACCGAACTTTTTGGATCGAAATTTTTCGATTTTGACGATGCTGAGTATTTAAGTAACATAACAAAAGAATCGTTTGGTTTGGTATTTCAGCCAGCCCTGAGAAGAACTCGTGGTATGATGATGAATGTTTAGAAGACAAAAAGATGACAGAAAATGCACATGAGAATATGATCCAGGGTAAAACAAGAACAGCAAGAGAGTAGTAACAAGCAAGTAGAAGAAGACCCTGCGTAGAAAGAAGAGGGGCGTACGTAGAAGAGTCTCGCTATCGAAACAACACCCGAAAGTTTTTTTTTTTTTAAATGCCAAGCAAGCGGCTGCTGTTCTTAAAACCAAAACGTAGGCTCTTCCAAACAGCGAAGGTAACCTAGTCACCATAGCACAGGGAATAGTAGAAGTATTTAACCAGCATTTCCAACAGCTACTAAATGGGTATCAGGAAGAGCGAGAAATAAGGCTAGAAGAGAACCCATCTCCAGTCAATAAAGACCCAGTACCACCACCTAGTATAGAAGACTTAAATATAAGGAAGCTCAAAAACAACAAGACCGCCAATATCTCTTTTAATTTTTGAGAGATATTAAATTAGTTATCACTCCTCATCTGATTGCATATAATTTTAAAAATGCTTTCTCTTTGGCTTCGTCGTTTTTGACAGAAGCAGGTAAAATATGTTCTAAAAAGAGTTTTTAGTGTAGATTTCAAATCTGAAATCCATTTTTTTTCTATCAGCTCAACTTTTGGAAATAAATTAAAAAATCACCCATTTTCGTCCAGTTTTTTTTTTTATTTGAAAAAAACTCTCACAAATTAAAACAAAGTGTAATGGGACTGCACGGTTTATATACATTTTGGACCGTTTCACGTACAAAAGACCAACAATAGTCTTTTAACATACCATCATCCCAACAACCTTTGTAACTTTTTTCTATTCTTTCCAAATCTTGGTGAAGTCGCTCTCCACAATGTATTGCAAAAATGCAACTGAGCATTTCTTTAAAGTGGGTTGGGGTCGAAATCCCGCGAATCAAAATCCCGTATGTCAAAATCCCGTATGTCTAAATCCCGCTTATCAAAATCCCGTTTTTCAAAATCCCGGAAATCAAAATCCCGAAAATCAAAATCCCGCCGTTTCTACTACTATGCGACAGCTCATTAATATTTTTGTTTCTTATGCAATTTGCAAATTGCGTTTAAAGATTGAAGTCGATTTTTTTGTATAATGCATTAGTTGAGGATGGCAAATACACACGAATAAACACCGAGGTGTGTATGGGGGGGCATGCCATTATAGGCATGCCATTATAGGATTTGGGGTGGGTGCGAGGTTGGGTGTATGCAAAGTTCCTTTTGCATTTAAAGAAAAAAATATCATTCACACATAATTCGAAAAAAAATTAAAAAAAGACAACAAAAATCGCTAAAGTTTAGCTGAAAAAACTGAAAATATTTTTTTTGAAAGTTTTGGAAAAACTTTTTTAGCAATTTTATTTCGATTTTTGAAAGTTGATTTTTCGAATGATTCGATGCATCAATTCAGCGCCACTGTCAAGTTTTCTTGAGAAACACTACCTTGGGTGGAAAATAAACAAGAATAAACAGTGAGGTATGTATGGGGGGGCATGCTGCCCCCCTGCTTGGGCTCATTATAGGATTTGGGGTGGGTGCGAGGTAAAGTTTCTTTGCATTTAAAGTCGCTTGGACAGATAGTTTAGCTGCAAATCAAGTTTAAAGATGCAAACTTTGATGCCTCTAGGACGCTTAGTTTAGCCGCAAATCGCGTTTGAAGATATAAGTTGATTTTTCGTATGGTTCGATGCATCAATTGATCGCCAATGTCAAGTATTCTTGAGCAACTGTACCAATCATTCATATTTCGAAGAAAAATTAAAAACCGAAAAAAAATTGAGAAAAATTTAATTTTTCATTGAAATTTTCTTCAAAAAATCTTGTTTTTTTTATATTTTTCAAAAAAATAATTTCCAAAAAGTTTATATTTCTATACCTATAATTTAAAATAAAAAATCCCACCTGCTTCCAGAATCCAGACCCACACTCTGTCCAGATCCAAACCCACCTCAGTCTTCTTTAAGACTACCGTTCCCCATCACCCAAACCGAAAAACAAATTCCCACCTCTATCCAGAATCCAGACCCACCTATGTCCAGATCCAGACCTACCTCCATCCAGATCCAGACCCACATATGCCCAGATCCCGTTGTCGTTGTCACCCGTCCCCACAAAACCAAAATAAAATCCAATTTCTATCTCTGTAATTACCTCGAGTTCTTACCTCTACGGAGTTCTAAGAAGAACTGAAGATACATAAATGCCAAATTGCCAAAATGCCAATATAGTAATACACAACTGCTTATATACTTTTTTTTCAATAAAAATAAATTCACTAATTAAAATAAAATATTGTTTCAAAAGTATGAAAAAGTATCTAAAAAGTTGGGATTATTTTAAAAAAGTATTGAAAATCCCGCAAAATAGTAGCAGGCTACTGGCGGGATTCTTGCGGCGGGATTTTGACGGGCGGGATTCGTGTACATAATTAGTAATTTAATTTGGGGGGATTTCGACTTGCGGGATTTTGATCGGCGGGATTTTGACCTTTTCCCCTTTAAAGTAAAAGAGATATTGGGACGATTTAAGCTGAATTTTGAAGATTAAGATTAGTACTTTCAGAAATCTATACAATTAAAAAAAAAAAATCAATTCGCATAGTTACATAACCCCAAAAATGACGAAAAAATGTTTTTTTTGTACTTTCTAACGGTAATATCTCGAAAACAAGAGCTTATAGTGAAAAACAGATAGCGGATTTGAGTTCAGCACGAAAAGTTACCCTTAGATCAACTGTTACTTAGTCGTGTCGAAAATCTTGTAAACCTGTGTTATATTTATTTTTCTTGATTTTGATGTTGTCATTTTTTGTCTACATAATGTGTTTGCGAATGTAAAAACCGCTTCTATTTTAATTGCATATTTCTAACAGAACTCATTTATTCTATTCTAATTCGTCAATTTAATTTGTATGTATTTTTCTTTCGTTTCTCATTGCCTAATTATGTCTATAACTATGAAGTACTTCAAAAACTTTTCAAGTAAAAAATAGCTCACTCATCAAATATTTGAGTGATTTGAGTGAAAATACTAAACAGTTTTTTTTTTTTAATTTCACTTTGTACATTATGTTTTCTTTTCAAAGGAAATACCTCAGAAATATATATGAGAATTACTTAAGAGAAACGATTAGACATTTTAAAAAAGCAAAAAAAAAATCCTGTTTTTGTTTTATTTTTAAGTGCTAATGCTAAGTCATACATTAAGTCATACGCGGAAGGAACTTAAAAGGTTGTTGTTTCTTGCTTTTGTGTCTGTAAAAAAAAATCTTTTTTTATGTACATAGTTTATTTTGAGATAGTAAAAAAGAAAACAAAAAAAAAAAAACAAAAAGAATGCTCAACAAATTAGACAACAGTAATACAAAAAAAAAAAAAACGAAAAACAGAACTAAAACAAGAACAAAACAATAAAAATACATTTAGAATGATGCTCCAAATACTATAGGTACATACTCTCAAGTCAGAAAATTAATTTCCCTGTCAATTGAGGGATATGTGGGTTACTAGATTTATTTCTTTTGTCGATCTTAACTCGTGTAAATTAAAAGATAATGTGTTTGCTAATTTTTTTCTTCTTTGATGGGTTGGATACAAAACTACATACGAGAGGGAGATTTTTATTAGCGAATAATGACCAATGGTAATGTTTTTATAATTTATACGATAAGGGGAAATTAATGTTCGCAACTAGTGAGAATGTTTACATTCTTTTCTCGTCAGGAGTAACAATAACTGATTGATTTGTTCTTGTTTGCAGGTTGGGGCAGTAAGGTATTTTAAAGGATTTGTCGGCTTTTCAACTAGTCATAGACTCTTCTTTTTTACAACATGTTACTGGTGGTATTATATTCAGGTGTTCTTGAATCTGTTTTTTTTTTTTGTTGTCCAGTTTAGCTAAAACTTGTGCTTATCGCATGGATAATTGCCTTATCGTTCTCATGTAAGTTTTCCAGGACTTTTTTAGAAGCCTAGGAAATACTTCTTTTGGCACTGTTTTGTTTCTCGGGTTTGCCAGCTTGTAAGTTGTTAAGATCTTCCACCATAATATTTTTAAAGGTCGAAAAAAGGTCACTGGGTGACTCTGGCTACCCAGCCAAAGTCATCCAAAATGCATGCCAAGGTCACCCCACCATTTGGAATTTATTATAAAAAAAAATAAAAATTTATTGTTTATCAAATAGTTACAAAGGTAGAATGAAGAGAATTAGATTTAAAAAACAATACATACATATCGGATTTAAAGTCATTTTGCAATCATATTTCTGCAACATCTTAAAACCATCCAACATTTTCAGGTGATTATTTTTTTAGATTTTCAAGAAAAATAAATTTTAATATATTTTATTTTCTAATTTTAATTAAGTAAATCTAATATGATCATATTTTAATTCATTTAACTTTAACCATTTATAAAGAAGTTGAAAAGAAATTAAACAATTCCTTCATATTTAAACATTTTTTTCAAAAAGTATCCATTCAATAGCCAAAGTCACCCAACCAGGCCAAAGTGACCCGGGTTTATGGTATAAAAGGATGAAATTTGAAAATTAACCATCTTCTACGATCCCGAGCATACTTCTTCCAGTCATCTAAACCAAGCCTTATGGCCTCCGCGATGGCTTGGTCCTTCTCTTGAACCTGGGGGCTTTGATTTAAGACTCTCTTGACTGGAACGTTATCGTCCATTCGCTCGATGTGGCCGAGTCAATGTAGTCGAAATGATTCGATTTTCTGGACTACATACACGTCTTGATACAGCTCATAGAGTTCGCAGTTCGCTGTTCTATCTGCTCACCCTCCTCGCCCAGAGGACTAATAAAAAGAAAAAATTGGAAAACGCTTGTTTGACATATGTAACTGGATCAGTTTTTCTGAGATCCCAAGCTCAACCATCGCCATAAAGAGGTGAATGAATGCTATCATATTATATGACCTTCAAGTCGATGAGTAGATGGTAAGTCTTGATTTGAAAATCAATGGTCTTTTCCAGAATTGGTCTGAGAGTGAATATCTGGTCTATGGTAGATCTGCCGGGCCGGAAGCCACTACTGGAACCTACCGATTATAAGTGTTGCAGAACGGTTAAAGACACGCAATACAGGATCTTGTATAGTTCTTGCAGGACATAGGATCACCTTTTTTGTAGATGGGACTTATGGAGCTAATAGACCAGTCATGGCGAATGCTCCTTTCACCCATGCATGCATGCACCCTTTCAACACATCCCCACCGTGCTTGAAGAACCCCACCTCCAGATCGGGTCGCCTTGTTGTTCTTGAGCTTCCTTACATCTAAGTTTACCTATTCTTTACTTGGTGGTGATACTGGGTCTTCATTGACTGGAGGTGTGTTCTCTTCTTGTCATATTTCTCAACCTGATGCTTATGATGTTCTAACTAATGCGTATTTACCTTCTATTGGGAATGCATCTTGAATACATTTAGTATTGCCTTTGATTCGGTGACTAGGTCAACTTCGCTGTTTCAAAGAGACTGCGTTTCGGTTTTAAAGTCAGCAGCAGCACTGCTTGGTTTTTTATAAAACTTCAGGGTGTTGTTTTGGTCACAAGACTTTTTGATCTCCTTGATCTGGGAGACTACGTACGCCCTCTTCTTTCTACGAGTAGTCTTCTTCTGCTCTCTTCTCCTTGTTCAATTTTTCTCTCTTGCTGCTCTTTTCTTACGCTGTAGCATATTCGCATGTGCACCTTCTTTCACTTTTTTTTTTAGCTGGACGCATTTATCATCATACCACGTGCTCTTTTTCGGGACCGGTTGGAGCCTATTGTGGTCTCGGCTGCTTCTTTGATGATATTGCGATACTGGGACCACTGGTTGTTGGCGTCTATTCTATTCTATTCTATTCTATTCTATTCTATTCTATTCTATTCTATTCTATTCTATTCTATTCTATTCTATTCTATTCTATTCTATTCTATTCTATTCTATTCTATTCTATTCTATTCTATTCTATTCTATTCTATTCTATTCTATTCTATTCTATTCTATTCTATTCTATTCTATTCTATTCTATTCTATTCTATTCTATTCTATTCTATTCTATTCTATTCTATTCTATTCTATTCTATTCTATTCTATTCTATTCTATTCTATTCTATTCTATTCTATTCTATTCTATTCTATTCTATTCTATTCTATTCTATTCTATTCTATTCTATTCTATTCTATTCTATTCTATTCTATTCTATTCTATTCTATTCTATTCTATTCTATTCTATTCTATTCTATTGTATTCTATTCTATTCTATTCTATTCTATTCTATTGTATTCTATTGTATTCTATTGTATTCTATTGTATTCTATTGTATTCTATTCTATTCTATTCTATTCTATTCTATTCTATTCTATTCTATTCTATTCTATTCTATTCTATTCTATTCTATTCTATTCTATTCTATTCTATTCTATTCTATTCTATTCTATTCTATTCTATTCTATTCTATTCTATTCTATTCTATTCTATTCTATTCTATTCTATTCTATTCTATTCTATTCTATTCTATTCTATTCTATTCTATTCTATTCTATTCTATTCTATTCTATTCTATTCTATTCTATTCTATTCTATTCTATTCTATTCTATTCTATTCTATTCTATTCTATTCTATTCTATTCTATTCTATTCTATTCTATTCTATTCTATTCTATTCTATTCTATTCTATTCTATTCTATTCTATTCTATTCTATTCTATTCTATTCTATTCTATTCTATTCTATTCTTTTCTATTCCACCTATTAACTATTACTACGATAAATTGGGTAACACTCAAAAAATGTTCAAAAAAGAATCAGCTGTTATCAGTTGGTATACCGCCAATGTCCCTTAATACACTTTTCAAGAGGCCCCACCAAGCACACAACTTTTCAATATCAAGAACAAGAAAACAGAAGTTGATGTTATTTGACCCAACTTAATATAAACTTGTTGTACAAAATATTTTCATTTTTGTGTTCATTACAATCCACCAACTAGTATCTAAGGAAATTTAAATAAGTTCCTCCAAAGACACAACAACTCATCCAAGAAATATTTTTTTTTTGCCTGTCATTTGCTGCGGCAATTATCATGCCAGTAAGTGCCCATGAAGTGAATCATATTACCACCGCAAATACTTCATTAAGATATGGTTTTATGTTTCGACTCGTGGTGCAGGTGGCTTGGTAACTAACTACACGAGTCCATTGATTGTGACATTTTAATCATTTGATACTATCCCGAGTGTCTTTAGTTTCTTCTTTTATTATTATTTTGTTTCGAACGTATAGTTTGCCTCATTGATGCGTTGTGTTGTGACCTTGGGATAGTGTTTTAATGAAATTTATGGAAATCTTCAACTTGAAACAACTTTGTGTTTTCTAAGTTTTATAAAAATAATTGATAAATAGTTTTGGTGTTGAGAGCTCGTGGATAACCAAGGCCTACTGACTCACAACTCTCAACCATTTCTGAGAGACAGTTTCCCGCCTTCCAAGTTCATTTAATAACGTTTCTAAATATCTAGGCAAGAAGCAGGATTACAATAGGAATTATCCCGAATATTGTTGCGCGGTACTTTTACAAAGTTAAAAATTCTTTTAAAATAAAATAAATTTTGCATACAAATTGAGAGCAAACTGAAAGAAGAACATCAAAACACTTAACTATCCGTTCTTCTAGTTTCTTTCTTAATATTCTGAAACTAGGCCCTAATGACTAGTAGGTACCTTGCAACACTCCATCCCTCGTATTTAATTAAAGACTTCTTATCTAAAATCTGCACAACTTTTAGATACTTTCCAATTACAGCCTTCACCTATTCACTTTAACACAAAAAAAATAAAGAAAAAAGGGCAAACACTCAACCTTGAGGTAGTCCATTGTCATCTTTTCATTAAAACACAATCAATGGTAGTTAAACCCGCTTTTTGAAAATGTCTTAAATTTGCATGAAATACCATTAACGAGACTTTAGGTCAAAGCTAATTAAAGTTTGTTTTTGATCTCAAAACAAATCATCTCCTTCTCTAATTTTAAAATTAAAGTTTTCTAATGCAAAAATTGAATAACAAAGATTTTCATCTCGTTACAACCGTCAGCTGCTGGTAGTTGTAGTGTCAGTGGTAATGCAGAGACGGAACGAACAGTGGTGGTGATGGTAAGGGGGTAACCCAACCCCCTCATCTCAAAGACTATACACAATAAAACAACAGAAGATTGTTTTCTCCTACTTCGAATTCACGATCTAATTCCGTCATAAAATCGCACGAATGGCACAAGCCATTATCTTTGTATCTTCATCTTTAAACCTCATTTATTCAGACTTGAAAGTGAACACCCAACAACAACAGATAAAAAGAAAATTCAAAATAGTCTCTTATTTTTTGCTTCGATTTTTCCACTGTATTTCTTTTTTTTTGGGGGGGAGGGGGGCTTTAATCTCTGTACTATACTCGTATCATAGTATACACCAACTCTGTTGTCCCTTATCCCAGGAGATGAGTTGGCAGAGAGGTGGCTGGCTGCTGTGGCTATGTTGGCCGCAGCATCCTCTCGTGGTGATGGGTTTTCCGTTCTGTAAGCTAGAACCGTATACAAATCTTTGCCAAAAAACAATTTACATTCTATTGTTATCGACTACGACGACGACGACGACTACGAATATGACGATGATGGCGCGCAGAGCTCTCTAAATAGTATCTTTTTATTTTCTCTTTTTTATCCGTAGCTTAATTTTTTTTTTCTTGTTTTGTATCTCCCTCTGGGCATATTTTCCGCGCAACATCCCAAGAGTCTGCCGATGAACTCGCTATAGATGTATTTTTTGTTGTTGTCTTTTTTTGGTTCTCTATGTACAAAAGATATAATACCACACGAGAATGTTTTGTATTTTTGGCAAAATTGAATTTTCCACAATTAAATCCGACTATTTTGGCTAAAAGTAGAGTCATTTTGCATCTCCACTATCATATTGCACAATTTATGCCAACTTGTAGACTTGGAAGATACAAAACAGAAATTCAAAAAAAAGAGCAACTGTAGATGGGGTAGTTGGGTTTTTATGGGGGCTTTCGATGATGGTTTTCATAGCAAATTTTCAAGCAAAAAACGTATCTTTAACGAGATTAGATGCGGATGGAAGAGTTTTTTTTTTGTTTTTCTTCTGTGAATGGTAGGATTAGTGCAGGCAATGGCCCACAAGCAGAGAAGAGAAATAATAATAGATTGAGTGCGCCAGCGTGGAAACATGTGTCACGCATAGTGGTTCTTTATTTCATTTGATTCTGTGTAATGTATCTGAGATTTTAGATTATGTATGTACATATGTATGTATCTACTTTAATGGCGGGACTTGTGCTCAGTTGCACCAATATTGAATCAAAAAAAAATATAGACGACGGAATTGCTTTGAATTCTTTGATTTTTCTGGTTTATGAATAAAATTTGCTTTTTAAAATAAAATTATGAATAAGATGATTTTTTTTTTCAATATCGGGAAAAATGGGAACCAAATAAAAGCTGTACCCGCATCCGAAATGCAAAACCTAATTGTCTAGGCAAGGGTCCTACTAGCTATGTTACTCTATTCTACTCTCGAGAGCTTCTTGAAGAATTAGCGATATGAGATTTTTTTGATAGAACCAAACTTTCTATACCGACGGGACAGTCTACTAGCATCTTTCAGGCGGAAGTTCACGCCATAGCAAAGCACTGAGCTCCTACGCCATCAGCTCGAAGGTAGCTTGGGAGTGTGTGAACAGGCTGAATGTCCTTGGCAAAAACAACAGTGTCACACTTCATTGGGTACCTGGTCACGTTGGTGTCCAGGGAAATGAAGAGGCAGATTCCTTAGCGAAGATAGGGGCGAGTACTCCTTTGATGGGGCCTGAACCCTACTATGGCATAGGAGAAAATGTGATAAAAACAAAATAAGAGAACAATCATCATCATCATCATCGTGTCCTGTAACCCCGGCTGGGTTATAGGGCGTCAACAAAACGTCTCCATCCTTCACGGTCTGCTGCAAGGTATTTTAGCTGTGGCCAAGTCTTTCTCTGGGATACTGCCTCCGCTAGGACAGTAGATTTCCATGTTGTTCTTGGTCTTCCAACCCGCCGTTCACCCTGAGGATTCCATTCAAAAGACTGCTTTGCAATTTCATCGTTTGGTTTCCTTAGTGTGTGACCAATCCAACGCCATTTACGCTTTCTTATGTCGACGTCCAGCCGCTTTTGACTGGTCCTGCGCCACAATTCCTCATTTGATATTATTTGTGGCCAGCGAATCTTTAGGATGTGGCGAAGACGCCGATTCATAAAAGCCTGCAATTTTTTCGAAATGGTAGACGTGACTTTCCAGGTTTCACAAGCATAGGTATAACAGCACGGATTTGACATTGGATTCGAAGAATCTCAACTGAGTGCGTAAGGAGATTTGACTGGATTTCCAAATTGGGGACAGAGTACCGAAGGCAGCACGAGCTTTATTCATTCTACTTTTAACGTCCATATCCGTACCACCGTTTGCAGAAACAATACTGCCAAGGTAGTTAAACCGTTCCACTACTTCAACTGGCGTCTCCTGTAGAATAATAAGCTGCTGTGTGGAGCGGCCTGTGAGCATTATTTTTGTCTTTTTGCTATTTAATCTTAGACCACTAGACTCTTCCTTCACTTGCAGTGTTCGGCACATCCCGTTCAGCCCACTGATGTTATTTGCCAGTAGACATATGTCATGGGCATAGTCTAAATGACTGAGCCTTTCAAACGGTCTCCATTGAATGCCCTGTCGCTCAGCTGAACCAACACTGGCCGTCAATACGTCATCCATCGCCAGCAGGAAGAGAAATGGCGATAGAACATCCCCCTGTCTCACACCCTGTTGCACTACGAAGAAGTCGGATAGCTGCCCATTGTGTAAAACAAAACACATTGCGTTGTTCTAGGACTCTTTAATAATGGCAACAATTTTTGGGGGAATTCCTCTACCAAGCAACGATCTCCATATAAACATTCTCGGTTAACTTGATCAAAGGCCTTCTCAAAATCCATAAACATGTGGTAAGGTGGTGATTGAAATTCCATCGACTGTTCAAGGATGATATGCAGGGTGTTGATATGGTCGACACACGATCGATCACTGCGAAAGTCAGCTTGATGCGTGATGCCTCTTGAGTGTTGACTCGATTCTATTCTTAATCCGCTCGAGAATAACGGTTGCCATTTGTTTTGGGAAAACGGACAACACGGTGATGCCATGCCAACTGGTGCAACTCTTAAGGTCACCTTTCTTTGGTAGTTTAACAATCACACCATCCTTCCAGTCCTTGAGATAGTTCTCGTTTTTTTATATTTATATCAACGAATGTAAAATACAAGCCGCTGTTGCGGGATCGGCTTTCAGGAATTCAGCTGGTTCAAGTGGTCAAGTCCAGCTGTCTTGTTGTTTTTGACGAGATTTATTGATGTTTGGATTTCTTATTTTGGAGGGGGTTCGATGTCAATACCCCTATAGGACCTGCGCATCTCGTTTAGTTGGGGGCAATTCAGCACTCTGCTCAACTGATGAAATTTTTTCGTTACGAATCTTTTAACGAAACCTTGTTGTCATTAATCTCACATACAACATATTCCCAACACCATGCAGTCTTTGGCTACCCTCTCTTTCATCCTCCCCGGAATAGGTACAGCAGTAAACCCGAAAGGTCTCCCCAAGTAAACCCGAAAGGTCTCAGGCCTTATCATTATTCCTTCTTAAAATCTTTGAGAGATTGATCGATATCCACCGACGAAAAAACATAAATACGAGAAATTTGTATTCTGCACAACATGCTTATTGCAAAGGGAAATCGGTGGAAACTGCTCTGTACATACTTAAGTACGAATTATCGAATATTCCCTCCATCATAAAGACTACAGCATGGTCGCTTTCTTAGACATGGAGGGCGCTTTTAACAATGCCCAAAAATCTGCAATCCTATCTATATACAGACATCCCTAAAGGTAGGTATGGTTTGCTTGGAAGATTGATTAGTCAAATGTTGACTAGAAGGGTTATAAATTCATAACTGGTTACCTTTCATCACGATCTAGAGATCTTTCCGATGGTATACATTTTTTTTAATAAATTTAGCACAAATGAGGTGCCAAAAATCGCGGGTGACCTTGAGAAACTTTAAGCCTTGATTACAAGTTATCTATGGCTGAGCAATTTTTGGGACAAGTTGACCTTTTCTGATGGCATAACCTTTTTTCAAATTTCTCATATATGAGGTGCCAAATGTCCAGAGCCGTGGTATTACAATGGTATCACAATGAGTTAAATCAGAGTTACCTAATCCTGAAACTAAATTAACCCTTAGTTAACTCAGAAGCATTTTTTCAGTTGACGATTAAATCTATCTTGCAATTGTCAAAAATCTATTGAAATCTATATTCGACACTATGGATGTCAACTTTTTTTCACCTCTGACCATTGAAATAAAGATGGCACCACAACGAAAACTGCAATGTCCAAAGTTTTCAAAAACTTTCATCATCAAAATAGAGATGATATTACAACAGAAAAGGCCCTCAATTTTGTCTCTCTCACCAAATTAGGTGAGTTAACTCAGATTAAACTTAGGATTAAGATTGACTGAAAAACACGTTTATGGAGTTAGCTCAGGTTTAACCCCGAAAAACTGGCCCTAAGTGTATCAGTTTTTATGACTGGCAGCCACTTCAACCTAACATAACCTAACCGAGCATTACCCTTAAAATCGAATGACAATTTGGCAAACAAAAATAGCTCGAAAGCATGATGAATGGACTCCCCCTACCCCTCACTTGATTTCTTGTCATGCCTTGACCACCTACCTCTTGAATTATGACGTGGTAAATAATTAACAGAATTTTTCACTACACCCTCATAAAAAAGAAAATTAAATTAAAATAATTTGGTGTAACTGAGCATTAGATTTTTATGTGCCATGGTTTTCTGTTGTCATTCATTTTTTATTCGTTTTTCCTTTTTTTTGTTGAGAACTATGCGAATTATAATGAACGATTTAATTTGTTTTTGTTTTATGAGTTTTATACGCCGCCCGCCGCGGTTGATGTATGAGGGTTGGATGATTTTTTCTTTACTTTTCGGGGAACTGTAACTTATTTCACAATGTATATTTATGTACGCGCAATTGTTTTATGTTATTTATCTTTTTGTGTTGTTTTTAATGGTGCGATGGGTATTATACGATAAAATAAACAATTAAAACCATTCATACAAAAAATAGGCAAATATTTAGGTTGATATTCCAATTACATATTTGAAAGCCAAACAGTTAACGAGAAAAGTCATGTCAAACCTTCGGTTATTGCTGGGATTTTTAATATGTTTTAATTGAAAAAAAGCAACATTAAATGTTTATTGATGGTATTATTTTTCGGTTGTTAAATTTACCTCTGGTAAAAAAGTTTAAATACGTTTTCTAGTGCTTGAAAATTGAGTAATACGTTGTAGGTAGTACTTGAAATTAACTCGTTGATTTGGCTTCGGCATAACGCTTTATCCCAAAAACAAAATGCCGAATCTCTCTATAATGATAAAACTATGTACCCAAACAGATTTACTACTGACAGCAAAGCTTTTTCCTGTAGTTAGGTACTCCGTGAAGAATTGGTAAGAGTATTTGAAAGTTTAGCGCTCAGCCAGCCTGTGACACCTAAAAACAAAGATATTCTTTTTTAGGGGTACTGCATGTTGTGAGGAAGTGGCACATTCTCCAAGAGTAACTCTTGTCATTTTCTCATCTTATAGTCGTTCAGACTAGGCAGAGAGTTAATTGGACGCCTTCATTCCGGGCGACAGCATGCACACAGGAATGGTTGAGAGTTCTAAAGCTAGCTTTATACGACCGAGCCATCCGAATATCCGATCCATTTGGCTGGGTTGGATTTCAGATTGGCTGAAAATCTAAATAGATCGGCGGCGGCCGATCCACCCCACATACGCCCGGCTGGCTCTTTGACTCTGTCGTGTATGCCCAGCTTAAGGCACCAGGTTGTGGTTTCTGTCATACAGTCTTGTATGTACGCACAACGCAAAAAGTGAAGCCTTATGCCGCATTTACACGATTGGAAACACTGGCAGTAAAATTACCAAAACAAAATAATGGACAAAACCATTCGTTTCGTCATTTTTCTAGCAGCTTTCCAGTCATTTAAACTCGGCATTAGATAAAGCAAATCATTATTATCATATTGATTTTATGAAATTGATAAATAATATCTATTTTTTTTTTTGTAATTTACCCACAATTTACTCATTTCTTGTATTTGCATATTTGTATCTCTCCCTTTAAGTGGCATGACATAAAAGTTTCAAAGATAAGATATCACCTTCATTACATGCCTCACACTATCACACAAACACCTACATTTGTATAGAGCACTTCCAACTAATTGAACTTAATAAATTTTATTGTTTTCACTTTGGTTCCAATAATTTCAGTATTTGTTTAATATTTTTTCCAATTTCCTCCAAAGTGTTTGGAACTATCTATATCCATTGGATGAGCAATGAGCACCTATTAGGTGATGATAAAATATATAAACAATAATATTTTATGTGTGTGTATGTGTATACTTTATAAATAACTATGTCACTCTAATTATTCAGAATTATGAAGATAAAACAAAGATAGTATCTATCTGTTTACTTGACGACGACTGTCAATGTTTTATTGATAAATATTGATTGTTTATTTTAAAATTTGAAACGATAAAATGGAAATGAATGCACCGGTATGGATTTTGAAATATTCAATTTCTAGGTAGGTATAGGTACCTATAGGTACGAGTATAGTATGAATCCGATCTGATTAAGATAATTGAGAATGATAATATTGAACAAACCGGACATTGCCATGATAGGGAAGACCAAAAATAGTGGGTCTCGCAATTCTGTCTGTTTGTCGGTGTGTTCGGCAACAGCCTAAACCGCTGGGTCGATTTTCTATAAACTTGGGGTATAGGTACATGCATAGCAATTTCTTGTCATTCCCCACCAATTTTTTTTTATTTTTTTTAGAACCAAAATAGTAACAGTAGGGTAGGCGGGAAGGAAGGAAGCATGACTGATGGGTGGTCTATCTGCTCCATAGCGCTGCCGCATCTACAAAAAAAGTAGTCCTATGTCCTGCAAGAACTATAGAGTTATTTCTCTGATTAACTTCGCATACAAAGATCCTATCCAATGTAATCTATGTGAGCGTCTGATAGCATTCATCGTCAGGAGCTTTACATGGCGATGGCTGAAATTGGGATCCCGGAAAACTGATCCAGTTGTGTCGCGTGACGTTTGAAAATACGCGATGCAATTTGCAACTAGGGAAGAGCTCTCTTCAACTATTCCAACATGCAGAGGATTTCGGCGAGGAGATGCCTCATTATGTGGTTTCTTCAATATCGTTCTGGAGCAAATAGTGCACAGAGCAGGCATTAAAACTTAAGGCACTATTTTCAACAGATCTGTCCAACTTCTAGGGTATGCCGATGATATCGACGCCCCATCCCAACAGTTCCTTAAGGTCTTTCATGGCAATTAAAGAACAGGCAAACTTAATGATTTTTAGGTAAACGAGGACGGGACAACACCTAAAACATGCTATCAACAAACATTGAAAGATCGGTCAACCGGTTAGGACGAAACCTCACTGTGTGTGGATAGCAACAACTTCGAAGAAGTTAAGGAGTTCATTTCCTTCGGAGTAAGCATTAATCCTGAACCATGCTACAATGGCAATGCTTCCGTCTAAAGGTTTTAAGTTGATGGTTGGCATCAGTGAGGTCAGGGTGCGCCCTATGTCGGCAGCCAATCTACAAAACAAGCAAAATAAAAATGATGATGAAGGTGCTACAGATAAACCTCCAGCACAGTAAGTTGGCCTCTGCCACCCTGACCTCATTGCTGTCAAAAGATAACATTGATATCGCCCTTATTCAGGAGCCCTGGATCAACAGCGGCAGGATCTGCGGACTAATGTCCAAAGATTATATCCTCTACTTCAATAAAGGGCCTACAGAAGGTAATTATCGGACATGTTTAGTGGCGAAAAAATCTTTAAATCTCTTCCTCTTATCTTCCCACAGTAGTGCAGACATGACGACGGTGAAGTGCGAAAGAAAAGGGGCCCGCCCCTGATCCTAGCCTCCGTGTAAATGCCAGGTGATTCACCGGGGCCTCTGCCGTCAGCTGCTCTTGATGACCTAGTTTCAACGACAGGTAAGAACGGTTGGGACCTCCTGGTTTGTTGTGACGCAAACGCTCATATCATCTAAAGTGGGGGAGCTCTGATACAAATAAAAGAGGTGAGTCACTTTTTGAATTTATTATTAAGATAAATTTGTTGATTTTAAATAAAGGTAACGACCAACCTTCGTTACCAGGAACAGAAAAAAAGTGCTCGATGTGACGCTTTCCAATAACTCGGACTCTATCGTAGTCAGTGATTGGAAAGTCTCAAGTAATGTAACATTCTCTGACCATAGAATGATAACATTCCAAATTGAACACAATATAGAAAACCCAGGAAGACAAACTGGGATGCCTTTCATATAAGATTGGCCTCATCGTTGGGTCATTATGAAAATCAACCCTTGACAACCTGCTCAGAGATTGAAAAACAAATAAATGAACTAGCATTAGCCATCAATAATGCTTATGAAAGTTCTTGCCCCATTAATAAAGGTAAAGGTAAGCTCAACCCCGTATGGTGGTCCAAAGAGCTGTCTGTCCTTAGGAAAAACTTAAGGCGCCTTTCAATAGAGCAAAACACAGTAATGAACCTGCTGACTGGGATCATTTCAAGATCAGCAAAAATATGTACAAAAACCGGACAACATATGCAAAAAGAGCAGCGTGGCATTGACATTGAGTCAACAAATGACGCTGCTAGGCTAAGGAAAGTCATGTTTAAGGCTTACACTCCTCCGGGCTTTTTAAAAAGACCTGATAAAACCGGGACTGACTTCTGCTCCGAGACTGTAGTCACTTTTGAGCACTCACTTCCCAGCATGTTCAACTGATACATCTCCTGCGGACAGAGGCCTTAACTTAAGTGTAATCTCTAACATAGGTAACCAAATTGTAGATAAAAGGAAGGTAGCTTGGGCCATTGACTCCTTCTCAGCATACAAGTCTGCAGGGCCTGATGGAATAATTCCAATTATGCTCCAAAGCTCTAAAGACATAATTTTTCCAATTCTAGTGGACATTTTTAGGGGTTGTCTTAACATCACCTATGTTCTTTCTAGTTGGAGAGAGGTCAATGTCATCTACATTCCGAAAGCTGGCAAGCCCACCCACACCGAACCGAAAGATTTAAGGCCTATAAACCTATCCTCTTTTCTTCTCAAGGAATTAGAAAGACTAGTGGAGACACATGTTCGCCTAAAACTGAATGATGGTGTTCTCTCACAGGCCCAACATGCATACATGAAGGGCAAATCTGTCGAGACAGCGCTTCATGAAGTGGTTAGCACAATCGAAAAGTCAATCCAATTCAAGGAATTCACCCTGGAAGCATTCCTTGATATAAAAGGGGCCTTCAACAACGTTGATAACGATGCAATTCGACAAGCCCTGAACTCCATCAGCATCGATCCGTTACTGATAAACTGGATTGACTCCATGCTTCAGACAAGACTTATAAATGTAGAAATGGGTAACACCAAGATAAAAGTTAAAACATGCAGAGGAACTCCACAGGGTGGAGTCCTATCTCCTCTGCTTTGGCTCCTTGTAGTTAACCAGATATTAGTTGAACTAAGTATGAGTGGCATCAAGGTCGTTGCATACGCCGATGACATTGTGTTAATGACCTCGGGCAAATTTGTCCCAACTCTATGCGATCCCCTACAAGCAGCCCTCGACAAGCTCAGTAATTGGGCCAATAGTTGTGGACTTAACGTTAACCCACTTATAACAGAATTGGTGTTGTTTACAAGGAAAAATAATATTCCCAACATAAACCCGCCAACCATTAATGGAACTCCGCTTAAAATCTCGGATACCGCCAAATATCTTGGTGTTGTACTGCACCGTAAACTGAACTGGAAAGAGAATAAAAAGAAAGAGAGAAAAAAAGCATCAATTGCATTTTACACTTGCAGTCGAATTTCATTCATTGGATGTACACAGCCATAATAAGGCCAATCCTAACGTACGCATGTTTGGTCATTGGTCCGGTGGCCAGCCTTGGAAAATGAAGCCAATCTAAAAACCATGACTAAAATTCAAAGACTTGCATGTATTGGCACAACCAGTCCGATTAGAACCACACCAACGCCAGCCCTAGAAACATTCCTTTCACTAGCCCCGCTCGATCTGTTTACGAAAGAGAAGAGCTAGCGGCCAAAAGTGCTTTAAGACTTCAGCAGTGTAATAATTTGAAAAGGGGCCACTGCGGTCATAGAACTATAGTGAAGTTCACTGACATAGACATTCAAACAGACTAAATTACACCGCACATTGATTTCAACCCAGTTGCCATAACAGATATCTCAACCAGGGAACTCTGGAATGAAAACCGGGTCATAAATGAAAACCATGTTTCGGTCTTTACTGACGGCTCCAAGACCTTAGAGGGGGTTGGGTCAGGTATCTACTCAGATAACCCACCTATTAGTAGATCTATAAAGCTTCCAGATTTGTTCAGCGTATTGCAGGCGGAACTTGCAGTTTGTGAAGCTGCAAAACATCTCTCCTCACGCGAAGTAATAAACAAAAATATTGACATCTTTGTAGACAGCCAGGCGGCAATCAAAGCCATTTCCTCAATCACTATAAAGTCAAAGCTGATAAAACGTTGCCGGTTATGTTAACTTTACTAGGTGCAACGAGCACAGTCACCCTTAGATGGATCCCAGGACATTGTGATATATATGGGAATGAAATGGCGGATGAGCTGGCCAAAAACGGATCGTCTCTTGATCCGAGCCAAACCGACTTCTCGGTGCTTATGCCACTGGAGCAAGAAAAAAGTAGAATACACCAGAGTTTCTTAGAGGCTGCAAATGTCAGATGGTCATCCATCGACACTTGTCGGGTTTCTAGGAATCTATGGCCAAATATTTCAAAGAAAAAAACTGATTACTTACTCAAGCTAAGCAGGCCTCAATTATCTCTCATGGTTGGTGTCCTTACGGGCCACAACTCAATGGGAACCCACATGTACAGAATGGGCATCAGCTCATCGGACTTATGTAGAGGGTGTCATGATGTAGAGGCAGAGGAGGGCTCCCTTCACTTCCTTTGCGAATGCCCCAGTCTAGCTAGAACCAGAAAAGAGGCCCTTGGAGAATACTTCTTCGACGAACTGGGCGACATCTCTGTCTTGCCACTAAAGAACATCCTGAAATTCATTCAGAACTCAGGATGGTTCAAGGAGGCCCCCCACACCTAAAACTTCCTATTAACTCCCTTCCTATCCCTCCTCACTAGCCACAAATACCTCGGGGAGCGCACTGGATCCACTGAGATCCGAGTGAGATGGTGCGGCTTGCCGTATTATCACCCCTTCCAACCTAACCTAACCTAAGCATAAATCCTACGAAACGAACAAAATCTTAGTGGAGATCCGACAATATATTACCCTAGAAACTGGACCTACTTCGGTTTGGCGCAACAAATAGGTTCAAAGTCCTCAAACGTAGGACGAAGTGCACGTTCTAAAGGATCCGCCAAATAACTTTTTTTTGTTTTGAAAATGCTACTACTACATGGAGTGTAGCTTCGGCTGTGTGGCACGTAGCGCGTTGAAGCCAAATGTTGCCAATATCCTCCTCTTCAATTTTTGTGAAAAAAAAATTCGTTCAACATGGCCCGATAACGATCGCCATTGACTCTAACGGCCACTCGAAGAAAAATGACCCAATTATGCCTCTGGACCAAAATCCGCACCAAACAGTGACTCGTTTTGGGTGTATCGGCTTTTCAATGGCGTGCGGGTTCTCTGTGCCCCAAATGCGACAATTTTGCTCGTTTACATACCCGCCAAGATCAAAATGAGCTTCATCTGAAAAGATGATTTTTTTGACAAAATCGGCATCTTCTCTAAGTCGATCGCAGGCCCACTTAGCGAAGCAGCCATTTGAATGAAATTATTATCCATTATTAATCGGAAGGATTGTACTTTCAAATAAAAAAAGAAATTTGAGAAAATATTCAGTAGTTTTTTTTATAGCATTTTCAAAAAAAAAAAAAAAGTTATTTGGCGGACCCTTTATAAAGCCCTTACATTACCAGTCTTGCTTTATGGCGTCGAGTGTTAGGCAATAAACCGAAAGGGAGAGATGATAAATAAATAAATTTGGTGGCGCAACAGCTCGTGGAGAGGCAGGCCCTAGTGACTTACAACTCTCAACCATTCTTGTGGAATGGAGGGGAACTACAATTTTTTGCCAAGTCCGTCCGCCTGGATGAGAAGCACTTATTTGTGACAAGTATACTCTTGGAGAATTTGTAAGTTCTTCGCAAGGGGCAGTACCTCGGAAAAAACAGAACTAACCATTATGCTACAAGAAGAGCTGATACTGGGCTCTTTCGAAAGAAACATTTTACCACGGATATTTTTTACCGTGTACGAGGAGGGCGAATGGAAGAAAGATATAACCGCGAACTCTATATGAGCTGTATCAAGATGTAGATGTAGTCCAGAATATTAAAACACGTAGACTACCTACATTAGTTTGGCCACATCGAGCGAATTAACAAAAATGCTCCAGCCAAGCGAGTCTTTGAACACCAGCACCCATGTTGGGGAAAACGAGAAAGACCGAACTTCCGGTTTAAGGGCCAAGCCATAGCGTTTGCCAGAAAGCTTGGTCAGATGACTGGAAGCAGCGTGCTCGGGACCTTAAATGATGGAAGCAGGGGTTCGTAAAATATCATTCGCAAATTATAATATACGAATCTGTATCATTCTTTATCGATTTTCTCACGAACCATACAAAATACAATTTATAGTTCTTTCTTTCACGAACAAACTAAATTCTATTTTTCTGTATCTCTCGTTCACGAAAGATCAGAAAAATAAAATTCGGGTAGAATTAAGTTCTCTCACGAATCAATCTTCATCAAGTACCTATCCATTCACAATAGCACAATTTATTGCTGATATGCAACAGGCTGCAAAAGGTAGTGTACTCCAACTATTTCGAAATCAAGAGAAAAAGAAATAAAATATCCTGAAGAAATTAAGGAGCTGATATTGGTAAAAAAGAAGAGCTCGAAGAAAATGGCAACTTACGAGATTTCCAGGTGATAAGGCAGTTTTTAACCGTCTTAGCAACGAACTAAAAAAAAAAAAATAAACTATGAGTTCAAAAATGAATCACTTAGGTAGTAGATTCTTAAAAATTCTGAAGATGGATGCTTCTACCGAATACTCCTTATATGGAGCAGCTAAGCATCAAAAACTACCACAGACACAAATCCCACCAGTAAAATCTGAAGATGGTAGGTGGATCGAAAACCCGAAAAAAAGGATGATCTCTTCGCTGAACATCTCGCGAATATTTTTAAACAATTCCCAACAAACACAGCTTCAGATCCCTTACAGTTTGTTGATAGAAACGACGAATGCGAAATACCTTTTGTCACGCTCAAAGAAGTAAGAAGCATGTGTCAACATAAGTTGTCTAATAAAAAAATCACCAGGGTACGATCTAATAACTGCTCAGGTTTTGAAAGAAATGCCTTTAATAGCGCTCAAGAAACTCTAATTTATGATAAACGCATACCTTAAACTATGATATGTGCAACATTATTGGAAAATTGTAGGAGTCATTGTTATACATAAACAAGGTAGGCCACCAACAGAAGTGACATCTTACAGACCAATAGGTATTGCTAATACCAATCATTGCAAATGTTTTCGAAAAACTGCTCCTGAAATAGCTAAGAAAGAAGACTAATTCCGAGCCATCAGTTTGGATTTAGAAATAAACATTCCACGATAGACCCAAGTGCATCGAATTACGGATGTTGTGGAAAAGGCACTTGAAGAAAAACAAGTTTATTCGGCTTTATTCTTAGATGTTGCTAAAGCCTTTGACAAGGTTTGGTACTTAGGACTTCAGTACAAACTGCATAGGGACCTTCCCAGGCAGTACTACGAAATACTGAAATCCTACGTTACGAACCGACTCTTTAGAGTACGATACGACCAAAATTACTCGGAACTAAAGAAAATTGAAGCCGGTGTACCACAAGGAAGTGTCCTAGGACCAACAATGTATCTGTTACATACGAGGGATATTTCAGTGAGAGAAATCTGACCTATGTATCTATCCAGAACAAACTAATGTTATATAAGCAAGTATTGAAATACGTTTGGACATATGGCATACAACTATAGGGCTGTACAAAGAAAACAACCGCTGAGCCCACCCAAAAATCCAATTCAACGTCCTTCATGGAATAATTAATGCCCCTTGGTATATAAGAAATAGCGATCAATGTACCTACATTGACCTTTTGTACTAAGAGCTTCATTGAAACTAATAAATTCAAAAAAAAAAAAAAAAAAAAAAAATTGAAATGGTTACAGAAGTGGTTAAAAAACACTTACAGCACACAATCAGCTTCAGAAGTCATATCAACTTCGAAATGGAGACCGTCTTAAATGTTCGAGACATAAGAAGGTTTCATAATACAAGTTCTATATACTACAAAACTAAATCAGCCAAGTAGAAGACTTAGCATTAAGGATTGGACTTGTTGAAGCTTAGATAGTGATTAGGAATTCTCATCTTGTTGGATATAGTTTACAGTGGTTTTTTTGCTAAAAAAATCCATGGAAGTTGAACTGAACTGAATACATATTGCGTATGACAAGGCCCTAACTATCTCACTGATGAGTCCATGTGAGTAATTGCCTGAACAGCGTGCAAGACGCAGCTGGAATAGATGTCAAAAATGCTGCAGTACATTTCCAAAATGCTGCAGTAAAAGTTAAAAATTGTTCAACTACTGCAGCTCTGGCTGCAGCATTTTTGACATCTATTCCAACTCCGTCTTGCATTCTGTTCAGGCGGCAGTAAGCTGGACGAAACGCCAATTTGTGTACGAGACAATGTTCGGAGATTTAGAAGAACTAAGCCTCACGAGCTGATGGTCTCAAGCTATGGGAAAGTTTAATAATTTTAAATTTTCCCCAATATGATGTATAAATTAAGAGAACAAATCATTTGTCGATTTTCAAAGATTGGTCCTGATATCGGATGGAAAACAAAATCATAGATTAACGAAGTTGACATTTTTTTTTGAAACAACGCAACGTGTTTAAAACACTTATGTTCTTTTTTAATTCTGTAGGTATATGTACCTACATATCAGCTATCACCTGTGTCATTTTTAATTAAAATCATTAAAGGAACAACGAAGTTCGGAGACTATTTTTTTCTTACGAAACTTTGTCATTCAATATTTTATTTTGCGTAACTTTGGCTTTTCGAAAATTACTACTTTCGTAAAATTACATTTTTCTTTCTTATTTCAACGGTTTGTGAATCGATCTTCCACAGTTCCCGCATGATAAATTCCGGAACGAACAATATTTTACAGATCCTAACAGATATGATTCGATCGTGGAAACGAATTTTATGTAAAAGGAATCAAAAAATAAGATTCACAATCGAATCCAAATTAGAATTTCCTTTTGAATTGTTCACGAAAGAACAAATAATATTTTAAAGTTCTACAAACCTTGGATGTTAAGGCCACAGCGCTGTCTGTTTCTCAGGCTGCAACCCGTTACCCTTCATGGATTGGGAGCCGGATAAGTAGTTTCTAGTTGGTACCTAATTATTTCGAATACTGAATAAACTTTTCACTCGCCTTATCGATAGTTTTCAAATAGAATGTATGTTTTTTTTTATTTTGTTTTGTCTTTGTTGGCAAAAAACAATTTGCTTAATATTACTCAATCAAACAAAACACAATTTTATGGCGGATTTCATCAGTCTCCACATATCTCCAATATTATGTTTTCACAACAAACCACAAAATTTACCCACAAATCAAAATATACAACAAATTAAAAATTAATAATTTAACGACACTCGAAAACAAATATCCATAATATTTGTTTATGGATACAAATTTTTTACTGATTAACTTCATATAAATAAAAACACATTAAAAAAAAATCCAATCTGTTTACTAAAAGATTTTCAAATAAAAAAAAACACAAATCACAAAAATTTGTTAATTGCTCCCATACCAACCGATATATCAACCAAAATCTTACCTCACTAAAATGCTATTAAAACAACAAAAACAACAACAAAAAATCTAAAAACAAAAATCTTTCAATTGAAGCTCAGTAAAAACAGATAAAAACACCAACAACAACAAGCAAGAACATATACAAACATCAAAAGTCATCGAAAAATAGTGTAAAGGGGTACAACTACATAAGCACAGTGGCGCACAAAAAAATACAGACAGGGGTCGCCAATTTATAAAGAAGGAAGGACGAAGTTTAAAAAAGAAAAAAATTCCTTTGCCAAGAAAATGCGTACAGTAAGTATAGGTAGAGCTGAAGGTACGTAATAAATAGATATTGCAGATACAACAACAAACAAACATGACGATGTATGAAGAAGATACATCAACTTTGGATGCGCGATAGATACCTATATTTAGATAAATTTCAAACTAGTTCGATGCATCAATAGATGCATAGATTTGTTGTTTATTTAATTTTAAATATAAAACAAATAAATTTTTATAAAATTGTTTAAAAACAAAATTTACATTGAAAATTCATTAAATTAAAAATATAGATAAAACAAATCCAGGCATTTTTGTAAAAGGAATTTCAATCTCATCCCTTTCGCCCCAAAACCCGCATAATAACATCGGAATGGGATCGGGATGCAAAAATTCAAGATACGCGCTATAAATAAGCAGCTTTCGATTGGCATGGTCGGAAAAGATTCAGCCCAAACATACTGTGTCTTGTGTGCAATTTTTCTTCGACTCACTTGGAGACACATTTTTTCGTTCCCGCGAAGCAAAAAAAGATAAAGAAAAAAACTAATTCTAATTTAAAAGCCATCACACTCGGGTATGCATGCATATAGTTCGAGATACTTGTTTGCTTGTAGATAGGTACACGCTGAGATACATGAAAATTATTATTTCAGTTCGGTTGGGTCGGTTCAGATCGGTTTGGGGGGGTTGATTGATGGTTTCGCCATAGATGTCAGTCACGATATGACGTAGAAAGAACTTTGATGACTTCTGGCAGATACGATGTGTAGATATGTTTTTTTTTTTCATTTTTTTGTGATGGAACACGAAAAATTAATTTATTTTCACTTTTCTTTCGAGTAGAATATTGGAGCCATCAGAGAGAGGTTAAACGGGGAAGTCATGTTTTAGCTTTCTGACGAAGTCTCTGATGGAGTCTTGAGTTATATCCGTGATGGTGGTGCCATGACTAAGTGAGTTGAATAAGACGATTTTCGTTAAATAAATCGATGAAAGATTGGCCAGCAGCGCAGCTAGCGTTTGCTCTCGGCAGTATAGATACAAAAAGACTATATCTGACAGATACAATCTAAAAATGAAGACGAATGTGAAGTAAAACTATTTTATGCACGCAGATTGCTAGCGGCGGCGGCGGCAGCGATGATGTTGATGGGCGATGATATTTTAGTTGACAATAGATTGAACGTTAGTTTACACGATGTGTCATTAGTAATTTATTTACGGAGTGAGAGGCGTTATGCAAATAAATTATGTGTCGTTATGTTTATTTAAAATTTTTATTTTTGAATATTTTTATTATTTATTTATCTATTTTTGTTTCTAGTTTTTTTTTTTTTTTATTTAATTTAGTGACCACAGGAATTTAAATGTGGTTTTTTTATTAGAAGAAATTTTTCAAACCACCACTTGGTCAAATGATAATTATTTTAAATATTTATATAAATGATTTGTTAATATTTAAATGATTTTAAAGGGGAAATAAAAATGATGCTAATGATCTTGGATGTTTTTTTTATAGATATATAATTGAAATATATCATAAATTATATTTTCTGAAAAAAAATATATATTTTATAATTGGGTTGAACTATGTCTACCTTCATTTTAATAATTATAACGTGATTTAAAAACTCAAAGAAAAATTTGTATCGTGATAAACGATTTCAGCAAGTTTGTAAATTATGGATTTTAAGAAATTATTAATAGGAATGTCAAATCTTTTGATGTTTTTATTTTTATTTATTTACTACCTAGCTGTTACTGATGGTTCCTATTGTCATATTCCATCGGCTTCGTGCCAAATTTCATAAGAAATTTTCGTTTGAACGATGGACGAAAAGATTAAATTTTTTTTTAAATTTTCACATTCGTAAAAATATTCGAACTCAAGATTTTGATCAAATAAGACATTATGATTGTAAAGAATAGGTATTTAAAAAGTAGGTAAGCCCGAAATTTTGTTTTCCGGCTGTTCTTAAATGCTTCCAGACCTACAGAATGAAGGGGTTTTAAAGCCTTGAGTATGACCTTTATTTCGTTTAAACATATTTTGGGCTTATTTCAGCTCCGAAAAAAGTTATGCGAAATTTAGTAAAAAATGCAGGTCTAATTTGGAATGTATTTCATAAGATTTTTCCATTAGGCCTACTTTACAGTTTTTGTTCGCAAAAAAAGTCAATGCAAATATTCTGGCATGGCAAAAATAATTCAGGTAAAATGCAAAATTGATTGTTTGCATGATTGGTTCACAGTTTCATGCAAAAAAAAAAACATTGCTATCATGCAATGCCATGCAAAATTGTTTTGCATGCGAAAAAAAGTGTGGCGAATAAAATATTTTGTTTATGGTCAGTTTACACTTCAAAAAAGAAAAGAATGAAGGTATGCACCTTAAGGCATTATTTGCATGCAAATGGTTTTGCATCCAAAAATAATATTTTTTTTTTTTTCTATTTTCCATTTTTAGGCCTACAGTTTGTTAATTAAAGGTAAATTAATGACTCAGTGGGTGGCTTAGGGCAAGGCAAAGGTTTTTTCTCTTGAATTTTATTCAATTTAGTGCACAGAATAGGTGTAAAATCGTTTTGAAAATTCTGTTTTTTTCCCATGGGAACTGTAGGCTATGCTTTACTTAAAAATTGTTATGTACATTGATTTACATAGGAAAAAGGCTTTTATCATATCCTGTATTATTTTAATTTTTTTTATTTGCTTAAATCGCAAAAAATTACCAGAGAACAACGAGTACAGAGGACCAGTGCCGACAGCATCAAGTAGAGGACCAGTGGAGACATTGTCAACAAGCTATCAAGAGTGCAGCCACTGATGTGCTGATGCAGATGAGTTCCACTAGCCGACCACACCGAAACTCTTGGATCGATGAAGAGTATGTTGGCTGGCGCATGTAGCTAATAAATGACGCCTACCAAGCAATGCTTCAGACAAGGACCAGAGCTGCTGAGATAATAGCCCGGGAGCTCTTCTGGTAAAAAAGGAGGGAAGTTGGTGCTCCTCCCTTCTCAGGGAGAAATAAAAAAAGATAACTAGAAGCGGGATGTCGGGTCTATTGGAGGATTAAACCGGCAGCAGGGGTGATATTTGTAGTTTCTACAAAAGGGTGAAACGATCTATCCATGGCTACAAGGCCAGAACGGAAGCCTGTCAAGATGAGAATAGGAAAATGGAGGTAGAAACAAAGTCAATTCTAAGGAATTGGATGGAAAACTTTTCTAGATTGCTAAGTAGCAAAGATAGCCAACATAATGCTGATAGACAAAGCATTCCATTCAACTTGGACGATGATGGCCAACATTTCCGTCCACCCGACCATCTCTTTATCGATTTTGGAGCCTTACTACAAGTTCCTAGCATACTTGGTTCCTGAGATACACAATGTGACCTGGTAAAATTCACAATGAAGTTAGCAGGTCACTTGATTGTAGTTTATTTAGTGAACTGCAAAATGAGGAATAGAAATGTAAGAAACTGCAAAAAAAACTGCAAATTCCTATCAAGGTCCGTAGGTGAAATTTGCCCTGATAACTTCACAGACGTTGGGTAGAGACAAATTAAACAATGACATGTCTTATCTCGGCATCCCTATCAAACTCGTTCGCTTAAGCAAGATGACGATGGAGAAATATCGTTGCTCCGTCAAAGCCGGTAAAAACACAACTGAACCGTTTGATGTTGAGAAAAGGTCTAAGGCAAGGTAAGGCGATGCGTTATCATGTTCCCTATTTGACATCGTTCTTGAAGCAATTGTACGAAAATCGCAAGTCAAGGCAACTGGTACAATTTTTCAAAAGTCCATTCAACTACTTCCATACGCAGATGAAAAAAAAAATTGGGTGGCGCAACAGCTCGTGAATAGCCAGGGTCTAGTGACTTACAACTCTCAACCATTCTTGTGTGCGTGTTGTTGGCAGGAGTGGTGGGAACTTACAGTTTTTTGTCGAGTCCGAACGGCTACATGAGAAGTACTTACTCATGACAAGTATACTTTTAGAGGATTTATCAGATCCTCGCAAAGGGCAGTACCTCGGATAAAATATTTCTGTGTTTAGGTTGCAGCGGCTGGGAATCGAACCCACACTTTCGGCATGACAGTCCATCGCACTTACCATTGTTTCCCGGGGTACTACATACGCAGATGACAGATATTATCGGAAGAACTGAATCGGAGTCTACGAAGATGGAATTGTATGAAGACAAGACAAAATAAATGCTATAAACGAGAAAGGAGTCTCAACATTATCGACTCGGGCAAAACGTCACGATGGATAGATATAACTTCAAAGCTGTCAAGGACCTGTCAGAGATCAAACGAAAAATTACCATGCCAACCGCTGATTTTTTCGGGCTTACGGTATTTAAGTGTTAAGGTTTCTAACTTTTTGACTTCGAAAATGTCCGCAACTGCCATAGTTAAAATTTATCAACTATTCAACAAATTTTGTTGTTTGTCTTGTTGTCTACAGTTACAGAAACGGTAGATATATGAAATTTCCCACTTGTTGAAAGAAGCCAAAACAGTTGTTATAGTTCTACCCTAGACCTATTGTTCTGTGTTACAGACATTTAAAAAAGTTTTTGAATTTCACTTTGTTATGTGCTTTTTGTTTTCCAGCCGAGGTTATGCTCGCCAGTCTCGCCAGGTTCTTCCTGAAGAAAACACAAAACTTCAGAGGAAAAAGGTCGTAAGACCTTATTGCAAAATCTTTATTGAAAACAAGTCTGTATTTATAACACACAATATTCTATTGCTATGGTTTGCTGGTACTTCGGTTTGTTCTGGTACTGGAACAATTCACTCGCGTTTCTGGATCCTGGTCTTTTTGGCTTGTATCGGTTACACTGGCTTCTGAAGATTCAGTGTTGGTGCTTGGTCTCGGGTAATGTAGCTTTTGAGGGTTGGGCCTTTAAACTAGTCCTCTTATTCTGACGTTAGATTTGGTTATTATGCTTTAAGCGTCTAAAAAAAACAGCAGGCTAAGACGCTCTGGTACATCAGCAGGTACTACGCCCCTGGTGGCCCTCAAAGCAGCAGACTGAAACGCTCTGGTACATCAGCAGGTACCTACTACGCCCCTGGTGGCACTCAAAACAGCAGGCTAAAACGCTCTGGTACATCAGCAGGTACTACGCCCCTGGTGGCACTCAAAACAGCAGGCTAGAACGCTCTGGTACATCAGCAGGTACTACGGCCCTGGTGACACTCAAAACAACAGGCTAGAACACTCTGGCAGCCTGGTGACAATTAACTTGGTAGGCGCAAAACGCTCTACCACATCAGCAGGTACTACGCCCCTGGCGGCACTCAAAATAGCAGGCTAGAACGCTCTGGTACATCAGCAGGTACTACGCCCCTGGTGGCACTCACAACAGCAGGCTAAAACACTCTGGTACATCAGCAAAACAAAAGGCTAAAACGCTCTGGTACATCAGCAGGTACTACGCCTCTGGTGGCACTCAAAACAGCAGCCTGAAACCCTCTGGTACAGAAGCATGTACTACGCCCCTTGTGGCACTTAAAACAGCAGGCTAGAACGCTCTGGTAGATCAGCAGGTACTACGCCCCTGGTGGCACTCAAAACAGCAGGCTACTACGCCCCTTGTGGCACTCAAAGCAGCAGGCTTAAACGCTCTGGTAGATCAGAAGGTACCGAAGCCCCTGGTGGCAATTAAGTCGTTTAACTTCAAACCAAGACTCCTTACCACTGGTGGGGGGAAGCCTTAGTAAGAAATAGATGGGCAATCTCTCCTACCTAAACTTTCGACGAAACCCCTTACCACTGGTGGGGTGAAGCTTCGAGAAAGCGATGAAGCTATATGACCAGATCGTCTCGAATTGTCTACGACCGGAAGTAATATGATTGATTAAACCAAATTTACTAAATATTATTGTCGTCTGACTTATCGTATGAACGAAGAGGTACTTTTCGTTTATCGAAGCAGATCCTCATGTTACTTTTTCAGTAAAGAATGAACGTGAACTGTAAAGGTGATCAACGAAAAATGATAATGTCGATTTTGCTGTGACGTCACGTATCCATAGTGTGTTTGAATTGAATGCAGTAAAGTACAATTCTCACAAGTAAATAAGATAATACGAAAGTAATAGAAGTGGAGTAGCATGGAAAGCTTCGTTACAACTTGCTCAACAAGCACTTTATATACTGTGTTATAATAGGCCCCAGGAATGCAAATCAGTTGGCTCTTGAACCCAATTTCGGACATACTGTCAACTACAGAGATTCTTCTTTTAGCCGAACATCACGAATGTGGAATGTTTTACCCGGATCTATTTTTCCCTTCCAATTTGATGTTTAGAATTTCAAAACTAATGTGCATCGTTATCTCTTTTTTTCCTACGCCCCCATTGTGTTGAACTATTTTTCAGGACAGTCAAAAAGTGTGCGCCTATAATAAAAAAAAATATTTTTGTAAAATCGTTAAATCAACAACTTCAAACCCAAACCACTTTTCCAAAACACCCTACGCTCCTCTAATGCAAACAAAACATAAGAAAACATGAACAACTTCAGTCGTGCGTTTTATTTCAACTTGTCAACTTATCTGTAACACATAGTGTTCTGCTCTATTCGTTTTGTGTTTATATTTATAAATACATATTTCGCTCATTAAAAATTACTTTAAATGCCTGACTGCACTTGAAATTGGAATCAATTGAGACGCTTGAACTCAAAGCGCCCAGCAAATATACTCGCGTTTCGCATTACTTGGAATCATTTGTGGAAATTCGATATGCAACATGATGGTGTCGGCATATTTATCATATTTTTTTTTTTTTTTTTGGAAGTAGGTATCGTGTTTTTTCCAGTTGCATTTGAAATCGATCTAAATTTCTAAATTCAACATAAATGCACAGCAAACTACATACATTCATTATGGATTGGATACCTGTCTGTCTATTCATTTTTTTTTAATTTTCCATGAAATTAAATCTTTTTTTTTTTTCAATTTTTCAATTGAATTTCAATGCAATTTTAAAACACAAAAAATAATAATAATTGTGCTTGTTCTGCAAATATGGGTGATTGCAGATTGTTAAATAAAATAATTTGAAAAGAAAAAAAAATCTATTGAAAAAAAAAATAAGATAATAAATTCAATTGCAATTGGCATTAAATTAATTTGTATTTGTTTTTTTCGCAAATGAAAAGGCATCATTGTTGCATTTGATCATGTTGGTAAATACCACCATGTACCTATGTATGTAGGTTGTAGGTAGGTACTTATATTTTTATTATACAGAAAACGAGCTACAAATATTTGTATCTATGATTGATTTATTTATTTATTTTTATAGATACATAGATAGGAATGCACCTTCTACTTATATCAGTGGGTAAATGTGTCAATCTGTCGGTGTGTCGTTTTTTTTTTTCTGTACATATTTTCATTTTCATTCGAGCTAAAGGTAATACGAGATGAAAAATAAAAAAAAAATATAATTAATAGTCAGTGAAAAGAAGAAGCACATCAGCGAGGTCTACGAAAACAGATGTTATTCATCAAGATAAACTCATTTGTTAGCATTAGAAATACGAAAATGTAAAAATAAATAGATGGAATATTAATGTGCTCAACCAGGGACTAGGAGAATACAGAGAATTTTAGTTAAAGTTTTTTTTTTATTTGTATATATTTTGTGTTGGTTTCTCACGTCTTTAATGCTTTTTGCTTTGACACGCTGTTTGACATTACTCAGGGTTTTGCTATTAATTTTAATGATTGTGGTTTGTTGCCTATATCCAGTGATGGCTTGTCAAAAAGGAATTGACATACGGTCGGAAAGTGCGGTAGCCAAAAAAATTAATACGCACTGACATTCGGCATCAAATATGTATGAAAGTAATTTGACTGAAAGATTTCCTTAGAATTATTTTTTAGACAAATAATTTCAATAAGTTTTCCAAAACCCAAACATGTGACTTATTACTCATCAGGATGTAAATTTGTGGGCTTTAAAAATTATGAACAAGGAATTCGTGTTAGAAATATGTAGTTTTTTGTATGATCTTATTTCGCGATGAACAACATGCCACAAAGAAGTATGAATAATTTTTATTTTTGTATGTTTTGTTGTATAAAATAGGATTATTAACAAAAAACTATTTCAAAACCAAAATCACAAAAGAATTTATTTATTATTTTATAAATATCATTATTATTATTATTATTATAGCCATTGTATATAAACTCTATATTATTCTCATGCAACATAATTTTGTTATTATTACATATTTATTTTATTTATTTATTATGAATTTGCCTGTTGAGAGAATTCTCATAATAGGCTATACAGGTAAATTTTACAAAACAATATAAAGTGTAATCATTATTCAAGTTTTAGAAGAAGTGTAACAAAAATGGCAAAGCAAAAAATATCTAGAAAGGTAGAAGATATAACAAGATATTAAAAGGGCAAAACATAAAGAGAGTGAAAAAAGAAAAATTTAAATTAAAAAAAGAAAATTTAAATTTAAATTTAAAGTTTAAAGCATACAAAATCAATAATCAAGAAAAAACAAGAATTGGCAAAAAAAATAAAAATGTCTCTACAGTTAACATTAAAATCATTCATATTTACTAAGTAGGTAGCTTATTTTTGACGTAAGTTGTGGCTATGAAAAAGCCCAAAGTATAATTGTTTTTTTAATTCTGCTGGAACTAAACCGCTTATACGCCAAAAGACACCTGCTATAGATGACAGTTTCTTACAAAGTTTGTTTATATGATGTTTCCAGTTAAGTGATGAGTCAACCCATATAGCCGAGGTATTTGAATTGTTCCACCTGCTCAACTAAAGTGTTCTTGTGTTTAACTTTTATTTGGTCAGGAACTTTGTTGTTACCAAACACGATAAATTTGGTTTTCTTTACGTTCAAAAACAACTTTTGAGAATTGAGCCAATTTTCGATAGACTGAAGGTCACTATTCATTTTGTTTTCTAGTTCTCTTTTCGTTTGAACGGAGTACAAGAGACTTATATCGTCGGCAAAGAGAATAAGATGTGAGTTGAGATCCAATTGTACAATATCATTAGTATAAATGCAGAAAAGTGTTGGTCCAAGAACACTCCCTTGTGGCACTCCATATTCGATGTATTGGCAGCGGGTTTTAAGATATGACTCAAACCAATGGTATGAAGTTCCTCTTATTCCAATTGAAAAAAGTTTTCTTAACAGAATTTTGTGGTTGACTGTATCAAAAGCCTTCGACAAGTCAATAAATAGGGCTCCTACTGTACTTCCTTCATCCTTTTTCTGCTGAAGATACGAGATCATGTCAACTAAGGCGGTGTTTGTACCAGATTTTTTTCCGAAAACCATATTGATAAGGATTGGAAAGATAGTGACGATCAATATGTTGAAGAAGCTGTTGACTTACAACGGTTTCAATTATTTTTGATATTATGGGTAATATTGATATTGGTCGATAATTATTGAAATCGGAATCATCTCCATTTTTAAAAAGTGGTATTACTTTGGCTACCTTCATCCTTCTTGGCACATATCCTTCCTGCATCGACTTATTAATCAACATAGAAATTGGAGTACAAAGTTCTTCGTTGCACTCTTTCAAAAGAGATGGAAATAGATCATCTACGTCCTTGGCTTTTGAGGAATTGAGCTTTAAGATAATTCTTTTTATTTCGTTAGGTGTCGTCCTGTTGAAGGCCAGGTAACATTTGTGATCAGATGTAGGGATTGTTAATGTGTCACATATGACCGTTGAGGGAGCCGAGATCTCTTAATCGAGATCTCTTAACTGAAATTAGTATTACATGTGGCCAATAGATGTCCACGGGATTTTTGGCTTCATGAGATTTTATATACAATAGAAATAGTGTAGGTAAGGTCAAAACAATACAATAATCGTATGGAAGAGGGTTATAGGTGGGAGGGGCAATTTTCTAACAAATTAACTTGAAACAAAAAAAAAAATATTAAAAACAACGGTAACACTTACAACGACATGTTATACTTTTGGAAGGCCAGAAATACTTTCTTTTATTTTATTTTTTATATAAAGTTGTTGCAGTGAATAGCTAGTTTTTGAAAATTTAATTTTCCAACTTAAATTTTTGAAAAGAAAAATGTTTAAACAAATTTTTTTTTTTTCAAAACTTTACGTACATAATTTAATATTATTTTTGTTTTTAAAATTCAATGCTCAATTCGTAGTCAAAAACTGAAAACCGGATGTTTCTAGGACTTTTCATTTTCAAAATATAAAAAAAAATTGTATGGAAAGTACCGTTATTTTTCGTATTTTATTTAATTTAATATTATTTTTGTTTTTAAAATTCAATGCTCAGTTCGTAGTCAAAAACTGAAAACCGGATGTTTCTAGGACTTTTCATTTTCAAAATATAAAAAAAATTTGTATGGAAAGTACCGTTATTTTTTCGTAAAAGCAAAATTTTTTTCAAAATAGTGCTAAAAAACTCCTACCGAGTTTCAAAAAAAATTTCGGCGAACGCCAGGAATGTTAAGGGTAGTCTACGTCTCTTTATTGCACACAGATTATAAAATACATTCTAACATTACATAATATGTTGAAAACGGTATGATAAGTTGTCTTATGTCTATCAATGGTTTTCAACGCCTTTTCATTTTTCAGAATAAAAAAAAAAAAACGATGAACAAATTTTTTCTTTGGGTAAGAAGTAAATTATGTGCATACGATTGTCTTCGAAATATGTACTCTAATATCAAATTGATAGTTTAACAACCATATTTGTGTATCCCATATGGTCTAGTGGCTAGGATATCTGGCTTTCACCCAGAAGGCCCGGGTTCGATTCCCGGTATGGGAAGATTTTTTTTTTGTATTATTATTATTGAAATTAAAAAAATAAATTCGTGCAAAAAACATTGAAGCAAATAAATATTTTGAAACTTTGAAGTTCTAGTTCAAGAATGCTCTTAAACTCGGTATTCGGACTCAAACTTTTTACTTTCGCTACATAAGACTTCAAGAATTAAGTTAAATAATTTTCAAGTTAAGTTGATGTATATCGACATGACTTTGACGAACAATATTCTTCAAGTTTTTTTTTTGCCGGTGAGTGAGAGATCGCTTTATGAAAATAAAAATATAAGGATACAAATAAATGCCAAACAATTACTTTCTCCAGAAAGCGAATTGCAAGTGCTTTTGATTGTTCCATTTCGAAGCAAAAACTTTGTCGAGTCTTTAGTTTCAAGAACTTATGGGTGTTAACTTTAGCTAAAATTGACTGAACACATTAATTACATCGTTAATAAAGCAAGCTCCATGCTTGGATTTATAAAACGTTGGGCTAAGGAATTTAGTGATCCAGCGAATAATTCATTTTACAGGAATTTTAAATATCTTTCTTTTTTATGAAGCAACAGAGTTGGGTAGTAATCATTACAAAAGAAATCAATTAGGATTACATGTAATTTGTAATTGAAAAAGTTCAATTACTGATTACACATAATTGTAATTGAAAATTTCAATTACAAATTACATGAAATTGAAAAAAAAAACAATTACTTGATTTAATTAGATGCAATTGGAAAAAAGTAATTGAACAAAAAAAAATAAATGAAAAAACCTGTAATGATTACTTTTTTTGTAATCATTACACATAAATGTAATTGATTACAAAAAATATCAATTACATTTAATAATATGTGAAGAAAACCTTTTAGACCAGGAAAAATAGCTCAAATCGTATGGGGAACCTTGAAAAAATTAATTCATGGAATATTAAAATTGGAATCGACGCAGGATTGCAACCTCTATAACATATCCAAAGTCCCCCAAAATCCCCACATTGGAATTTTGTGTAGATGCGTTTGAAGAGGTGCAGACGGAGAGAATTTGGAGGTCTAACAAGCTAAAATATTTGTGTCTGTACAACCTAATCGTATGATACATACTATAAGGGAAGCTTTTAACGCTGAATCTAATGAAACCAAATTAAAAATGATACAACTACCAACAATAAAGTTATAGTCCTTTTTATGTAATGATGACTTTTTTTCAGGTACAACAGGTAAAATATTACCGAAAACCCTTTCAAAATAAAGGTATGTTAATGAAATTTGGAATAAATGTTTCACTTATCATACGAACTAAGAATCAAGAGAGTCCCTAAAAATATCCATGGTGAAAGGGTGCTTTTTTTTAAGGGGAAAGGGGCAAGTGCAGGATCTTTACCATAACACCCACGATAAAACTCTTACACTCATGAAATTCGCCAAAAATATTAAATTTGTCTTGGCAGCCAAGAATCAAAATAAATATGGTGAACCTTGTTTTTATGTCGCGAAATTCAAATTAAATTAACATAAGTTAAATATCCATTCATATTAAGAGCTATAAACATAGTTGGATTCTAAAATTATTTTTTTTTTTATCAAACATACATATGTACATAAGAGTAGGTCCTAATGAATTATTTTAATAAAATAGGAAATTTATTGGCATAATCTCTACCTTTTCCTAGCGCTACCTTTGTTTTATCCCCTAAGAAAAAAAAATTTCTGACGGATATGTTACATTGTAGAGATTAAAAATAAAGTTTTTTAACTTTGTTGAAACGATTTTGGTTTCTGCTCTTATGTTAAGTTGGACAAATACATAAAATTTAAGGCATTTTAATTTAAAAATGCCTTATAAGAAGCTTCTTTTTATTTATTTCATTAATTAATTTATTTTTGTAACCTCTTTTTACATTCAATAAATACTTTTTAACAAAAAAATATATTACTCTCTAACACGAATTTTTCCAAAACTCCCTCTAACTCGACCTAATTTTGATATCCCGTGAAAACTCGACTTAGAGGGAGCCGATAATACCAACTAAACATGCAATTTTCAAAATATAAGTTTGAGTATTTTTTCAAGTTTTGGAGAATTTATTTAAGAAAAACTTTTGATTCAAACATCTTTATTTAAGAACAGAATTGAATAATGGATTTTTTCCTTTAAAAAAATTTTATCATTTTTTTTTCTCATTACTGTTATTAGATAACTTAAGAACTTTAAAACTGTATCGTAACGGTAAGTAAAAAATTTCTATTCTTCACTGCCAATCTTATAAATATTTTCTTTAATCTCCCAAGCTTCTTTACACAACCCTTAAAAATATAAAAATATAAAACTGTCCAAAATTCAAATGATTTTACGTACTTCAATGGCTATTATAACGGGTGATTTTTTAGCTGGTTTGGTTTTGGCAACACTGGTTTTGACAGCTGACGTGTGTTTAGTACCTTGTGTCACTGTCAAACAGCTTCAGTTTGGTTTGCAATTTAACCATGGATCGTCTTACAAATGAACAACGCTTGCAAATTATTGAATTTTACTATCAGAATTCGTGCTCGGTTCGAAATGTTCATCGCGCGAAAAATTGTGTTCAGCGATGAGGCTCATTTTTGGTTGAATGGGTACGTAAATAAGCATAATTGCCGCATTTGGAGTGAAGATCAGCCAGAAGCATTGCAACAGCTACCAATGCATCCCGAAAAAGCCACTGTTTGGTGCGGTTTATGGGCCGGCGGCATTATTGGGCCATATTTCTTCAAAGATGATGCGAATCGCAGCGTTACTGTCAATGGTGAACGCTACCGAGCGATGATAACAAACTTTTTTTTGCCCGAAATGGAAGTTCTTGACTTGCATGATATGTGGTTTCAACAAGACGGTGCCACATGCCACACAGCACGCGAAACAATGGCGCAATTGCGAGGCGAGTTTGGTGAACAGTTAATTTCACGTTTCGGGCCGGTCAATTGGCCGCCTAGATCGTGCGATTTGACACCATTAGATTATTTTTTGTGGGGGTCGCTTCGATTGACGCACTGGAAACCAACATCCATGCATTCATTCGTGAGATACCGGCCGATATGTGTGAAAGAGTATGCCAAAATTGGACTCAGTGGATGGGCTACCTGAGACGCAGCCGCGGTCAACATTTGCATGAAATTATCTTTAAACATTAAATTGCAAGGTTCAAACTATCGATTCAAATAAATATTTCATTCATTTTTTCGAATTTTTTGTGTTTTTTTTTTTTTTAAAGTTCTAAACCTCTTAAAAAATCACCCGTTAGTAAACTATCTTAATACGAATCTGAGGTTTGCTACTAAAATTTCGTGACGCAACATGGGCAAAAATGCATTTTCGGGCTTTTTTACTTTATGTTTGAAAATTATTGATTATTCAAATAAAGAAGTTTAAGTGAGCTCTACTCCATATATTGCGTTTCGCCCAGGTACAACAGTTGGGCTCATCAGTTAGATGCTGTTGTACCCTTCTAAGACGCAAATTTTGGTCGATGTTTACCGACTCATATAGAAATCACAGCATGAATACACTGTGAATTCTATTTATCCAGGGGAATTTGTTTAAATTCAGACACCTAGAAAACAAATGCCAGTGCTCAGGCTTTTTATAATTATGATTTTAAAGAAAATTAAAAAATAATATTCTTCTGGTTTAGTGGAGCGAATGAATTAAGTTCAAATAAAGAAGTTTAAGTGAGCTCTACTCCATATATTGCGTTTCGCCCAGGTACAACAGTTGGATAAATAGAATTCACAGTGTATTCATGCTGTGATTTCTATATGAGTCGGTAAACATCGACCAAAATTTGCGTCTTAGAAGGGTACAACAGCATCTAACTGATGAGCCCAACTGTTGTACCTGGGCGAAACGCAATATATGGAGTAGAGCTCACTTAAACTTCTTTATTTGAACTTAATTCATTCGCTCCACTAAACCAGAAGAATATTATTTTTTAATTTTCTTTAAAATCATAATTATTGATTATTCGTAAATTTCATATACATATGTAGAGGTACCTAAGTGCAATTATTGAAAGTATACAAAGTTTCCAACAAATCTCTGTTTAACGTTTTTTTTCTGCGACAAGCCATTTGATGTCAAACGCTAATTGAAAATTGACGTATTTTGAATGTTCCATAAATCGACTTGGATTTAGCACCCCCGAAAACATAAAGCAGGAGTAAAATCAATACTACAACACAATTTGCTTGCGTAGGACCCTTTTGAGCAGAAACCGAAATTTAGAAAAGCCAGTCCAAAATTTGAGCAATGTTCCCAAGGGGTTAAAACTAACAATATTGCTTTTCTTTAGGGTATTTTAAAATATTTGTAGACATCTGATCTAATCTTAACGAAATTAAACAATTTTGACAATATGGGAGTTGCCAATCAAATTTGTCGATTGATCATCGCACTTCTTGGAAAGAGAAGCCTTTGAATTTAACTTTGATCATAGTGGTTGATGAGTTTCTTCACCTTCAATTTGGTTCCATTGTACACTTTCGGTTGGTTCAGTTCAAACTGCGCAACAAAATAACGACAGAGCTGACTTTGAATTGCAAAATGTGTGGTTGTAGACCGGACGAATTCAAATACTCATTTGGATAGTTTGTTGCTTCGTCATCATCAACCGATTTAATCGAAAGCAGTATGACTGCAATTTGATTTTGAATAATGAAATTCCAATCATCAGAACATCAGATTCTTATTCTTCGCAACTTAAAAACCACGTTCACTCAGCCATTCGAGGTTCAAATGATTGCGACCGATTTTCGGTAGTACTTTGCTAAAGGCTTATCCCTAGTACAAACTTATGAGTCCATTAAAAATATGCATTTTTGTTCATCTGTGAACGGACTCGTGAAGCTGTGTGGAGACAAAAGTGGAGAGCTTTTGTTCACGAGCAATTCCCGTGCAAAGTATACGGGAACTCTTAGTTAAATAGGGTAAAGTCGGGTGATATTGCACCCATTTTCAGTTTTCTTTATAACTCACAATGTAAAAATGGTTTTTATTTTAAGCTTTTATATGTATATGTGTTCTGTTGTTAATTTCAAAACAAAAAAATAGGTTAGTTACGAAAGCTTTTATAAAAACACATATTTTTTAAAGAAATAAAAATGCCTTAAAAAAAAGACATGTGAAAAAATGGCGGGTGATATGGCAACTGCTAGAGGGTGATATGGAACTTTACTTTTGTATGGATTTTTGCCACACTCAATGCAGTTTAATGTCAAATGCAATGAGAAAAGCACTTTTTGGCTCAAATGTAATAAAAAAAACGGTCCTAGAAAGTCAATGAAAAATTACCAAAATGTAGTAGTGGGTGAAATGGCACCACTGCAATTTGTACTAAACTTAAGGGGTGCCATATCTCCCTTTTGATATAACCACTATTTTTTCAAATTACTCAGACAAAACAAGTATGCTTACAGATTGCGATAATTAAAAACAAATAAACACGCATCACTCTTCTTATTTTCGTTGAAGCGAGCACCTGGTGCCAAATAATTCCGTTGCTACACTTTGTTATGTTATGCACAAGAAAAAAATTGACTTAAAAATAGTCACTATTATTTTTCTTTCGGTTGTGGTTTTAAAGTTAAAAAAGCTACTTCAGTTTTAACAGCATCAATTGAGAGCTAAAGTTAAACCTGATGATATTCTGATATTTTTGTTTTAAAAATAATTAATTAACTAGGAAATATTTAAAGGGTGCCATATCTCCCGTGGTGCCATATCACCCGACTTTACCCTAGTTGACCAAAAAAAGAAAGTTTGTTTCAGTTCGTAGTTTTTCACTTGTTTTATTAAGCTAATGGATTCGGTGGTTTTGGATTCCTACTTTTTTTATTTCTTACTAGTCATTTGAGTCAATGTGGTTTAAAACGTCAACATTTAACACAACACATTCGTAAGTCTGTACGAGTGAGAAATGTCAAAAAAATCAATTTCTCCAATGGCGTTTGTTCACTTCAGGAGGAAGAAGTTAAGTACTAGACTTTACTCCTTCGATGATGTGATTTCACAAAAATTGGTCGGGAACCAAATCGGGGCAGTTGCGCAGCACCAACCAAAATTCGACCAATTCCAATTGCTAACAGTTATTTCGAGAAATAATCGGCTGATGGCTCGTTCTGCAACGCGCAACTCGCATTTTCGTCATCAAACGTAGCGATGATCGCAATAGCCATAACGGGTTTATTTGACGGCAATTGACGGCTATTACTACCATTGTCCCTCCATAGCATCTTGCATTTTTCTACAAATCTTTCATTGTTCAAGCAAATACCACCAATGCACAGTGTGGTGGATTGCCAATCTAGCTGGACAAAATTAAAAAATAAAAGTTCAGCGACTGGACTTTAAATCATGTGTTTAGTTAGACAATACAATAAGTAACTGTAATCGATTGTTTTTTGTTTTTGTTTTATCTCTGACTAGGAAAAACTTAGCTTGAAAGTTGGTTGTTGTCAACAGGTGCATAAGAGATAACACCGAATGGAGAATTTTTGTGTGAATTTGGCTACAAATTTAAAGCGCTACATTGATTATATTTGAATAATTTTTTTTTACTATTACTAAGCTGTGTTTGAAGGTTATAAATAATAATTTTTATTTGATTATTTCCATTGCAACTACTTAAAAAAAAAAAAGTTGTAGGAAGGTCAAAGAGTGCAAAAAATAAAATATTGTTGTTTTTCAAGTAGGGTGAAAGTTATTTATTCCGCATAATTCCGGCTTGAATCTACATTCATTTGATTCTGTAGAGTGTTATCTTTAAGATAAATAAAAAATATCTTGCGCGTTTTTGCGACCGCCATACAATTTTTTTCAGTTTTCCAGAATGACTCCCTCTCTGTCGCGAATGGAAACTTTTGAAATATGGGAAAAACGGACAGAGTGCATCACAAAGACGTGGTCTTGGATTTTATAATGGACAGATATGGTCTTCAAGATATAACTGAAGATGTTAGAACAAAGGTTAAAATAAATTGCAACATTATATGCTTCAAGATGAGCGAAAAATGGGAAAAAAGTGGAAGGTACCGTAACCGCTTTTTAAAATCAAATACAGCCTGGCTTGATGGACAGTATGTGCTGCCTGAAATCACAGACACCGAAAGTAGTCTACAAACAGCAAGAAGAAAACCAAAAAAATTTGAAGACAACAGTGAAAAGTAAAAAAAAGGAAAGGTGCAAAATCTTGTAGATTCAACTGATCACCAGGAATTAATAAAGGCTAACGAGTTGGTGTTTCGCTAAACGGGAAAACGAAATTCAGCCAAACTTGTTAAAGATTTATGGGAAGCTTCATGTAGCAAGGTACGGAAGTGAAAAGACTTTGCAAAAGATACAGCTCTGAGTCAGTGCCTTCAGCAGGTCTTTCTTCTGACGAAGCATTATGATTAATGATTGATGCTAGTTTGTCAAAACACCAATATGAAGTTATACGACAAAAAGTCAATGCGAAGTTCAAAGATCTTTTTCCATCATATACTATGTTAAAAAAGCTAAGAAGAACTGCTATCCAACGGAAATCGAAATCACCGAAAAACATGCAAAAAGCCAACTCCAGTCTTTGGTTAATCACGCCATTGAAAGACTTTGTTTGGCTCAAAAAGAATTGTTTCTGGGTTTAGATGAGCTTAAAACTTGTGAAAATTTTCTCAATATTTTCATAAAATGGGGATGAGATGGTGCTCAGCAAAGCAATACAAACAAAACTTTTCATCGGAGGAGGGCCATACAAATGAAAAGCAGCCTCTCATTACAATAATTATAATAATTATGTTCTAGGACTCTATAGTAAACAAATCTCTTCATAAATTGATTAACTATGCATTCCTTAATATATTCAATCTGAATACATTATCTAAATACTCGCAACTTACAGCTTAAAATAATTCTTGAAGAAAAAATAAATAATTTATAATGTCTATTATCCTGAAAAATTACTCAACTTATTTGTTTGCCTGTTTTTTATTTAAATTTCAGTCTCAAAAAAAAAAATATTTTTTTATGACAATTTATTCATTTGAATCCGTTTAGTAACGAATTTATATCTTAGAAGACAAACAAACATGAGTTTTTAATTTTGTCCAGCTAGATTTGCGATTCACCACACTGTGCAATGCTTGAAGCTCATTGTCCATTTCTCATCATCACAAATGATAATTTAGCAAGTAGTCAACACCTGTTGCCATTGCAAAATTTCACGAAATTTTGCATGTTAGTTCGTTTGTTTAATAAGAGGCATATTACAATTTTAAAAAGTGGACGTGGTAGTTGGTGGGTTTAACTAAAACCACATTATTAACTAACCGGATCTCTCAAGCTTTGAAAATTTCATCGAATTCATTTTAGTAGTTCTTGAGTCTAAAAACACGAACATGGATTATGTTTTTATGCAATCTTCGAGTATGCAGAAATTGGTAAAAGGATAGTAAAACTGTATTTTCAATTTATTCTTACGAAAACTGTGTTCATGATCTCTTTTCCAAATAAACTGCAAGACTTTTTATGATTTATTTCCCATTTCAGCAAATTGAACTTGTATCCTCTGACACCTCATAGGCAATATTGTTTCCAAAGTTGTTGCACATACTTTAATCTAACTCAAAACATAAACCTGAGAAAATCAGGTGTAACACTGACACCGACATTTTAAAGTCAATACATAAATAGATAGAAAGTGATAAAAACAGATACATTTTTGCGGTGCATAGATACATATAGATTCGAGTAGATGTTGCCATGGAGGCAGAACAGAAGCATAGTAGGTGCTGGCAGGCATCAGAGGTATACAACCAGACAAGAGGGCAGAGGGAAAATTTTATATCTAGATCATTTGTTGCGTGCACTCGTGCAGCAGGTTGATTGATGATAGCTAGAGGATAGAACTTCCAGTATAGGTGTGTATCTATGTAGATATGTATATATTTCTGTAACTGTGCTAACCGCAAAACTTTGATCGAATTTAGGTCTTCGATTCTTTCCAAACACAAATATGTACATAATCTAACACTTATACGAGTTAGGTAGCAGTTATACTACACGGACGAACAATTTCAACAATATAAATTCTGAACAAATTACATACAAACATACATATGTATATATCAATATGAGCCTATAGTAAAAAAATAGCCTCAAATGTGCATTTGCCTGGAACACTCATGCAACATGCAATCCCCATCATATTGCTCGTCTGGATTGCTTAATGCCTAAGCGATTATGAAATTGGATTGCAATTTGTTTGAATGCATAAAGGTACTACTACGAAACGAACTATCTATTCTCGTGCATCCATATAGGAACTTATTGTTGTTTTCCGAACTGTTAGTGGTAACTCTGCTGCATATATGTATGTACCTACTATACATTGGTGAAAGGTCGGTCAGAAACAAAACAAACAAATATACACTACACACGTTATGAACGTTATAAACGTTATGAAGACCCTAAAAACTGCAAAAGCAAAATTTAAAAACGGCAACACGAAACTGGCATTGGTACCTACTCAGAAATGCAAAGATAAACAACACCAGCAGCAGAGCTATGGTAATATGGCGCAATCGACAGAAAAGGGGAAAGGACAAAACTTAACAAGAAAACAATTTACTTATACAGCAGGATGATATCGATACCTTCCCGTAAGAATGTATTAAGCGACATTTAAAAAAATTTAAATTACATTTTGTAAATATCTCTTATTCAGTTATTTCTTTAGGTATTTTGTTGCAATAAACAGATTTTTCGAGACATTTTGAGTAGAAAATCTCATTCCAAATCTTTTTATTTTTTCAAATACATAAATAAATAACTGTGCCAGAGGTTTTTTACGATGCTTTAAAATTTTTTGAAATGTCGCTTAATACATTCTTACGGGAAGGTATCGATATGATACCCTATATATCTATGCAGCAATAAATAAAAGCAATAAATGTTTAAAAAAGGAGTGGTTTGTTCTTCACTATAAGTAGTACAGGTTAAAAAAAGGCAATTTAATTAATTACACTTATTGGAACTTTTATTATTAATTGACTGTCCATGCGTCGTTTTATATTTGTTCAGAGATTAGTAGTTAGCATTTGGACTTGTTGCTTAGAAGCAATGAGTAGGGGAAAATTCTTCTTTTTATTTACTACATACGTTTAATTAATTTACCACTTTGTATACCTACATATAATTTAAAATTGTATAATTTGTTAAGAAATTTCATATAAAAAAAAATTTAGGTACGATTAAAAATAAAAATTCAGGTGAACACTGACAAAAAAAAAACAACAAAAATTATATTTTTTATTGCTGTCTTTTCCTAAGGGGGAACTTTTAAGGGTTTTGAGAAGCTTAAAGCCGATAATGTACTTATTTTAATCGAAAATCATGACAGGACAGACGAGAATTTAACAATAATTTCTTACAAACTTTTATTATTTTTGAGCAACATTGATCCGGAGGTTTGGGCTCACGCTTCTATGCCCTAGGCGTCTCTCGAAACTACCCTCTATCTTGCCAATGCCTATAGCATCGTGTTTATATGAATCTCCATCAACCGGCTTGCAGCAGCTTGTAAACTAATCTTTATTCAAGGGCGCTACTATCAGCATCATCCGTGTTTCGAATGGCAGAGGCAGTTCTAAAAGTCTGAACTTGCCTATGAGTGGAAGTCGAATATAGTTTTAGGATCAACCTCTTGTATGCCACTGGTATCTACTTCCCATGAAACCATTGACTTCTACAAACACTCAATTCAACGACACAGCATCTAAATTAATAGAGCGAATCCCGAGGTATTTTCAATTAAAATATCAAAAAGCAAAAACAGTTTTAAGGAATTTAAAAGGTACTAAATTATAGCACTAAGCTTATATTTAGAACAGGTAAAAGAGGAGAAATAAAACAACAAATATAGTACCATTATGAAGCTTGGCGAAAACGTTTCATAAACCATGAGAATAAAGGATCATGGAAGAGTGTGTTTTTGAGTAGGAGAGGGGGGGGGGGGGACGTTGTGATGTATTGAACTGAAAATTTTAACTTAGTACAACATCGAAAATTGAGTTGGCGCCAAAGCGGTAATTGCTTTTTCTAAAATAACCTTCACTAAATCGAATCACCACAATGAAAATTACTCTCAGTTTAGTTCCTGGATTTAGCTCACCAAATTTGGTTGGAGTAATCTTAGGGAATTGACTGAAAACACAAATCTGGAGTTAACTCAGATTTCACCCCGAGACTAGTATGATCTCGCACTGAAAAACTGGAACTAAGTGTGTACAATTCAATCGAAACCCGCTGAGAAGTTTTTGAGTGCAGATAAATAAACAAAAATTTGAGTGAAATTTTCATGTTTTTAATCTACAACTTCAATGCATATAATATGGAAGTTTCTTTAGAATTTTTTTCTAATTAAATGCAAACTAATTGTTCCATAAAAATAAAACTTTGAACTTCACGACCTACAGTGGTATCAGTCACCTTAACATTACCCACACCATAGACCAAAGAACAGTCTTAACTTAAAAAAGCCAAAGCAGGATTATCGGCAAACAAGGTGATGGCTACAGTTTTTTTAGATGCGTAAGGTGTCATCCATATCGATTACCTTGAAAACGTAAAAACAACTACCGGTGCTTATTATGCTGACCTGTTGGAGCGATTCGACACTGATTTAAGGAGAAAAAGACCCCCAAGACTAAGGTGTCAAATCACAAAATTTTAAGGCAGAGAGTTTACATGTCAATTTCTTTGACATAATTATATCACCGAATTTTTCCTCTAATAAATTGGTAATTTTGGAAATGTTGCACATTTGTGCCACTCTTCCGAAACCATTTCATGGCTACATAGTTGAGGAAGCGTTAACATTGACTGGTAGGTAGGTACTTATGTAGGTATTTTTTTTTTTTTAACTTAGTAAGAACCCTTGACATAATGGTTAGATAAGTTCAATGAGATGTGGAGTGAAATTAAAAGTGTTTTTATGGAGGCTTGATCCGAAACTGTACTCAAGCGAACGAGACGTAGAGACTCTGGGATATCCCAAGACACCTGGGATAAGATCGAACTTCGCAAATCGTTAAAAATCTAAATAAATGCCGAAGCAGATGTACAACGAAAGGCTGAATTGCGAATAGAGTACTGCATTGCACAAAAAATGGTCAGAAGAGGAGATATCCGGGAATTGTACCAAATAGCCAAAGATGTTATTGGGAAAAAAAGCAACACCAATCATCCTGTAATGGATGTGGATGGCACACATTTGGTATCAATTGAGGATCAGCTACGCAGATGGAAGGACCATTTTTGTGCCCTGCTAAATGAGGATTCAGTTGAGCAGAATGCTGAAGTGCCCCAACTAAACGAGATGCGCAGGTCCTATAACGGTACTGAGATCGAACCCCGTCAGAATCGGATATCCAGACATCAATAAATCTTCTCAAAAACAACAAGGCAGCTGGACTGGATGGAACAGCGGCTAGTATTTTACATCCCTTGATACAAAGCATTTGGGAAAACGAAAGCTATCCCAAGGACTGGAAAGATGGTGTGATTGTTAAGTTGCCAAAGAAAGGTGACTTTAAGAATTTTAACAACTGGCGTGGCAACCATCATTCTCGAGCGAATAAAGGATAGAATCGAATCTACACTTAAGAGGCATCAAGCAGCTTCCGCAGTGGTCGATCGTGTGTCAACCTTATCAACACCCTGCGTATCGTCCTCGAGGAAACGATGGAATTTCAATCACCGCTTTACCTCATGTTCGTGGATTTTGAGAAGGCCTTTGATCGAGTTAACCGAGAATGTATATGGAGATCGTTGCTTGGTAGAGGAATTCCGTCAAAAATTGGTGCCATTATTAAAGAGTCCTACAACAACGCAAGGTGTTTTGTTTTACACAATGGGCAGCTATCCGACTCCTTCGTAGGTAGTGCAACAGGGTGTGAGACAAGGGGATGATCTATCGCCAATTCTCTTCCTGCTGGCGATGGACGACGTATTGACGGCTAGTGTTGGTATCTACAGCTGACCGACAGGGCATTCAATGGAGACCGTTCGAAAGGCTCAGTCATTTAGATTGAGACTATGCCGATGACATATATGTCTACTGGCAAATAATATCAGTGGGCTGAACGGGATGTGCCAAACACTGCAAGTGAAAGGAGAGTCGAGTGGTTTAAAAAAAAATAGCAAAAAGACAAAAATAATGCTCACAGGCCGCTCCACACAGCAGCGTATTATTCTACACGAGACGCCAGTTGAAGAAGTCGAACAATTCAACTACTTTGGCAGTATTGTTTCTGCAAACGGTGGTACGGATCTGGACGTTAAAAGTAGAATTAATAAAGCTCGTGCTGTCTTCGGTACTCTGTCCCCAATTTGGAAATCCAGTCAAATCTCCTTACGCACCTAGTTGAGATTCTTCGAATTCAATGTCAAATCCGTGCTGTTATATGCTTGTGAAACGTGGAAAGTCACGTCTTCCATTTCGAAGAAATTGCAGGCTTTTGTGAATCGCTATGTTCGCCACATCCTTAAGATTCGCTGGCCACAAATAATATCAAATGAGGAATTGTGGTGCAGGACAAGTCAAGAGCGGCTGGACGTCGACATAAGAAAGCGTAAATGGCGTTGGATTGGTCACACACTGAGGAAACCAAACGATGAAATTGCAAAGCAGTCCTTTGAATGGAGTCCGCAGGGTGCACGGCGGGTTGGACGCCGAAGAACAACATAGAAATCAACAATTCTAGCGGAAGCAGACTCCCAGAGAAAGAACGTGGCCACAGCTAAAGTACCTTGCAGCAGACCGTGAAGGATGGAGAAGTTTTGTTGACACCCTATGCCCCAGCCGGGGGCTGATGATGACTGCTGTTTGCGAGGAAGGGACTAATCCTCAAGAGCATCTCTTGTTATGAAAAAGTACCTCCCATTTTAGAAATTCAACAGGAATGGAAGAGAGTTCTAAAGCACTGGACACCTAATCTCGATGACTTATAACGCCACCGTTTTTATATAACTTTAAGGAACGACGAGGCCGAAGCTTTACGGTGCGGTGCATATTTATGGATACATTGATGCTACGAGTCTTAATGACGTTTTCCTCACTCGTCCCTCACGTCTATTGATACAAAAATGAGGTTCTAATAAAAGTTAGTTCGTAGAGACCTATAATACTCAAATGCAGGCCCGTAAAAAGTGACGCGTTTTAACCAATATTTCGAAAACTGCTCGTCTTACACACGTTTTTTTTTTTAATTTGTTTTGGAAGGAAATTTAATTACATTTAATTTATGTTTATAAATAATACTTCCCTTAAATATTGATATTTAAAGAGAAGAGCTGGCCACGATACCAAACCAAACGATACTTTTGTAAGTATCGTCTCAATATCGTCAAAATCGAAAAATTTCACTATCGTCTCGGTATCGGTCTCGTATAACTCAGTATCGTCTCGATCTCGTGTAACAAAGTCTCGTATCGGTCTCGTCTGGTTTCGGTCCGGTCTCAGTCGCAAACAAAAATAAAATGCACGCTTCGTTACATGTTCTTGTTTCTAGTTGAACTCGCTTGGTATTTTTAAGATAAAAAAAAAAAATTGCTGACTAATGACATTGTGTAGTTCAGTGTTTTTCAAACTTTTTGAGTACGCGACCCCTTTGTTGGTTAAAACATCCAGGCGACCCCCCACGCCCACATTCATAATAGTAATACTTAATCAGTTATTTAAAAAGCGATATGAATCGAGCCCATCAAAATCTTCAACCTTCAAACAGAGCTCAGAAGGTTGTCAAAAGGAAAGGTATTTTTAGATTAAAAGCTCACAGCAGATTTTGGGTGTGATTGATAACAAAAAAAAAAGTATGCATTTAATGCTTCATTAAAGTCTATTCCAAAAATCGAGGTCTTGTAGTTCACAACCGAGGCATTAAAGATAAACCAGTGAATCCAAAAAAAGAGTAGGTATGAGTGCAACTTCGAGGGTAATCGTGTTAGCCGAAATTGGATTTCTTCGCTCCCTAGATAAAAACCTCGGATCCTATGTCACGTAATCTGAGATCATTTGAGTATATAGTACGCCCTGCCAGACTATTAAACAAACCGTTTTTCACTTAGAATTTTTATTTTTTTAAAAAGGTCTTGCAGGACGAACTAAACATATAAATGGATTCCGTGATATGTGATCCGAGGAGCTTATCTAGGGCAGGGTGAAAACCAATTTCGGCTAACACGATTTCCCTCGAAGTTGCATTCATACTTTTTTTCGATTCACTGGTTTGTCTTTAGGAGTGTTCCGAACTGAACAAAACCAGTCATTTGCTAACTTTTTTTTTTTTGCATATATAAGACCGTTTTTTCCTTTTCATCAGATACTTTGTTTTATAAAACTTTGCATTTTTACTAATTGGTCACTAGTAGGCGTATTATTTTATTAAAAAATTTTTTTCTAAAAGTAACTGATTTTAACTTCTAAATTTACATAAATTTTCTGTCAAAAAGTGCAAAATTCACAAGCATTTTTATTTTGCATTATTAAAATTTTTATAAGGTGCAAAATTAAAAATTTTCTCCAATAGTGGCATAATAAAAATATGGAATTTTATGTTATTAAACATTTTTTTGCAAAAAATGCTTAGTGTAGGCTACATTTGCTTTGAAAAACAGCCATTTTAGCCATTTTCTCGATTTCTTAGAGGCTTTTACCAAAATCTAGAGCACAAAATTAAATTTTTGTTCCAATGATGGCATAGAAAATAAGTTTATCTGTCCATAGACACCTTAATCGCTTTGGTCGGATAAGTACACGCTTCGCAATCTTATTCATGAAATCACTATTTCAGTCCGGAACACTCTTAAGGCCCCGGTTGTGGAATACAAGGCTTCGATTTCTTTAATAGCCTTTAATGAAGCTTTCGATGCCTATACTTCTTTTTTGTTATCAATCACACCCAAAATCTGCTGTGGGCTCTCGGTCTAATTGACACGAGTTCTGGAATTAAAAGCTGAATAATTATTGATGTTTGTACAAGATTCAAAATCTGGATAATCAAATCATTTTTCTGTCCCACTTGGCTTTTAAAATTATCATTTCTCGCTATCTTTTTGACCGCTTAAACATCTTGAATATGAGCCTCCAAAGGAGACAAGTTAATATTACTACCGCAAAAGAAAAACTCAGAGAACTCCTCGCAAAACTTCGTTTGTGCTCAGAGTAAACAAAATGTATGATTCTTTTCCCATGTTCAGAAAATTCTCGAAGAAATTTCATGAAATGAATTCATGCCATGACAGTAAGCTCTCACGTTCCTCTCGTGAGAGTTTGTATAATTTGGATAAAAACCATTAAGTGACTTTCCAGGTCTCTATTCTGAAGGTGAAAATGGACAGAGATAGATACTTAATCCTTTTTAGAATATATCAGTCCATCTGGCCGATCTTTCATCGATAAAGACGACAAAAAATCTTATAGATTTAGCTGCAGATGGTATGCACTAAATTCAATGTAAGAACCAATGATAATTTCTGGATAAAAACAAGAGAAGAGAAAAATATCTAGAGCTGGTAAAAGAGGCTTTAAGATTGTCAGTACTATTCACCATTTCATAGCTATGTGAACTCACGTCCTCTTCCTTCAATAGGAAAATCCTTTTATTGTTAACGCCTCAAACATACAAGCAAGTTCTGAACATTTAATAAAAGAAAAACTGTTGCACCCGTCTTCCTAAAAAAATTGTGTCTTAATTTTTTTAGTACCTTGTACCTAATGGCTTGCGAACGCGACCCCCCTAGTTATTCCTGGCGACCCCCTAGGGGGTCGCGACCCACAGTTTGAAAAACACTGGTGTAGTTCATTAGTAATCAAAACTTTACTCAGATGTTGTACCTATACCGTAAGCCGTATAAAGTTTGATCTATATTAGTTGAGCATAATATTAATGAACAAATCGAAACAAACGGTTCTGTCAGTGTAACTGGTTACTTAAAGAATGAGTTCGGTAAAATTGTTATAAAAATCGTTGGGGCCGTTCCCCAGAAATCAAAATATTAGAAAAAATAGGCGTGGCATTGGGTGGATTTCACTAAAGTCACTTTCTCACTAAAAAAAAGAACCAAGTCTGAAAATTTCATCCAAATCGTTGGTTTCAGAGAAGGCAGACATAAGAAAAATGGGCGTGACAGTAGGCAGTTGTAATTAAAATCATTACCTTACCCTTCTCTCTGCTAAAGAAAACAACTGGGAAAATATCATGGAAATCGTTAGAGCCGTTTCCGAGAAACCAATTACAAGAATTGTTTGTTTTTAATTAATTAATGATAATATTCAAAAACAAATTTTTCCTGCCGATACCAAACGATACTACCGAGAGTATCGGTATAATTTCGGTCCAAAAAGTACGGTATAAGGTCGGTATCGTTTTGGATGCTTTGGAGCTGGTATCGTTTCGGTATCGTTTTGGATGCCTTGGAGTTGTTATAGTCTCGAATTCTGAAAGCTAGAAAGGCAAGAAGTTTTCCTGTGACAGTATTTGCCACTTAACTAGGAGTCATTAGTGAGTTCAGTAGCAAAATTTGATCTAAAACTTACACTTTGTTAATCATGTAAGGATAGACATAACCCTCCATACCATTTTAAAAAAGCTCTTTTTTTTATATATTTACTTGCAATTACTCTTACGATGTACATATCCTCCTGAGACTAGATTATTAAGAATGATGACACTCTATAATATTCGAAGAAAGGAATCTAAACATAAATTAAGAATTATCCACACGAAAGCTTTTGACATGGTAAAAGTCATGTATACATATGTCATTCCCCATGCTACTAAAAGTTAAAACAAATTGTTCTATACCCTACGGAATTAAGGATTTGGATATTCCACATCCACATACGCACATATACCTATAAAAAACCAAACTTAAAGACACAGAAAAAATTTGTTTTCTTCCGTTTTTTATTCCTTTTCGATAACAAAAAAAAAACACAAAAAGAAAGGAACAAAAAATCCGTATACCGCGCCTCAGTTAGAGTTTGTTAGTAGGTCAGTGAAATTCACTGCCAATGTTCCATGTTCCAAAGCAATCAGAGAAGAGTTTCATGATGGTTGTTTGTTTGCGCTGGGCTTTTATACAACATCACATATACAGTTATTCTATTTTTTCTTTCTCTCTTTTTCATTTTTCGGACAAACAGGATTTCGTTTCTTTACAGTTATCTTGATATGTTTTTTTTTCTTCCTTTTTTTTTATTTCAATGTGGATGGACGTCTTTTTTGCAGTGTGATGATGTCGAAGAAAATAAAAAAAGAAAAATACCGAATTTGCAATGAAGAAGTAATAATTTGGAGATCGATTTGAAAAAAAAAATCAAAAACAAATAAAAGGAGAAAAAAAACTTGAAGGAGCCAACACGAAAAAAAAATAAGAAAAAAAAAAGAGAAAAGTTAGAAAGGTTGAATGGAAGGTGAAATATTTATAAAACGAATGGAATCCTCATTATAGGGTATTGTATGGGATGTTCAATTAGTGATAATTAGTGTTGAAGGTTGTTGAATGAAAAAGTATAGAGAACAAAAAAAAAAGTTGTATTCTTCGATGGCAATTTGTGTTCTTTTTATCATTACGTAACTTAATATGAAGAAACAGGGTAAGGGGAACACAAAATTAAAAAACAAAAAAACAACTCTTCATTACTATCTACTTAGTAGGTATTAACTTTTATAGAATTGAAAGTGTAAGTAATTTAAACAAAGTTGCATGTGAACAAAAATAAAGTTTAAAAGAACATTAACATATCATCACTATTTTTAATTTCGTTTCAAGGAACTGTATTTAGGTATGAGTCACGGTTTGGGTAGGAAGGTACATATAATATACTTTAAAAACGTGTCTCTAAAAATAAAGGTAAAAATAAAATCTCACCAATAAGTTTAAGAAAAAAAAAAAATACTAATAAATGACGAAGTGAGGTTGAAAAGTGGTGTTAAATACATTTTGAAAAAAAAAATCCTTTCAGGGACACAAGTGTTTTTAAGATCCCATTTAAGATTCTTGAATATTTAAGCATTTTCAAAAGGATTTACATAAATGTACATACATACATAGGTATACGGTATATAACTAACTGTTTTGTTTTGGATCGACTTACAACCAAATATAAATAACTTTCGGAAATAATGTGGGCTACACAAATTTTGCACTCACATTCACAACCTCAAATAGTTTTGTGGTTTTCAGTATCAAATTATATTTTTCATTAGAATTTCAACAGAAAATAATAAGAAATGTGGTTACTTATCATGAATATGACTTCTGAGATAAAGTTGTTTGAGAGAATATATGGTAGTGATGATGCTTACCTGGAAATAAAAAGAAAATTAATGGTTAATAAATATGTAGGTATTTTAAGGAATAGTATTTTTCTGTTATAAGGATTTAATTGAAAAATTAAACTCAAAATAAATTATGTGTCAAAGGAATCAGTATTTATATTTCTGAAGATTTGAAATGCACTTAATTGGAATTTGATTCTGAATTATTCTACCAAATTGGGTTTCCAAGATATATTCTTATTCTAATATGTACAAAACAAATAAATAAAATCGTTTGGTTTCCTCAGTGTGTGACCAATCCAATGCCATTTACCGCTCCTTCTGTCGACGTCCAGCCGCTCTTGACTTGTCCTGCGCCACAATACCTCGTTTGATATAATTTGTGGCCAGCGAATCTTTAGGATGTGGCGAAGACAGCGATTCACAAAAGCCTGCATTTTCTTCGAAATAGTAGACGTGACTTTCCAGGTCTCACAAGCATATAACAGCACGGATTTGACATTGGATTCGAAGAATCTCAACTTAGTGCGTAAGGAGATTTGACTGGATTTCCAAATTGGGGACAGAGTACCGAAGGCAGCACGAGCTTTATTTATTCTATTTTTAACGTCCAGATCCGTACCACCGTTTGCAGAAACAATACTGCCAAGGTAGTTAAACTGTTCCACTACTTCAACTGGCGTCCCCTGTAGAATAATACGCTGCTGTGTGGAGCGGCCTGTGAGCATTATTTTTGTCTTTTTGCTGTCTATTCTTAGACCACTCGACTCTCCCTTCACTTGCAGCGTTTGGCACATCCCGTTCAGCCCACTGATGTTATTTGCCAGTAGACATACATATGTCATCGGCATAGTCTAAATGACTGAGCCTTTCGAACGGTCTCCATTGAATGCCCTGTCGCTCAGCTGTACCAACACTAGCCGTCAATACGTCGTCCATCTCCAGCAGGAAGAGAATTGGCGATAGAACATCCCCTTGTCTCGCACCCTGTTGCACTACGAAGGAGTCGGGTAGCTGCCCATTGTATAAAACGTAACACCTTGCGTTGTTGTAGGACTCTTTAATAATGGCAACAATTTTTGGCGGAATTCCTCTACCAAGCAACGATCTCCATACATACATTCTCGGTCAACTCGATCAAAGACCTTCTCAAAATCCACGAACATGAGGTAAAGCGGCGAGTTGATATGGCCGACACACGATCAACCCACTGCGGAAGCCAGCTTGATGCAACTTGAGTCTACACTCGGTTCTATCCTTTATTCGCTCGAGAATGGTGGTTGTCAATAGTTTTGGGAAAACGGACAAAACGGTGATACCACGCCATTTGTTGCAATTCTTTAGGCCACCTTTCTTTGGCAGCTTAACAATCACACCATCCTTCCAGTCCTTGGGATAGATTTTGTTTTTCTTAATGATTTTTCAATGGATGTAAAATACTAGCCGCTGTTACGGGATCGGCTTTCAGGAATTCAGCTGGAATTCCGTCAAGTCCAGCTGCCTTGTTGTGTTTGGGGAGATTTATTGATGTTTGGATTTCCGATTCTGACGGGGGTTCGACCTGTGCATCTCGTTTAGTTGGGGCACTTCAGCACTCTGCTCAACATAATCCTCATTTAGCAGAGCACAGAAATAGTCCTACCATCTTCGAAGCTAATCCTCAATTGATACCAAAAGTGTGCCATCCACATCCATTACAGGATGATTGGTGTTGCTTTTTTTCCCGATCTTTGGCTATTTGGTACAATTCTCGGATATCTCCTCTTCTGGCAGGGTTTTTCGCATTATCTGCGAGTCCATCTAATCTCACCCGCTTGCCACTTCTCACACAGCGATACATCATCTCATGTGCAACGCGATTAACGCTTCGCAAGTCAGCCTTTCGTTGAACATCTGCTTCGGCATTTATTTGGATTTTCAACGATTGGCGAAGTTCGATTTTATCCCAGGTGTCTTGGGATGGGATAGCCAAGAGTCTCTAACTCTCGTCCGCTTGGGTACAGTTTCGGATCCAGCCTCCATAGTAAAATTACTTTTTATTTCACATCTCATCAATTATTGAATGTTGGATTCCGTTTAATGACGTGGCTCTGTCGTTAAGGATGCTGACATAGTTTCGACATAAATGTTGGCGTTATTTAAGGCATTCGTAATGAATTTTTAGCGCCTTGCTGCATCCTGCGTTGGTTTTTGTATGGCAGCGCGGTTCGTAGTTTCAGACTCATCAGGACTAAGTGGTGGTCGCTTCCCACATGGGCATTTCTTATACTCCGGACTGACATCACACACTGACTTCCTCCATCGCTGCTGAATCATGTTATGATCAATTTGGTTTTCGGTTTGACCATTCGGATGCACTCAGGTTATTTTGTTGCACTCCATTTAACTCGCCAAAATCGGTGAGTAAAAATAGCTGAACCACGAATCAAAATTCGAACCACGCTTATAAAACTGGCCCTGAGTGTAAGAATACATTGAAAGCACACAGTCAAGTAAATTCCGAAAAAGCATTGTACCAGGAATACTGAGGAAAAATATATGTTCATTTTATCGAGATATGTATTGTTCACTATTTAGAGTACTCCGTATAAAATTTTAAGTGTTCACTATACTGGATAGTTCAGTCTTCCGAGATTCACTAAATCGAGCGTCTACTGTATTGAGAAAAAACACTTTTTTTATAATTTTTCTACACAATACCTTTTAAACTTTCTAGCTGATTAACTTTCAAAAAAATGGGTCCTTTGGACTAGTAGAGAAGCTGGGCAAGTTGGACCTCGCGAATAACTCAGAAACCACAAACAAGTTTGGCGGAACAGCTCGGTGGAGAACAAGGGCCTAGTAACTTACAACTCTCAGCCATTCCTGTGTTGTAATTGTTGGCAGGAATGGAGAGGACCTACAAATTTTTGCCGAGTTATTTGTGATAAGTATACTCTTGGAGCATTTGTCAGTTCGTCGCAACTCGCAAGAGGCAGTACCTTGGAGAAAACATTTCAGTTTTTAGGTGGCAGCGGCTGGGAATCAAACCTAGACCTTCGACATTATGCAACTAGGTACCTACTACTTGTTTTTGGGTTATTGTGGTGAAAACGTACACATTTTTCGACAAGGTTTAGTAATTTTGTGTCCACTTATTGAATTTTTGTATTCCATATGAGAAATTTGGAAATTACAAGTTTTTCTTTCAAAATGACGGAATACCAACGAACTTCCCGCTAAATTTAAAATAAATGTTTTATGGAAAATATTATGAGAAATGTTGGACAGATATAGGTCCAGAGATTACGAAAGAATATTATTACTGTATGTACATCGATGTGTCATCATCAAGTCGTGTAACCCAGATTGGGGCGTCAACAAATCGTTTCCATCCTTCACGGTCTGCAGCTAGATATTTTAACTGTGGCCACGTCTTCTTCTGGGAGTCTGCTTTTGCTAGAACTATCATCGATGTGTATGGAAGCATATTCTGACAGTATACCCATAGAGGAGTGGGTGTAAGGCCATTCATGCTCAAATTGGGCCCATACAAAATCCTCTATAGGGTCATTTACGTAAACTGTATAGTTGTGCTTTTAATAAACTTTTTTAGTTTGGCATCAAATGAATTTCAAAATAATGGTGTGAATGAACTTAAAAATGTTTGTTTTTTTTACTATTAAGAATTTGGTGCAACTTAACCCATCTATACTAGTCTAACTTGCCCCACTAGCCTAAGTTACGTCCTTTCTATGGATTTCAATTTCAGTCATATTTTTTTTATAAACAAAAATCATCGTGTTTTCAGTAAGAAACTTTATGCAACAAGGAACTTTCATTTCTTATACTCAAAATTGAAAATTATTATCGATAAAAAAATATCAAAAAATTGATTAATATTCATGCCAGTTGCACGAGCTAAGAGAGTTGATTATTTTGAACATTCGTTCATCGCTGAGGAATAAACAAAAAAACAGTTCACCTAATTGGAACAAACAACTGAAGATATAACAAGCCCAGGCATAAAATAATCGTATCAAAGAAATTGAACAATTGATTGCGTCCATATATGGCAGCAAGCAGAACAAAGTAAAGAGAAAAATAATAAAAATATTTAATAAAACAAGAAAAAAAGAAAACTAATGAACAAGACCGTTATAATTAAAGCAGCAGTTAACATAACAAACACAAAACTAACGTTCCTTACCGCATATTGAATTCACTTCGTACTACAATACTCCACACGTAAATAGGTTTTTTTTTGTTGTTGAATTTTATTTGAAATTATTTTTTATGTTTAAAAAGAAGAAAGATACTCTTAATGCTCTCTCAACCTGTTTCTCCATGCTGAAATCAGAAACATCAACGTCAAGCCAACAGCAGCAAAACAACACGCCACAACAACAACAACAACAAAAAGTGCTTCGCGGTTAATTTCACATTCAGTGAATTTTCAGCGTAAGAAGTTGACGGGGGGTCTTGAAGAAGTTTGTTCGGGGAGTAAATCCCCCCGTGCCTGCTTGATATCTCTGTTCATTTATATGCGATAAATATATCTCCTTGGCGCGAGAGTTACCTACAACAACAAATCTTTACAACTCACCCAACAGGTTACTGACGATGCGATTCCAAACGGTGACGGTTTTACTTTCCATTCGACACTCAGATACAAGTCATGGACGAACAAGATGCAAAAAACTATGCAATGCATCTAATGGATACAACAATTTGGCAAGTTGTTTTGTTTTTAATTGAATTTTATCTCATTGCTATGGTCAGTTTTCTTTATTCTTTTTTTTTTATTTATTGTTTTTCTCTGACCGAATTTAGTTTTAATCATATTCCTCTCAACAACATGTAACTTCTTGCCTTTTTTAGGCAAAACACTTGCATAGTCTTATGGCAGACGACGACGATAATAAGATAAACCATAAAAGGATCGATGCATTATTTGGTTTGGTTGCTTAATATAAAATCATTTAACCCTGAACTAATAACGCAATAATTTGCTAAATCAAACAGAACAGATGTTTGAGTTTGGAATTAATAATAATTGTGTTCGCTGATTCTCTGCTGATTATGGAGTTTAAGATTGATTTACACAAAACAAAATACGTCAATTTGATGCCAAATTTGGATACAAAGTTCTTATTAATTACGAAAAGATGACCACTGATCAGAATAACATGTTTGAAAATTGAATTGAATTCAGAATGAGATTCTTTAAATGGAGCAAACTTGAGCGCTTGTTTATATAGAAACATGGCAATAATAATAAAAATAAAGATTAACACTGAGAATTATAAATAGAAAAATAAATGCATGCACAAGTATTTATTTATTTTTGGGCGTAAATTTTAAAATTGAGCTAAGTTTCTCACGTCGCGTCAGATTAAAAGTTGAAAATTCATTGAAGAACGAATCATGTAAATAAATATTTCGAATGCTTCACACAATTTAACACAATCAAATTTTTAATTGAGAGAAATTGAAAAACCTTTGCCTTATTGTTCTTTGATTAAAATATCAAAGCATTTAAATAAGTGGCACGTGGTCGCTGTTTTGATTTGAAATCATACAAATTTAAATTTAAATCTGAGAAGGAGGTTCTGAAATATGTATCACAACAAAAACATAAATGTTAAAAAAAGAGCCAAGTTCTTATATGTTCAAGAAACCTGTGCGTAAAAAGTCAGCCAAAAAAAGTAATGAGATCTAAAATATATGCCAAGTTTTAAGTTCATGAAGCTTAATATCAAATATCTTAAGTAGAGTAATATCGAAACAATTCCAAATCATGACAGAAATTTGGTATTAAATGATTGCTGATTAAAATTTGGTGGGTTTACTGGTCAAGTTTTCATATATTTTAAATTTGTGATTAAGTAAGTATTTAAGAGAAAACTTGCCAAGTAAATCCACCAAATTTTAATCAGTAATCATTAATTACCAAATTTCTGTCATGATTTGGAATTGTTTCGATATTACTCTTCTTAAGATATTTGATATTAAACTTCATGAACTTAAAACTTGGCATATATTTTAGATCTCATTACTTTTTTTGGCTGACTTTTTACGCACAGGTTTCTTGAACATATAAGAACTTGGCTCTTTTTTTAACATTTATGTTTTTGTTGTGATTTCACTCCTTTTTGCAAAGATTTATTTTGCCAGGTGAAAGTCAAGCCCTACCGGTCTACAAAGTTTCATAATTCTACGACAACCGAAAGTACTCCAGGTAAATATGTAAAAGAAATTCTGATAAAGTGGGTGGATGGCACGCCCCCTGAATGGAAAATCCCAAATTTTAGATACGTTTCTTTCTAAGTACTTCAATAAGTGCTTCATATAGTCTATAAGAATTTTTGAGAATGTGGGTCGATGCCACGCCCCCTGAACTGAAACTTCGAATTTTTCGACTTTTTTCTTTCTATATACTTCAAGCCCTACCAACCTTCCAATTTTCATCGTTCTAAAACAATCGGAAGTGCACAATTTAATTTATAAGAATTTTTACGAATGTGAGTGGATGCCACGCCCCCTGAATGGTGAATTCCAATTTTTCAATTTTTTTCTTTCTAAGTACCTACTTCAAGCCCTGCCGATATTAACCGGAAGTGCTCCATATAATTTATAAGAAATTTTTAAGAATGTGGGTGGATGCCACGCCCCCTGAATAGAAAATTCCAATTTTTCAAATTTTTTCTTTCTAAGTACCTCATGCCCTACCGACTTACCAATTTTCAGCGTTCTACAGCAACCGGAAGTTCTCCATATAATTTATAAGAATTTTTAAGAATGTGGGTGGATGCCACGCCCCCTGAATAGAAAATTGCAGATTTTCGATTTTTTCCTTTGTATGCACCACAAGGCCTACCATTGTGCGAAATTTCAAGTTTCTACGATGTCGGGAAGTGCTCCATAATTTTGATGATCTGTCAGTGAGTCAGTGAGTCAGTGAATCAGTGAATCAGTGAGTCAGTGAGTCAGTCAGTTACGGTTTTTGCGATTTTTGAAGTGCTATATCTCGGGAACTATTAATGCTAAAGAGTTGAAATTTGGTAAGCCACCTGTGTTTGATCAGCTCAGCAATTACTGCGAATTTGAAGTTTCTGACTTTATTGGTACTGAAGTATGAGGGGGGTTGAAAATCGCCTGAGTTTGTTCCTGTTAAAAAGGGTGTAGTACCGCGAACTTGGCTGGGCACTACCGTGCCCTTTGATCGTAAAAAAGTCAATTTTAATCAAACAGGTAGGTACATACATTACATTACAATGAAGGGAACAATTAAAAAACCATCCAGTTCACATTTACAATTGTATAATTTAAAAATTCTAGTAAATAATATTTCTGTTTGGTTGCTTGCTTCTTCAAGATGTATGAACAGGCTTAATTCTTAAGCAGCTATCCGATTAAGATGAAATTTTCAGGAATCATAAGACATCATCAGAGAAAATGTACGCCCACTGACACGCCCACTTTCTTAAGTATGTCATTTAATCGTCAGAAGTTGATGTAAATGAGGGGTGTGTTCACCAGAAAAGTTGTAGACAATGTAATTTAGAATAACTCTTCCATACAAAACTTTTTTTTTTTCCACGCCCACTTTTGGGGGCATTTTTGACAAAATATTTCTTTTTTAGCTAGTTGAAAACAACGAATTGCCTTAATAACAAGATAAGATCAAAAAATGATGCAAAATGTTTGCCCCGCCCACTTTTGAAGGCGTTTTTGGAAAAAAAAAACTCTTTTTTTAAAGCGTTTTTTTTTATAATTGAAAAAAGTTACATTGTAAAATGTGTTGGGAGAACCGAAGAGCCAAAAACCAATGCTTTGGACTTTTCATCATCGTAGAGTTAAGTTTGAGTAAATATGTGGAATTTTTTCACATGAAACCGATTGCCGTATAGTCAGCGATTCTTGGACTACTGATATTTTCTAATGGTGCATTTGAAGATACACACACGGCCCGATACGTTGAATGGAATGTCTCTAAATTCTTAGAACACTTGATTTAAAATAAAAACGATCTATGGCTTTCATAAAAGGAATATAACTTAGTTTCAAGTGTTTTCATTGTATTTCAATATTTTTTATTTTAACCATTCGTTTAAGAAAATTGTATCTGCTGCTTAATCGGGAGAGATAGACCCCACCAAAATTTCGAAGTATAAGGTTTCGAAAAACAAATTAACGAAAGGAGAATGTTTCGAAAAGCCAAAGTTACATTTCGATTTCAACGAAATTGACACGGGCGACAGAATTAAAAAGAAATAAAAAGTCAACTAGGTAATTCAAAAATTACAATATCAACTTTGTTATTCTTTGAGCGATTTCATCGACACAAGGTGACACAAACAAACAGAATGATCACAAAAATTAATTTTAAAATATTTCTTGGATTAAAAATTTTATTACCATTACCGAATTTAGTTTTTAACAACTCTTCTAAGCTGCTCACCTGATGGTCAAAATTTGACAATTCCATCTCACACAACTAGTCTTTTTACCAAATATGTAAATTTATACTATTAACATCAAAATCATCACTTCGTATAAATTATTGTTGATTTTATTAAGTTTCCTTTTTGAGAAGACTCTTATCATGATCATGATGAATTAAAGGCATTTTAAGATTTCGAGATTACCCTGAGGCCACACGAGCTAGTAATCGCAAGCGCTAGTCAACTGGCTTGCCTTTTTCGAAGCCAGTTGTGAGGCGAGTAGAGCGGCGAGTGATTTGACAATTAATCTATGTACCCAACTCGCTAGCGAGTACTCGCTCGTGTGGCCTCCGGGTTAGTAGGTAATGGGGGACTTGGTGGTGGGAATTCGGAGCGAGAAAGAGACAGAAGATATGTGAAAGGCTATAAGATATTTGGTGTATGGTACGAGGTTATCAGTGGTGTCGCGTGCCGGTGGCGGAAGTGTGTGTGTGGTTCAAAGAGGCCGTCAGCTTTGCTGATGATTTCGTGGTTGGAGATTGGTGCTTGCGTCAGCATAGAGTAAGTTTCAGATAATGTGATGTGACTGAATAAATTTGTGAAGTCAGAGAGATAAGAGTAGGTATGAAATTGTTTATTTATTTTTTTTTAATTTATTCATAGTGCGTAATAATAGTTTAAATAATTTGTGTGTGTCTAATAATAAGGGTTCTGATGAAGTCGTGCGTATGTGCTGGGTGCGGGTATTATTTAGATGGATGATAATTTTTTGTTTTTGGGTCGTGGCATCGTGCGCACAGTTTTCTATAGAATTTCTGAGTGATGTGATCACAAGGGTTGAAGACGCATGCTGATATGGGTGTTGTGTAGTATAAGATAGTTGATAAAAGAGAATGATGTTTTTTTCAGATGAGACATCAGCTGGTGGTGGGATCTAAGCATTTATGCATACTAAAATAAAAAATAAAAAGATGAGTCAAAGAAACTTGTCCGAAGAACTACATAAGTAGTTGGGGATTATGTCCGGATAAGTAAATACAAGCTGTTTTTTGAAAAATGATACACGCCTTATTGGACTTCAGAAATCTGTAAAATAATTTAAGTGCAACAAACAAATCCAATAACATACTTACTGAAAGAATACCAAGGGTACTGCATTAAAAGCGGATTTTATGAGTTCAAATTAGAGAAAACTAAGTTCCCGGATACATATATCTAATTGAAAAAAAGTATTTCAAAGAAAAAACATCGATTATTTGTGAAATGGTTAGGCTTTTCATCCGATCACAGTTCTTGGATACCTATCCCCCAAGTTAATAAGAAATAAAACATGTTTTGTTTCATTTTTTTTTAATAAAAGAGCTTTTATTGACAGATAAAATATATATGTATTTTACTTAATAAATAATCATATTGTATGTTTGTTTCATTTATTTGAAATCCAACAATTCGACATCAGATATGTATTTCCCGAGGAACTGACAAATCCTCCAAGAGTATACTTGTCATGAAAAAGTGCTTCTCATTTAGCCGTTCGGACTCGGCAAAAAAACTGTAGGTCCCCTCTAGGCCCTGGTTCTCCACGAGCTGTTACGCCACCCAATTTATATTTATTTATTTATGTATTTCCCGATATTTCAATTTCTTTTTTAATTAAGTCTTGCCTAAAACTCCCGATTGCTTCCTCCACGGATATTATTTTCTTTGACAAAATTTTGTTTATCGTTTTTGCTGTTGTTATTGTTGTGACATCACTGATGCTGCTTCAGAGGAAGCATGATCATCATTTCTAAATGTAGCTGTAAGGTTAAAAGCCGAAACGATAATCCTATTTGCACAGTATCATTATTAGGTAAACTCAATGAAAAAGAAAAATTGCCAGCTATGTTTAGTTGTTGTACATTTATATCCAAGGGTAAAGGAAAGGAAGGTATTAGCGAAGAAAAATTTGAAAGCAGACATATAACTGCTGAGTAAAAGAACATTTTTAAAAAGCTGCTTACTATCGAAGGTGTCATCGTAGACTAATTAAAAACGAACTCAAATTTAAAAATTTATATCATTTTATTTTATCAATTCATCTCTCTTTCTCCCTATCTCTCTCTCACTCTCTCTTTCTCACTCTCTCTCTCTCTATCTCTCTCTTTCTCTCTCTCTCTTTATCTCTCTCTCTCTAATTTTTATTAATCAAGAAACATGCGATAAATGTACGTAATTCTCTATGGTTGTCTTTTTTTCTGGAACTTAAAATTGATAGTGGGTGGTATCGTCTCTCTATTTCTATTCTCTATTTCTACTCCTAAACAACGCTTGCAAATCGTGCAAATTTATTACCAAAATAATGGTTCGGTTCTCGCGCTGCGCGATGAAAAATGAAGCCGGCCATAATGTAACAATGGGAAACGCTGTGAGCTATGATTAATGAATTTTTCGTGCCTGAATTGGAGGATGTGTATGTTGACGACCTTTGGTTCCAACAAGACGGCGCTACATGCCATACAGCCAACGAAACAATCAACAACGCGTTATTGCTTTAAGTAGTCGAAAATTGGGCCCCTCGGCTGGAATTTTTTGGCCACTTACCCAAAATCATTTTTAAAACATAATGACAAACCCTTATCTTTATAATAAAGCTAAATTCTTTGCCATAACATTAAATTATATGCGTTTTATTTCTTTTTGAAAACAACACGTCTAAAAAATATAACCTTTATATATACATATACATACATATATTTATATAGTTACACAATCACAACTATTTGACCTCCCTTTCACCGAACTATCATTAGCCCCAAACTTACACAATCACAATTACCTGACCTCCCCGATCCCGCCCGATCCCGCCCGATCCCTATACCGATCCCAATCCCGATCCCGAGGCCAATGCCGATCCCGATCCCACCACCAGCTGATGCCTCACCTGAAAAACAAAATCCTCTTTTATCAACTATCTTATAATACACAACACCCATATCCAGTGTTGCCGAAAGTACTCCCATAGGAGTATTGTACTACTTTCAGCAACTCCGTACTCCCGTACTCCTCCTTTCACATTCGTACTCCTATTTTTTTTTTCAAACATCTTAAGGTGCCATTGAAACTCATCATTGGAAATTTTAATGATTAATTTTGAGACGTTTAGGAGGTGCCGTGAAATAACGCCGAGCGAAATAAAGCCGAATGTCGAAATTCGGCTTTATTTCGCTTTACTAAAGTGAAATAGCGCCGAATTTTATCGTTCGGCCTTATTTCGCTTTGAAAAGTGAAATAAGGCCGATTCGGTGTTTTTTTCACTTTTCAAAAGGATTTACATATCTAATAAGTAAAAAAAATTTAAAAGTTCCAGATTCTTTAAATGCAAAAAAAACTTTACATACACCAACCTCGCACCCACCCCAAATCCTATAGTGAGCCCAAGCAGGGGGGTTGCAGGGGGGCAACATGCTAGAAATATTAATTAGGCCTTTAGCTTTATTTTTCCATCAAAAGAATAAATGATTTTACTTCCTAAACGTATCAATCATTAAAATTTTCAATGATGAGTTTCAATGATAGCTATAACTGGCACCTAAATTACACTTGCAGCAAAGTGTAATGTTGACCTCAATAAATTTAATTCACTGCAAATTTAATGCAAACTTGGCAGCACTTTTATCCTCTAAACCAGTGTTTCCCAACGTGGGACCCACCCCCCACAGGGGAACAATTTGACTTTTAATGGGCAGTTTTACATTCTGATGCATTACAGCTGTTTTAGCTTTCTAAATTAATCAAATGTGCAGGACAAAAATATCTCACTTTCGCACCCTTTTAATTTCGAAAAACGTCAAATTTTGTCTCGTACTAATTGTAAACGTTTTGATCACCTATTGTCTTTATACAATTGGAAGACCATGAGGAATTGAAGTCAGACGCTCTCGAAACTGTTTGATTTGTGGAACTTTTTGATCATCTTAAGTGACAAATCGGGAATAAAAATTTGTTAACGGTCGATTGCAAAGAGTTTTTGAGCTATTTAGTCGATATCTTCGAAACATTTAATAAGCAACTTCAAGGAAGAAACACTCTTGTCGAATCGAAAACGAAGATAATTGCTTTCCTTACCTTTACTTATATGTCAAACTTATACATATTTACAACCCAAATTTTGACAGGTTTCTCTGGCTCGAATGATGTGAAGTGAATGATACCGCTTATAGAGAGAGAAATATTTTTAAGAATTTCCTCCTTGTTTTTATTTATTCAAGTTTTTTAGTGAACATTTCAAATTTTCGAAAGTTAGAAATTCTATATGGGAAACACTGCTCTAAACTGTCGTCAAAAAGGAAATTTCCCTATTTGTTGTTGTTTTTATTTTTCGTTAGCTTCATGCAAGTTTCATCTGTCAGTTCTGTATTTATTTAATTGTTACCTGAAATTTTAGATTGGTTTTTTGTTTGGACTCCAAGAATTTTTATGTAATGTTATAGTGACCATATAGTGACCATAGTCCGTTTTTGAGGTCTCTGTCCCACGGCCATAACTGTCCCTCTAAATGTCCTGCTTTTTTTATGACATTTGTAAAAATGTGCGAGGTATCTACAATTTTCAAAATGAAGCATAAATACTATATAACATATGTACCTGTGTTAAATGGGAAGACGATGAAAAAAGTTTTGTATTTGTGTCGAAGAAAACTGACCAAACTATTTTGGAAAATTATTTGTTTGATCAAGTTGGATATATAAATAAATGTATTGACGATATAAAATTAAGTGAATGGCATGAGCTAAATGTTTCTGTTTCTGTTTGTGAAAAGATATTTAATTTTATGTGTTACAAGATTTAATAATTTATTTATTTAGGTATGTTTTTTTTACTGATTTTTTTCTTGAAGATTTTTTTTTTTAATAAAGTTAAACAAAAAAAATGTGGACTAACTTATCTTTGAAGACATATCGGTACTACCATTATTTCCGAAAAACTCCTCTTTTTTGGCCGCTGTACTACCATAAAATATTTCTCTCCGGCAACACTGCATATCACTACGCGTCTTCAACCCTTATCATCACATTACTCAGATATTCTATACTAAGCTGTGCGCACGATGCCATGACCCAAAGCAAAAAAAAAACATTCTCATTTATCATCCATCTAAATAATACCCTCACCCAGCACATACGCACAAATTATTCAAACTATTACGCACTACGAATAAATAAAAATCAAACCATTTCATACTCTTATCTCCCTACATGACTAATTTATTCAGTCACATCACATTATCTGAACCTTACTCTATGCTGACTCACGCACCAATCTCTAACCACAAAATTCATCAACAAACATGACTGCCTCTTTGAACCACACACACACTTCCGCCACCGGCACGCGACACCATTGATAATCTCGTACCACAAACCAAATAACTTATCTCTCTTTCACATATCTTCTGTCTCGTTCTCGCTCCGAATTCCCACCACCAAGTCCCCCATTACCTACTGTGATTTTAATAACGTTATTTCGCTGCATTAAAAAAAGCTGAAAGGTCCATTTTTTTTTTTTTTTATTAGTTTACTGAGCCGGAAAAATTATTTTGAATCCCAATTAACTTAACTATTTTGTTGGTCTATCTCTGTTTAGATTTTGGTCACATAAAATTTATGAAAGATTCTTGTTGAAATTTATTCTCCAAAGTTTTTGTCACTATTAATTGGTGGGATGATCAAAACCAAAAGGCTCTTTATATTTATTCATTCAGATATCTGACCAATATCTTGCCGCAGAACGATGATGAAGAAGAAAACGGAGACTTATGCGTAGTTTTTTATGTTAATGTTAAACCTTTGTCTTGAAATTATGCATTTATTCAAATAGACCTTAATTTGTGAAAACTAAAATCACACTGCATTATTTATCAGAAGTAATTATGTCCGTCAAGTTAGCATTACCACTTCAAAATTTTTAAAATCTAATAATTTAATTATTTGTCGTAAATTTGTCATGAAAGAAAAAATTTCAAAAATCATCTAAACAAACTAATAAAATTGCATTAAGTGCCTTAAGTGTAGCAGATTTTAAGAAATGGCTGGTATGTCATTTTGTACGTACTTCCTCTACTTCTCAGAATGAGAAAATTAAAATGGGATTGGCCTGGGCACATAGCTCGAACAAGAGATGAACGATGGACCAAGATGGCAACAGAGTGGGCACCATTAGACAGGAAACGAAATGTTGGAAGACAATGCAAACGATGGAGAGACGACATCAGCTTCTTTTGCTCGAACTACTGGTGGGAAGCTACAGATAGAAGAAGATGGAAATTGAGGGGGGGGCTTATACTCAGCAACATTTTTGAATTTAGAAACTAAATATTTATTTTATTTTGAACAAATTGTATTCCTTTAAAACTTTATATTTTGTTTACGAGTGAATAAAAGCTTTTAATAATAATAATAATAATATTTGGAAAATGGAATGCAATTATGCATCAAAGGAAAAAACACCTGGGACACTATCAAGTAGAAGAGAGCGACCTTTCCCCTCCAAAAGTCTTTCAAATACTCAAATTTCTGAGAGAAATAAAGTTGGAGGAAGAACTGTAAGATGAGCAATCTCATCCAGTTGTAGGTGGGAACACAATAGATCTTGAGGTCGCAGTGCAACAATCCCAATATTTCATTCATTCATTCATTCATTCATAGCATCCGAAAACCTTTGAGCTATTTAGAACTTTTGAACTGCGGGAGCGCTACGATATCCCGCAAACCAAAATCTCGAATAACGAAATCTCGCATTTTTTTAAAAATCTCGAATAACGAAATCTCGCAAGTTAGAAATCTTGTTTTTCATAATCTTGCAATTACAAAATCTCGCTTTTGACAATCTCGCATTTACATCTCGAACCTAAAAATCTCGCAAGTTTCAACCAAAATCTCGCAATTTAAAATCTCGCAAATCAAAATCTCGCAACTTCAAATTTCACAGCAACGAATCATCGAATTCATCGAATCGAACATACCTATCCAAGAGCACTATGCATAATTTTTCTTTCCAACTTATAACTTTACCCGTCAGCAAAAAATGTGTACATCCTTTATTACTGTTAATAACCATTTTGGTTGTTTTTACGCGTTTATAAAGTACATATCTTCTAGTTCAAGGTCAAATACGATTAATGCAATTTACACATGACACTTTACAACTGGATATACCATCTCCATGTTCTCTCTCTTTCTTGTTCTTTTGACAACAATAATATTGAAAAATCAACAGTTCAAATTAATAATAATAGTGTGGTCTAAAAGTACTCAGACACTGGATTATATATTTTGCAGTAGGTAGGATATGTCGCAAAATTGAATTGCATTGCAACAAACACATCTTTTAAATCAAAATCTCGCAAATTGAAATCTCGCGCGAGATTTTAATTTGCGAGATTTTGATTTAAGAAATGTGTTTGTTGCTATGCAATTCAATTTCGCGAGATTTTGATATGCGAGATTTTAGTTTGCGGGATTTCGTTATTGCGAGATTATGAAAAGCGAGATTTTGTAATTGCGGGATTATGAAAAGCGAGATTTTGTGATTGCGAGATTTCGTTATGCGAGATTTCGATTCCGAGATTTTGATTTACGAGATTTCGTAGCCAACCCTTGAACTGCACAAGGTCCTCTTTAGATTAGGTATCTCGAAGTTTTTCTTCACACCAAAAAATTGGAACATCATCCACATTATCACCGACTATTAGTTTGCCATCTTGATTAAAATAAATTTGATTGAATACCCAAATGACGACATCCAGTTTTATGTTACACTGTCTACAACTTTGCTTTAAACCATTGATAGATTTGTGTAATTTACATACTCGATTAGTGACATCACAATACACTCCTTATAAGTTTCTTGTGACAAATCGAATTGCAGAGAAGCTGATGCAGTCTCCATTTTGTCAATCTTCATCTCAGTTTTAGCAGCCCATGCAATCAGAAAAAGTAGTTTTATAACGAACAACTGGGGGGTAGATTTCGTTACAATCGATACCAAGTTTTGGGAAAAGCATTTCGCCACCAATCTTGTCTTGTGACACCGTCTTCCTTAGTTTTGAACACCCATTTCACTGCATTTAGTCCATGGAGTAAATCTACAAGTGTCATAGCTTTGTTGTGATCAAGCGATTTCAGCTCGTTTTAAATAGCGATTTTCTAGTCTTTTCTGCGCTAACTTGCCGTTAGCTCTTCGACAGTTGTTGTTGGATCGACAGTAACGTCGCATCGGTCGTTTGCAAAAAATTAATATGTAAAAAAAAATGTTGAAATTTTCGAGGAACTGGATCTTCCGATCTTCTTAATGGTGGTGAATTCAGCGGTTTCAAAATTTCAAAAGAACCGTCCTCTTCAGCTGTGAGGAATTCTTCGTCATCCTTCATCTTTTTTGGTTGCAAGAAATTGGAAGTTCCGTTATAAATCATCTTTATCACTGGAATTTTTCTTGAATTTCCCCCACTGTTTTTAGTTCCTCATATTTGTTTATGAAGCAAAACAAAAGGTATAATATTAAATTAGTTCCTCAATGTTGACTAATGGAGCACACTCAATTACTTTTGCTTCTGCTTCCACAAAAAAGATACACCTGTATTTTTTTGTCGTTTCGCAGTATCCAACATTTTAATCGATTTGGAGTTTCTGTCGTCTTAGCTTTGGATCATGTACCATGACAGGTGAACCAAAGATTCTCATGCCACTAAAGTCAGCTTTTTTGTCGGTCCAGATTTCTGGTGGAGTTTTATTTGTAGAAAAAGAATTTACCGCTCTGTTCTGTTCATCACATACGTTGCAGTACTGATAGCGTCTGTCCAATATGAATTGTCAAGGTTAGCATCAAAAATTATACATAAAGCAAGTTCCCAATGGTTCGATTGAATCGTTCAGCAACTCCATTCAGCTATGGGGTATAAGTATTAGTGGTTTGATGAATGATACCTATAACAGTGTTTTTGCAAAAAGGCTCAAAGCTTTGTTCAAAACATATTCGCTTCCGCTATCTGTCCGAATCACCTTTATTTTTGGCGCAATTTGAGTTTCTCCAATCTGCTAGAGTTCTACATGTACATATTTTCCATAGGATCACTTTGAATGGTCCACGAGTTTAAATAGTACACGAATTTGCTTAACCTTGAGACACACTTCTTTAAAAAATTGATGTTTTCACCCTTTTCAACCTTTCAGTCATATTCAAAACATTGTTGATTTTGATGGGTTTCCTTTCAGCACCAAAGATATGATCAATATTGGTTGAATCATAAGCAAGAAAAAAAATTCAAAACAAAATGTAAGCCCACCCAGACGACAAAGTATTTACAGCAGCGAATGTAAAAGAGCCTTTCAGAATACAAGTTAACAAACCAAGGCCATCAGAAATAAACACAAATATACCACCAGAATTAATTAAAAATGCACAAAGCTCAATTTCGAACCAAATACACCAGATTTAATAAAAAAAAAGATGCAACAAATAATGCAGAATCACACCCGACTTTACAAAAAAAAAAAAACAGAAAATTCTGAAATCAAATTTCTACACAAAGCAGAACACAATATAGATTTCTCATCAGAATTCAGAAGACATCCCATCCAGATACGCAGCCGTAATGAGTCGTCTTTAAATGAAGTTTGAATAAATGTTCGTTTATTTTGTTAAGTTTTTTCTTTAAGCCATGTGTGTACTTGCATTTTTGGAAGATTTTTATTAAGTTTCAAATTTAACTTTTTCTTATGAATTATAAACTTGGTTAGTAGTCAAACTTGGTCACATATCAGAGTTCCAAAAGAATGCAAACATATTAGTAAGTAAAGGTATCTACTGAAGCTTATTGAAAATATTTCAAAGTATTTCTACATCACCTCAGCAGGTTTAGATACTTCACTTAAAAAAAAAACTAGATTCCCAGTCAATTAAGAAGTCTTTAATAGACCATAAACTTCATGTGGTTAAAAAAAAAACTAAGGGTGCTGATTATCGACCGCTCTTAAGCTTATATGCCTCTAACATAACTCAAATATTTTTACTTTATACACAGTTTATTTTGAAAGTTTTCAAACAAAGTTTTGGGTGAGAGTTCTATGATAACTTAATAGTGGTCATGAACACTCATAAAGTTTTATGAGCGCTCATAAATATAGACTTTTATAACTTGGTGACTATGTTTATGAGTGCCGGCCTTAACTTTATTAATGCTCGATAAAAATTCTTTGAAGTCTTTTAAAAGTCTTTTGCATTATTTGGGTTCTTTTGAATGCTTTGAAACATTGAAGTTATTGCAGTCATTTGTTTGCTTTAAAGAACCCGATGTCAATACAAAAACTTAGTTGAGCAAATTAGTAGGATTAGGAAATTGTGCGTCCTAGTTTCAAAAAACTTGCTGTTATGTTTAAGGCTTTTTAAAATGTCCGTCAAGTTAGCATTACCACTTCAAAATTTTTAAAATCTAATAATTGGATTATTTGTCGTAAATTTGTCGTAAATTTGTCGTGAAAGAAAAAAATTTGTCGCGCTTGTTTTTTAAAAATTAACCCCTGGTAATGCTAACTTGACAGTCAAGTTAGCACTACCACCCCTCAAAATAGGGTAAAATGAACTCAAACAAGAAAAATAAATATGTGAGAATTTGTCGTAAATTTGTCGTAAATATATCGTAAAAGAAAAAAAAAATGTCGCACTTATTTTTTAAAAAATAACCCAAAATCGATTTTTTTCCTTTTTATTTCAATAAATCCAGCACTACCATATGAAAACTTTTTATTCTTTTTGGGTTTTGGTATGGAATTTGTTTAAACAATTGTCGTAACATGTCTTTAAATAAGTTGTGTCAAAAAATAATTTGTCGCGCCATTTTTTTTATAAAAAATTCCTTGAACATGACAAAAACCCCTAGAATAGCATTTTTTTTTCTATAAATCCAGCACTACCATATGAAAACTTTTTATTCTTTGTGGTTTTTGGTATGGAATTTGTTTAAACAATTGTCGTAACATGTCTTTAAATAAATTATATCAAAAAATAATTTGTCGTGCCTTTTTTTCTATAAAAATTCCCTTGAATATGACAAAAAGCCCCAAAATCGATATTTGTCCCTTTTTTCAATAAATCCAGCACTACCATATGAAAACTTTTTATTCTTTTTGGTTTTTGGTTTTTGACACAATTTATTTAAAGACATGTTACGACAATTGTTTAAACAAATTCCATACCAAAAACCACAAAGAATAAAAAGTTTTCATATGGTAGTGCTGGATTTATTGAAAAAAATGCAATTTTTGGAGTTTTTGTCATATTGAAGGAATTTTTTATAGAAAAAATGGCGCGACAAATTATTTTTTGACACAACTTATTTAAAGACATGTTACGACAATTGTTTAAACAAATTCCATACCAAAAACCTAAAAGAATAAAAAGTTTTCATATGGTAGTGCTGGATTTATTGAAAAAAATGCAATTTTTGGAGTTTTTGTCATATTGAAGGAATTTTTTATAGAAAAAATGGCGCGACAAATTATTTTTTGACACAACTTATTTAAAGACATGTTACGACAATTGTTTAAACAAATTCCATACCAAAAACCTAAAAGAATAAAAAGTTTTCATATGGTAGTGCTGGATTTATTGAAAAAAATGCAATTTTTGGAGTTTTTGTCATATTGAAGGAATTTTTTATAGAAAAAATGGCGCGACAAATTATTTTTTGACACAACTTATTTAAAGACATGTTACGACAATTGTTTAAACAAATTCCATACCAAAAACCTAAAAGAATAAAAAGTTTTCATATGGTAGTGCTGGATTTATTGAAAAAAATGCAATTTTTGGAGTTTTTGTCATATTGAAGGAATTTTTTATAGAAAAAATGGCGCGACAAATTATTTTTTGACACAACTTATTTAAAGACATATTACGACAATTGTTTAAACAAATTCCATACCAAAAAAGACAAAGAATAAAAAGTTTTCATATGGTAGTGCTGGATTTATTGAAAAACAGGGACAAATATCGATTTTGGGGCTTTTTGTCATATTCAAGGGAATTTTTATAGAAAAAAAGGCGCGACAAATTATTTTTTGACACAACTTATTTAAAGACATGTTACGACAATTGTTTAAACAAATTCCATACCAAAAACCACAAAGAATAAAAAGTTTTCATATGGTAGTGCTGGATTTATAGAAAAAAATGCTATTTTAGGGGTTTTTGTCATATTCAAGGAATTTTTTATAAAAAAAATGGCGCGACAAATTATTTTTTGACACAACTTATTTAAAGACATGTTACGACAATTGTTTAAACAAATTCCATACCAAAAACCACAAAGAATAAAAAGTTTTCATATGGTAGTGCTGGATTTATTGAAAAAAATGCTATTTTAGGGGTATTTGTCAAATGCAAGGAAATTTTTATAAAAAAAATGGCGCGACAAATTATTTTTTGACACAACTTATTTAAAGACATGTTACGACAATTGTTTAAACAAATTCCATACCAAAAAACACGAATAAAAAGTTTTCATATGGTAGTGCTGGATTTATAGAAAAAAAATGCTATTTTAGGGGTTTTTGTCATATTCAAGGAATTTTTTATAAAAAAAAATGGCGCGACAAATTATTTTTTGACACAACTTATTTAAAGACATGTTACGACAATTGTTTAAACAAATTCCATACCAAAAACCACAAAGAATAAAAAGTTTTCATATGGTAGTGCTGGATTTATTGAAAAAAATGCTATTTTAGGGGTATTTGTCAAATGCAAGGAAATTTTTATAAAAAAAATGGCGCGACAAATTATTTTTTGACACAACTTATTTAAAGACATGTTACGACAATTGTTTAAACAAATTCCATACCAAAAACCACAAAGAATAAAAAGTTTTCATATGGTAGTGCTGGATTTATAGAAAAAAATGCTATTTTAGGGGTTTTTGTCATATTCAAGGAATTTTTTATAAAAAAAATGGCGCGACAAATTATTTTTTGACACAACTTATTTAAAGACATGTTACGACAATTGTTTAAACAAATTCCATACCAAAAACCACAAAGAATAAAAAGTTTTCATATGGTAGTGCTGGATTTATTGAAAAAAATGCTATTTTAGGGGTATTTGTCAAATGCAAGGAAATTTTTATAAAAAAAATGGCGCGACAAATTATTTTTTGACACAACTTATTTAAAGACATGTTACGACAATTGTTTAAACAAATTCCATACCAAAAAACACGAATAAAAAGTTTTCATATGGTAGTGCTGGATTTATAGAAAAAAAATGCTATTTTAGGGGTTTTTGTCATATTCAAGGAATTTTTTATAAAAAAAAAATGGCGCGACAAATTATTTTTTGACACAACTTATTTAAAGACATGTTACGACAATTGTTTAAACAAATTCCATACCAAAAACCACAAAGAATAAAAAGTTTTCATATGGTAGTGCTGGATTTATTGAAAAAAATGCTATTTTAGGGGTATTTGTCAAATGCAAGGAAATTTTTATAAAAAAAATGGCGCGACAAATTATTTTTTGACACAACTTATTTAAAGACATGTTACGACAATTGTTTAAACAAATTCCATACCAAAAAACACAAAGAATAAAAAGTTTTCATATGGTAGTGCTGGATTTATTGAAATAAAAAGGAAAAAAATCGATTTTGGGTTATTTTTTAAAAAATAAGTGCGACATTTTTTTTTTCTTTTACGATATATTTACGACAAATTTACGACAAATTCTCACATATTTATTTTTCTTGTTTGAGTTCATTTTACCCTATTTTGAGGGGTGGTAGTGCTAACTTGACTGTCAAGTTAGCATTACCAGGGGTTAATTTTTAAAAAACAAGCGCGACAAATTTTTTTCTTTCACGACAAATTTACGACAAATAATCCAATTATTAGATTTTAAAATTTTTGAAGTGGTAATGCTAACTTGACGGACATCTTTTTAAAAGTATTTAAACATTGTGATAATTCAACAGCAGAAATCCAAAAACTCTATCTTTTTTAATAAAAACGAAAAATCAATAAATTCAAATTATTCAAAATGGGTTGAGCACGACAACCCGCTTATTAAAATCTCGCGTTCGCAAACACGCCATTACAAAATTTCGTAATTATAAAAAAAAATGAGAGATTTCGTTATTCGAGACTTTAGTTTGCGGGATTTTGTACATCTCCCTCTTTAAATCAGGCAATAGACTCTTAAAGACTTAATTTCATAAAAAAAACTCATATTCAAACACTGATTTCAAATTTTTAACAATTTTCATAGCTTAAGTTGCAATTTTTATTTTTAATTGAAGTATATTTGTCAACCTCTATCGTAATTTAAAAATGTTAAACACTGCCATAGAACATCAGTTTTGATGTCATTTTGTGTTTTCCAAGAAAATTACTCTTCCTTGACTTTTTTAAACAACTTAAAAAAAAACAACGTTTAAAGTTAACCTTCTTGAATATTATGACATCAATGTCAATAAAAATAAACGATCGATGTAATTGTTCGTTTACTTTTTATTCAAAATGTTGATATACCTACTGACTAAAAAGCAAACACTCGTTATGATATATAAAAATATAAACTACCATAGGAATCATAGTTCAATTTATAAAATATACGAGTATCTATATGTACATATGAACACACATATGTACATAACGTTACATGTCTTACCTACTATCGTAGGTCAGTCAGCTAATTGCTATATAGTACAGTAAAATTAGAATTGTAAATGGAAAAAAATAGCGGCAAGCTGAAATTTTGCAGGTCGTTTCGGGGGTAGGTATACAACTTAAATCTAAGTTGGCGACCTCCTTCCCCTTGCAGGGGCGGTGCCACGCCCACTTTTCTTAAATCCTGGTTTCTGAAGAAACGGCTGCACCGATATGAATGAAATTTTCATAATTTGTTAATATAGTCGTAGAAAAAATTAAAAAAATTGTTAAAGTAAAATCCGCCTACTGCCACGCCCACTTTTCTTCTTTCTTTGTTTCTCGAAAATGGCTCCTACGATTTGCATGAAATTTTCAGAGTTTATTCTTATGAACGAGAACAAAATTTAAAACAAAATTTCATTTAAGTCCGCCCACTACCACGCCCACTTTTTATATCTTGATTTCTCAGAAACTGATTTGGAGTTCTCATACTAGTGATATAAAGATTTGCGAAGCACTTTTGGTTTAGTGAAACCCACAGGTATAGTCACGCTCCTCTTTCATATATATTTATTAATTTCTACGAACTGTATTAGGGAGTAACGATTTAGTTTTTGAATAAAAATAAAAACCCAAATCAGGCCTCGAAGTCTTCAGATTGATGAAAATCATTTAATTGAGTTCTTTCATAGCGTAAGGATTTGTTCTTAATTTCGCAGCTAAATGGACAATCATTGTACTATTATATGTATATCGATTAAAAAAGCACTTTCAGTAAGATCCGCCCACTAAGCGCTCCGACTTTTCTTCAATATTGTCTCTGTAAGACGGCTATTTGGAGTGTGTAGAACTTTCAAGTCTTGTTTTTTCGAGCGAGACTTACAATTAGTATTATTCATCAGAGTGTTCATAAGGTTGTGGGAAATCCAATTGTTTTGATTATGCACATCACTTTAACTTTTTTTAATTTTTTTCTCGTACATAAGAATTAACTCTCAGAATTTCATACAAATCGTAAGAGGGGTTTCCGAGGAATAAGGACATGAGAAAAGTGGGCGTGACAGTGGGCGGATTTTACTACAACCAATTTGAGATTTTTTTCATCCATAAGAACCAACTCTTAAAATTTCATGGAAATCCTTGGAGCAGTTTATTAGAAACAAAGAAATAAGAAAAGTGGGCGTGGCAGTGGGCGGATTTTACTTTAACAATTTTCTTAATTTTTTCTACGACTATATTAACAAATTATGAAAATTTCATTCATATCGGTGCAGCCGTTTCTTCAGAAACCAGGATTTAAGGAAAGTGGGCGTGGCACCGCCCCTGCAAGGGGTAGGAGGTCGCCAACTTAGATTTAAGTTGTATACCTACCCCCGAAACGACCTGCAAAATTTCAGCCTGCCGCTATTTTTTTCCATTTGGTCAGTAGTAAAATTTCTCTATTTACTGGACTAATATGAGCTGGTAAATAAATTAAATGAAAGAAAGCGCACCCATTCATCCATTTTATTTCCAACCCTTTTCCGACTTGAATTTATAATCCCGAAAATAAATCTTATCTTGATAGAGAATGGCTTCGGGGTGAGTCAAGTATAAAACTAAGGGAAGGGGTGAGTTGGGAAGGTTTAGTTTAAATAATATCGATCGATTTTATTCTTGATATATATTTAGTTCACCTCCTATCCTCTCATACTACACTCCGTGTCACTTGAATGAAGTCAAAGAAAATTCTTCAAATGTTACTTTCATTATTTTACTTTTATTGTGATTTGCAACTATCAATTGATAGTTGGTAAACATTGAAGTTCGATAGTTAACAATCCAATTGATATAAGTGATAATGATGCAAATTGTTGTGGTTTACAAGAAAATTGTCATTTTTCAATGAAAAGATGAGCAGTTTTTTAATAAATTGAATTTTAAAATACAGGATTTGATTTATCAACTATCAACTGATAGTTGTAACTCACAATAAAAATGATATTTGATGGATCTAAAATTTTATTTATATCCTTTATTTTGAAAGTAGACTCTAAACTCAAAGAAAACGAAAGTCTAAGCGCATGCAGATTTTGAAGAAATTAACTAAATTTGAAAACCTTTAATAGGTAAAGGTAGATAACTTAAAAATATGTATCTACTCTTTTATTTTTTAACACAATTTATTGAATTTTTGTTTCATTTTGAAAATCCCTATAAAACTTTGTTGAATACGTTTAAGAAACTTCGAATTCAGCTTAAGGAAAATGTAGTTAATGTGAGAAGTTTTACAAAAAAAAAAACCATTGATATCAATTGACTGACACGGAGTGTTTGTAATATTTCATTTTCATACTCAATCTGTCGTTAAACTTAACTTCGTACAGTTTTTATTTTTTTTTTATTTTATTTAATACTTCAACTAAGATAAACATTTAGTCACATTTTTACATTGGTGTGGTTATGCAATGAATCCATTGTCAACTTTGTATGCACCTCTATATAAGTATGTATGTAGAAACTACATTCAAAAATGTAATACGAACAAGAAAAAACTCAGGTGGTTAAGTAATTGTATTGCACCATATCTTTGTATTTGTAGTGCAATTTTTAGATAAGAAACTGCATTTATTTTACAATGTATCTGGCGGTAGCAAGAAATAAGGTTAAGACTAAAAATAAAATATACTTGGCTTATCTTATAAGAACGTGTTTTCTTTATAATTTCACGAATCTTTTTTAACTTTTTTTTTTGATACAAAATACCTGAAAATTAATCATCATGAAGGCGGATTTTGCTACTGACACTCTTTCTAGCAAAAAGCAGTTGGTTGTAATTTTTTTTTTTTTTTTTCATTTTGGAATATATCGATTGAATGCATTTTAGATGAGACACAAAAAGTTATCGCTGATGGCTCGGTGGACTACAAAGGCATTTTAATTTTTTTTTAATTAAATTCAGCGAAAGACACGAAGGGGCAAAGGTGAATTTAGATTTAAGGCGTGGGTTAGCAAGAAGTAGATAGACAAAATTATAGTAGAAATGTTATGTAAAAGACAAAGGATAGAACAGAGAGGAAAAATTCATTTTTATTGGTAATATAATTCAAACAATTAAAATGCGAAAAAAAACATGCCGAAGCTTTGTCACTATTTTATTTTATTTTGGACAAAATTACAACAGCAACCTTTGAGGTTTTCATGACCCGAAAAATCAATGTTTTCGAAATTTAACAATCTTTAAGGTTGCAATATTTTATAGAACTGAGAAGATCTCGTATTGAAAAGAAGTGTTGAGCTTCTTCTAGCGAATATTATTATCATCTATGGAAAAAGAACAAATTATATTTTGACAACTTCGCCACGCGCCCTTTAGAGACTAATAGCCAAAAACTGGTGTTTTTAAGAATTGGCCAAATTTATAAGTAATAATACCATTTAAATGATCACTTTTAATGTTTTTTTTTTTAAGAAGGTCACATGGCCTAAAAATTTCATTCAAAGGTTTTCGAAAAAAAAAAATATTTTCAGTATTTGATATTCCAAAAAAAGCAACTTAACCATTTATTGAAATGGTGATATCTTCTACGAGATAAGCGGCGAAAAAACTCTAACCTTTTCTGTAGAAAATTGCATGTTCTACAAGTTTTATGTCAAATAAATTGGGTACAAAATCTCGCAAATCAAAATTTCGCATTCGAAATCTCGAATCTCAAAATACCAAAAATTAAAATCTCAGGCGAGATTTTGATTAAAAAATGCATCTGAGGCAATGCAATTAAATTTTGTGAGATTTTGATTTGCGAGATTTCAGCTGCAAAATACTTACCTACTCTGTGGTAGGTGTTTTGGAAAAGCCGGGTGCCATTCGTTACTGTGAGATTTGAATTCGCAAGATTTTAAATTGCGAAATTTTGGTTGAAATGTTTTGGATTTGAGAGGTAAATGATAAATTGTTAAAAGCGAGATTTTCTAATTGCGAGAATATGAAAAACAAGATTTTGAATTTTTGATATTTCGATATTTGAGATTTTTTCACACCACTTCCGCACAACGAATAGCTTTTGATGCGCAAACGATTTGACCATGAACTTTCGGTGAGTGTACCTAATGCCAAAATAAAGACAATTGCATTTAAAAGCTTTCGTTTTCGCAGGCTGGCCTTTTATTGTACATTTTTCCTGGACTTAAACTAGTTTTTGAATAGAATAATAATCAACTGGCTGCCACTATTGACCGAAGCTAAATTTGCACTTTTTGTTGCGTTTTCTATCACTTTTTCGAGCATCTTGGATGGTAAGGTTATATGTAAAAGAAGACAATCTTTTGTGAATGCAATCATAAACAATCATTTATTGAATTTAATTGAAAGATTGCATTCACTGTCTTCGGTTTGTGAGTGTGACTGCGACTTCAAATTCTACAATCACTATTCATCTGACCTTAAAAAGATTGCAGTCATTTTATTCTCCATTCATCTTACAGCAATCGCATTCTTTGCATTCTTTAACATTTATTGCATTCATTTACATTGTTTGCATTCTTTGCAATCAATGAATGCAGAGAACGCAAATGAATGCAAGGAATTCGAAGATTGTGAAATGAATGCAAAAGAATGCAAATAATGCAAAAGAATGCAAAGAATTGTAAAATTAATGCAAAAGAATGCCAAGAATGCATGCATTCCCAAATGACAGCATCCAATTGATTGTTGCAAGATGAGTGAGGGAAGAAATGATAGCAATCTTAAAGTCAAATGAATGGTGATTGCAGAATTTGAAGTCACAGTCTGAAAGTGAAGTCAATGAATGCAATCTTTAAATTTAAGTCACAAAAGATTGATGCATTCTTTTAAAACCTAGTCAGGTGGTATAGGTATAGTTCAGCACGAATGTTTGTCTTGAGCTCGATAATAGCTAAGACTTGCTGCGGCACATTTTGCTTTTCAATAAGCCCGACAAAACGAAGACCGGAGAATTCAAATCAAGAGATCTAGGTGGCCACTCAATGTCACCATTTTTTGACAGGACACGTCCATGGATTCTTTGTTGCAGAAACTACATTTTTTGATTTGCAGTGTGGAATTGCGCACCGTCGCGTCTTCATGAATCCAGTAACCTTACAAACCTTATTTAAACATTTTTGGGCACATTATAATGAGCCAATATCCACCGATATCTATTCCCATCGACTTTTTCAACCTTCTCTAAAGAAAAATGGCCCAATGTTGATGGTTTTGGAGCAAATGCGTATGTATGTGAAATAGTCCTCATCGGTTATGAAAAAAATTAGCTTCCAAAAATTAGGTTCATTGTTAACCATTCGAGGACTGTTTGGTCGTATTCCAAGCGACAACGTGGACAGTCTGTCAGCAAATATTATTTGAATCAATTGCACTTTATTCGGAAATATGTAAATGTAAATAATTCTTCAAAATGCGCCACAAGGTGATGGTTTCGTTCCACAAATCGAAATGGATGGTTTAAAAAAATTATAAAGAAATCTTAGCAGGAAATGTTAACGAAAGCCATCCACACAAAAAAAGCAACGGAAAATCAAAGATTTCTAAATTGCGCAAAACTATTTTTGGGAGCAAAGACAGTCTCAAGACATGAACAAACGAAATAAAGAAGAGGCTTAAGGCGTGCTTAAAAAGTCGTTTTGATTCAAAACAGGCAGATCTTGCCATAACCTTTATTTTTTTACTTTATTCCGTTTGAGACTATTTTGAGACTAAAAGTTTTGCTCCGAAAAAAGTTATGTGCAATTTAGCAACAACAAAAAACAAGTCTTTGATTTTTCGATTTTGCTTATATCGTTTTAGAAAAAGGTTTTATTATTTAATTTTAATGTATATTTGGATAGAGTATGATAACTCGGGTGATAAGAAAAAATAACGGTTTTTTGCAGAGCATTTAGATACCTACAAGCATTTTACAATGGGACAGGGGAGTCTATTTCGTTCCATTCAGCGGGAGGGGCAATTTTCTAAAAAAAAAACATTTTAAATGGCAAATACAAAATTTACAAATAACGGTGATACTTAGGCCCTGGCCACGTAGTGAGCGGCAAGAGGCAAAGCGGCAGAGCGGCAAGTTCTAGTTCTGAATATGTCGTTACCAAGTAACGTAATATAAAAACATAATCAAACAATCATTTTATTTTATTTCGTTCAAAGAACTCAAAAAAACCGCCGCTCAGGATTGAATAAAAAATAAAACAGAATCTAAATCAAAGCAATGCCGCTCTGCCGCTCAGAATTGCCGCTATCCGCTGCCGCTCACTGCGTGGCCAATAAGTTGTTTCGCTACTGATATGGATTCTGGCATTGTCCTGCTGAAAAATCCAAGTTCTCTCCTGGTGATCTACCAAAAAAGGTACCAAACTGCGTCGGAAAACTTGAACATAATCTCTGCTGTTTATTTTTGATGACGTGTATTGCATTTCTCCAGAAAAAATGAAATTTAGATGGTCCTGATGGTTTGCACTCTTATTGGCGTGACTTACGAAAGGAACCGCGATATTTTTATAGGCGAAATTTTGGTGGCGGCTCAGAGATGATGTGGGGCGCTTTCTCAACGAAGGGGTGCGTGGAAATGCAATAAATTTCTTCGAAAATGAATAGCAGAGATTATGTTTAAGTTTTCCGACGCAGTTTGGTACCTTTTTTGGTAGATCACCATGAGAAAACTTGGATTTTTCAGCAGGACAATGCCAGAATCCATATCAGTAGAGAAACAATTTATTGGTTGGGAATAAATTCTATTGATTTAATGAACTGGCCCGCATGCTCTCCCGATGTAAACCCTATTTAGAATCTCTGGAGAGTTTTTGTCAGAAGAATATACGCGGAAAGAAGGACGTATGAGACGATCAGAGCTTAAACACGCTCCTCTTGATGAATGGCTTAAAATCAAGCCAGAACTTTTGGATAAATTGATAAAATCTATGAAAAAAAAGAGTTTTTGAGTTGATTCTTGCCAAAGGTTCCCAAATCAATTATTAGTTTCGGTTCTTCATTTACTTTTATAAATTATTGAAACAATGGGTTATAAATTTGAAACACCTGATTTTTGTTATTTTTGTATTACTAAGAAATAAAAATACACTTGTAACGTTTTTGAAATTAACTTTTTGTTGTAATTAACTGCCATGACCATTACTATTATTCCCTATCATTTTTTTTTAAATCATGTATAGACGACAACAAAATTAACGATTTTTAAAGTGGGTTATAAATCTGAACCGCACTGTATTATTCTCTTTATTCCAAATTTTGAGACTATATACAACATATTTGTTGTTATTTTTGTTACCCTTATTAGTTTTTAAACGAATACTGAAATCTAGATGGTTTTAAGTCTACTAGTTTTCGAGAAAACTACTTTTCATTATTTTTATTTATGTCCAAATCAAAACCAGTGCATGTAATTTTTGGCTGCATAGTATAGGGTTGATGTTCTTTATACAAAACCTTTTCGCCACTTTTACACACTCTTATTCTTATTATGAAATGTTAGACTTGCAAAAAAAAAAAATCATCCATTTGTATCTTTCCAATTTATTGGTTAAAAGCTTTTTTGTCCATCTCTCAAATAGGTTCATGATTTTTTGTTAAATTGCAAAAAGTGTTGATAGAAAATATGATGTCTTATATAGAAATGACGTTTAGTACGGTATAAACCAAAAAATATCCTTCGTCCTTGAAAAGAAAATTAGCTTTGTTTTATCTGGCTAGACACAAGTTTAAGTAAAATTTTCCATTATCTTGGAGAGTATCGTGTCGATTGAGGTTAAAAACGAAGACAGAATGGAAAAGGATAGGCTAATGTACATTCAGAATGGTGAATGAAATGAGCTTAACCATAACCAAATTTCGATTGTCTCGCTAACATATCGACTTTCGAGTTTACACATTGCTACACCTTACCTAGAGGTGTGACTTTTTTAAGGTGACATTTTGATTCACATAAAAAGGCGAAAGTTTTTTTTTAAGATTTAAAGATAATGAGAGAGACACGAGGAGCATCAAAAAATGATAAGGATAACCCTCAAATGGCAACAAGACAATGGATTGGTAGTCGGATAAGTAACTTAGTAGGTAATAGATTTCAGAAAATTCTAAGGAGTTTTTGACCTAACTACTATCTTGTTCTTAAGCATTCTGAAACAAAATTAACACATTATCGAACATCTGACATCGTACATTTGATATTTAAAAAGCTAAACAGCTTATTAAAAAGTTGATTAAGCCCAAAAATGATTAGGATTATGAAAATTTTCATAACAAAAAATTAGACAATTGCGTGAATATTTACTGATTTGTTCCTTTAATTCGGTTTCTCTAAGAAAGCACTTAAACTTTGTTAACTGATGCGTGACAACTCTTTGATAATCTTAAAATATAAAAAAAACAAAAGAAGTAAAGAAACTATAAGAACAAAATCCATAACACATTTCTAAAACGGAAACAATTAAATGTTGTAAAAAAAAAAACATGAATCAGGTCTTTTCTATTCTTGTAAGAACCCCAAAACCTCATCCACATTTTGCCTAAGCCTAATACAATAATGAAATTCTTGAAAAAGAAAGAAAATAAAGTACGTTTGTGTTGTATGTGTGTGTGTATGTGTTTTTTGTTATAATTTTTGAAGGTTTCATTTTGTAAAAAGTAATTATGAATTTTGTTTCCAAAAGTTTTATTTTTTTTTTTTTCACATTGAAGAGCCGCAGTAATTGTTCTTTTTTTCTTTCTTTTGTTATTAAAGGTTCATTACGAAGGCATTTTTTTTTTAATGTTTCTTGCATAAGATTTTGAATTACTTAAGTTATGGTATACACGCATAAATCACAAATACCAAAAAAAAAACGGGAGGCAGAGGGTAAAGAAGGTTCTATAAGAAGCTTGCGCTTATTAAATAATTAATAATATTCTAAGGTAGAAAGATGGAAGTATAGTATTTATAAGTAAGAATTCGTAGATTTTTGTATAAAAACAAAAACAAAAAAAATGATTCTCCAAGTGGTTTTCTTTTTTCTTTGTTTTATAAGCCTCTTGATGCTTAAGTGGACATGTCTGCAAGGCATTATTGCTACAAATGGAATCTTATCTTGATTAAAAGTTTGTATCTGTCTGGAAAAAAATCTTTGATGATGGGAGGCATTTATACGTCTCCAATAATATGGAGTTCCCATACTTATACAAATTATTTTTCTATAGTTAATCTCAAGTTAGGGATGTTTCACGAAATATGTAAGTTTCCAAATCAAGACGTAGTAGATAGTCATGTACAGGGCCGGACAAGCTATACGTGCAAGCGGTGCAAATGCATAGGGCGCTGAACACAATGGGTGCATTGAGCAAGTATAAAGAAAGCCACTACCACTACCTTCCTATACTTTTCTTGTTTTCAATTCTTTTAAATAGCTCACACCAATATTCTAATCCAGTCTTATTATGATAACTAAAAACAGATATCAACTATTCCAAAAATATGTCAATGGGTCTTGTGAATAAAAAAAAAGCTAAGACTAGAACTTGGATTTTTGAGTCAAATCTAGGTTTTGTGTGATTCAAAACAAGCATAAGCTAGAAACTAAAAGATGTCTTCTAGTAATAGCTATTTTAAAATAGCTAAAGCAAGATTCATATTTTATAAAATTTGTTATCGAACTGTTTATGCACAATCTACCTACATAGGTATAGGTAGTTAAATACCAGATTTCTATAGAAATTTTTATGATTTATTATTTTTATTTGGAAAATTATATATATTCTTTAGGGAAAACAAGATCTCAATAGGTTCAGCTTAAAAGGCTATTTGGAACGCGTGATTCATTTAGAACCAATTTCTTACTTGTATTTTAAATAAGAAACATAAAATGGAATTGGATAGTGGAATCTTTATTATGACCCCAAAGAACAATCTCTGACATTAACTTCTTGAATATAATTTCATTCAAATATTGGCCGCGACTACGACAGAAGTTCTAATTTTGGATCACTCTTTCCAACATTGCGACGGTATATATCTGCATGGGCCCAAGGACATCGTGACATACCTATATGGGAACGAAATGGCAGATGAATTGGCCAGAAACGGACCATCTCTTGACCCAAGCAGGAAAAAAGAAGAATTTGCCAGAGATTCCTAAAAGTTACCAACGACAGATGGTCATTAAATTGATACCTGTCGTATTTCAAAGAACTTATGGCCTGATATTTCAAAGAAAAAACCGAATATTTACTCAAGGCAAACAGGCCTCAAAATATTAAAGAATGAGGCCTACCAATCAATGCTGCAGACTAAAACCAGTGCTGCTGAGAGAGCCGCTCGGGAGCTCTAGGGGCAAAAACGAAGGGAGGGACGCCGACTTCTCAGGAGGAAAAAGAGATAGCATGCGAAGCGGGCGGTTGAGTCTATTGAGGACTGTAACGGCAGGGGGTATGTTTGAAAGTTCTACTGAAGGGTGAGGCAATCTACCCAGGGCTACAAGGCTAGAATGGAAGCCTGCCGACATGAGAGTGAGAATATGGTGGTAGACACACAGTCCGTGCTGAGGATTTGGAAGCAGCACTTCTCAAGGCTGCTAAGCGGCGAAGATGGCCAAAATTCCGCTTTAAGACAGGACACTTCATTCAACCTGGACGATGATGGTCAACATTTCCGTCCACCCGACCTAAATGAAGTGCGGTTAGCGATGGCCAAGCTTATAGCGTACAAGTCTGCTGGTGTGAATGGCCTTCCAGCCGAGCTATTTAAAGCAGGGGGAGATTACTTGATAGGGAGTATACACCAACTTATCTCCAAAATTCGGTCGCATGAAAGTATGCCCGATCAATGGAACCTCGGTATAGTGTGCCCCATCCACAAGAAAGGAGATGCTCTGACCTGTGCCAACTACAGAGGTATAAGTCTCCTCAACGTCGCATACAAAATCCTGTCATCTGTACTCTGTGATCGCTTAAAACCGTTTGTCAACGATCTGATCGGCCCCTATCAGTGTGGTTTTAGGCCCGACAATACAACCGTCGATCAAATGTTCACACTACGACAGATTTTGGAAAAAACCCAGGAGTTTCAAATCGATACACACCACCGCTTTATCGATTTCAAAGTCGCATATGATAGCGTAGATAGAGAAGAACTATACAGAGTCATGTCGTATCTCGGCATCCCTGCCAAACTCGTCCGCTTGAGCAGGATGACGATATAGAAGTCTCGCTGCTCCGTCAAATTTGGTAAGAACACCACCGAACCCTTTGATGTCGAGAAAGGTTTGAGACAAGGCGACACGTTATCATGCAACCTGTTCAACATCGTTCTTAAAGAAATTGTACCCAACTCGCAAGTCAACAACAGAGGTATGATTTTTCAAAAGTCCGTTCAACTACTTGCTTATGCAGATGATATTGACATCATTGGGAGAACGAAGCGAGCGGTTCCCGGCGCGTTTGCAAGTATTGAATCGGAGGCAGCGATAATGGGCTTGGCTGTTAATGAGGACAAGATGATGAGAAAGGAATTTCAACATCGTCGACTCGGGCAAAACGTCACGATGGATAGGTACAAGTTGTACAACTTCGAAGTCGTCAAGGACTTTGTCTACCTGGGCTCCACTATTACATCGCAAAATGACACCAGTGCAGAGATCAAACGAAGAATTACTCTTGCCAACCGCTGTTTCTTCGGACTAAGAAGGCATTCGAGTAGTGAAGCCTTCTCTCAAAGAACCAAGGAGACCTTATATAAGACACTAATCATCCCGGTCCTGCTTTATGGGGCAGAAGAATGGACCCTGTCAAAAACGGATGAGGATCTGCTTGGGTGCTTTGGTGTCACAAGAGGTTGAGGCCGTTGTCCACCCTGGACTGTAAATGCCATCTAAAGTAAAGTAAAGTAAAGTAAGTAAACAGGCCTCAACTGTCCCTTTTGGTTAGAATCCTTACAGGTCACAACATAATGGGAGCCCACTTAAGCAGAATGGACATCGGCTCATCTGATTTGTGGATAGGGAGTCAGGATGAAGGGGCAGAAGAGGGCTCATTCCACTTCCTCTGTGAATGCCCAGCCTAGCCAGATTTATAAAAAACAGCCCTCGGAGAATACTTTTTCGAAGAACTGGGCGACGACACGTCTCGTTTATGTCACTAAGAAACATTCTTAAATTCACTCAGAATTCAGGATGGTTCAGGGAGGCCCCATACCCCAACTGATCAATTTCCTTACCCCTCTTTATACCTACATTGCCTACACCTTGAGGAGCGAAATGGATCCATTGTGAGGTTAGGCGTCCTTCTCGAATCATCACTCCTTTTAACCTAACTTAACCAACCTAAGGTTGGGGTTCGTTCCGTTGTCGCGTCGGGATGACTTCCCGGCTCCTTTCAGTAAATGATTAGCAAAGTAACAACAAGTCGCGTATACGACCGAATTTGCTTTTAAGGAACTAACAAACGAAATAAGGACAGCGAACTTCGGATCTGCACTGAAATGTTCTGTCGGTCTTTAGACCCGGTGCAGCCGAACATTAAGCGGAGGTCCTAGACTGCTACAAAGCAGATATCAACGCCATCCAAAAAGTGCTATAGGGATGGCTCAGGCAATTGAAAACTGATAGACTGTGATATCTACTACGGCAACTGTTACCGACGACAAGGGCAGTTTTTTTGGGTTTGGATTCGTCATAAGACGCAGACTTAGGCAAGAATACAATTCGCATCAAGACTAAATTCGGCAATATCAGCCTCATATGAGCATATGACCCCACGGAAGAGAAAAATGATAACACTAAGGACGAGTTCTACAAGTTCCTGGAAAAGACACATGAGCAGAGCAGTGCCCTAGCTACGACATTAAAATTGTCTTGGGTGATTTTAGGAAGAGAAAACGTCTTTGGTGGCACAATCGGAGCATGTAAGCTGCACCTCACCACCTCTGATAACGGACTCAGGTTAATGAATTTTGCTGATGCAGGGCGACACGTTGTGTAGCTAGTACACGCAGTTCCTACATTTCGGTATCCACAAGGGGACATGGCGATCTCCTGGTCAATCAACCGTCAATCAGATTGATCTACCGACGTGATCTACCGATCTACCGACGCGACGCAAGGCACTTCGCCACTATCAAAGGTGTCCGAAAATTGCGAGGAGCTTATCTTGAGTATGACCACTACCTCATTTTAGCAAAAACAAATGCTACGAGTATCCAGACCCAAGCCAAAACAGAGAGAGAAAATTCAACGTTGGACGGCTAAGGCCACAAGAGATCACCAGGCCCTTTTCCGATCGCGTCTCTCGCGCCCTCTTAAATAGTCCTTTGCCACCAACTTTAAACATCCACAACCAGTGGAAGCATATTCAAGAAGCCATCAGAGATGCCACGTCTGACGCGCTTGGCCATACACGACCACCATAACGACGAAAATTTCGGCAAGTACATGCAGCCAAACACCAGGCAAACCCAACGACACTGCATATAAAGACCAAAGCTGCTCGCGAGCTCCTACGAGCAGAAGAGGAGACAGCAACACCGGCTTCCCAGAATGAAAAAGGAGGATCATGAGAAGCCCATGATCGAGGAAATAGAGGGATGGCATTGCAGGAACGAAGTTCGGACATTATACCAAATAGCAAAAAATACCCTCCAAAGGCAGCAAGGCCCGAATCGAAGCTTGCAAGGACGATCAAGGGAACATCGTGGTACAATAGCAAACGGTTCTGAGGATATGGAAAAATTATTTCAACAACAATTGCAAGAATCGAATTCCGCTACCATGCAGATTGCATCACTCAACATGGACGACAACGCACATAGGCTAACAATTCCGTCCACCCTATCTCAACGAAGTGAAAACTCAAGTCTTACAAATCTGCTAGAGGTAATGGCTTTGCGGCCGAGCTGTTCCAAGCAGCTGGCCATGAATTGATAAGAGTATGGACCAGCTCATCTATAAAATATGGTGGGATGAAAGCATGCCCCATTAGCAGAACCTTAGCATTGTTTGCTCGATCCTCAAGAAAGGCGATCCTTTGGACTGCACTAGTTACAGAGGCATCAGTCATCTTAAAATCGCATACAAAATCTTCTCTGCCGTATTTTGTGAACAACTGAAGCAATTCGTAAGCAACCTGATAGGTCCATATTAGCGTGGTTTTTAGTCAGGAAAGTCCAACATCGATCAAAAATTGGCACTAAGGCGGATCATGGAAGAATCCCAGGAATTTCAAATCGATGCTAATCACCTTTTCGTCGATTTCAAGGCCACAAATTACAGCATCTACTCGTCCGTTTGTGCTGCATGACAATGGAGAATGCAGGCTGCTCGATCGAAGTCGGCAAAGACCGCACCGATACTTTCAATATCAAAAGCGGTTTTAGGCAAGGCGAAGACGCGAAGCACTGTCATGCGACTTCTTCAACATCGCTCTTGAAAGAGTAGTGCAAGCATTTCACGGCACAATCTTTCAAAAGTCCTCGCTTTGGCCAACGACATTGACATAATCGGCGAAGAAAGCGTAATTTCGTTAGTATTGAGTAGGATGGCAGACATTCAACACAGACTTTTCGGGCAGAACATCACCATAGACAGCTTTAATTTCGAGGTGGTCAAAGCTTTTGTGTTAATAGGCTCAGTAAGGGGTTGTTCATCAACTCAAATGTACCAATTTTGTTTATTGACACATCCATTGGGCCAGAAATAAACCTCATCAGTGAACAAAATTTGGTGCGGAAACGGCAGAACGCTGATTTTCGTTACACAGCTGAATAATTTAGACTTTGTTGCTTAAATCTTTCCATGCTGATTTGTCAAAAAAATATATACTGAATAAACAAAACTGGCAACATGATCAGGCTAGATCTATCAAAACGAAGCCTTAAATAGGCGTGTTCAGGAAAATGAGGTCTCGGAGGGCTCAGCTAATTTTATCCGTCTAAAATTGAGCAAGCGAATCCAATATTTTGTTGCCTCAGTAATTTGGCAGCAAAATTTCTGAGGATCATGAGACTGAGATTTCTGAGGGCTCTGAGATCTCATTTTCTTGAACTTACCAAATGAATCACCCGTGCTTCTTCAGTCACCATTAAAGGTGTATGTTATGTATTGTCCAACAAAAATAAGGTTTTTAAGCAGGTGAAATCTTCAAGAGCATTCGACCGTATAATAACGAAATGTTAATTTTGGATAAGCATAGGGCTATTACCCTCAATTTGTTTATTTGTATATTTTGGTTGGATTTGTCATTTTCGAGAATTTGATGTTTATTTGAAAAATAAAAACATCAACAAAGATAAATGCGCATTCCGGAATTACGGCATTCTTCAAGGCAGTTATATAGGCCACTTTTTTTGTTTGAATAATTAATAGATGACAAAGATAATGCTATTCAATACCTACGGGGAATCTTTTTTTGTTCTTTAATGACGCTTAGTATCGCTTATCTTATAAAAAAACAAACAATAACCATGAAAAATTGTAACAAAAATATTTGAATAAGGTTTCGATTTGGTGGTGAGTCAATTATATCAAATTTATTCTCTCAAAGCCCAAATCCAAAATGATATCAGCAGTTCTAAAACTAGATTTGAAAAAATCATTTCTAATTTTAAATTGCGTGTCCTTTGAGCCAAATTTAAAAACTATATCAAATGCTATAACACCTTCACCTTTATATCCTCCCTCATTAAAAAAAAAAACTCTTATTCACACAACATCACCCACACGTAGTCTAATCAAGATCATATGAGTCTAACTCTTTTCCTACATAAATATCTATAATTGAGGCATTCGAACTTTGTCAAGCCAAGCGATACACAACAACTTCCCAAAAAAAGATCACTTCAGATAACATAAAAATACACACAGACACACACCACTCACAATCGAATAACAACTTGATCGTAAAATACTGACACTGCCTTCAAAAAAAATTAGACAAAAGTCATTTGTTAAACATGGCGCGACCGACACAGTTATAACCCAGTCGGGGCGGGAAACTTTCAAACGTTCAATGCAGCTGCGACGGGCCTTGTGTCATAAAATACACACTTCAAATTAATCTCAATTTTAGAAAGTCTCGCATATCAATCAACAATCAATGAGAATATAATAGATATATATACTCCCCCACAGTGATACATGTACATTACTGCACTCCTGTCTAGTGGAAATGGGGAATTAGATACAACTCTAACTCTAAGATGCAAGTACAATAAACAACAACGTTTTCCGCTTGGCATACCAACTTAAAACATTGAAGCCGGAAAAAATTACATTTCCATTATTATTTAATGAACACAAAGTACCAGGAGCAGAAGCAGACAGAGGGCAGCCCATGAGATTGTTTGTTGATATCAATAAATTCGTTTACAGTGGTGTTGACAAAAATTAGAGTTTAACAAAATGACAGATAATTGAGTTTTTTTCAATTTATCAATCATTTTGAAGTTTATAATCGGTATAAGGATATATTTTCAACGAAAGTGTATACCAGTAACAAAAACGTAATTGAATTAATCTTTTTTAACCATAACCGAATTTAATAATTCTTTTTTTTTTATTGGAAACTGTAAACTTTGGCGAATTTTCAAACTTGATTTTGAAATACAGACTTCAGTATTGGATGTTTCACTTGTTACCGATATGACACAACTAAATATTCTCAAAATTAAGAATATAAAAATTTGTGTACTATAAAAAACGCATAATATCTCATAAACTAATAGGTAAACTGATAAGTTATATGATCAATTTTAGTTAAGTTACCTTAGAAAATTGGTGATTTACGATATGTGAAGAATATTGCATAAAGACTAGGTCTAATTAATTTCCAAATATTTAAGTAAAGTACAGGTTTACAAATGAGAAACATATCATGAAAAACTGTCAGAAATGTTACTTTGAAATTGAGACGGTTTTGACACGTAAATGTTACGGCTGTGACAAAATATGAATTTTTTACATTAACAGAATACAATAAATTTAATTGGAATGGGAACTTATTCTTAACTTAACTCTGATATTATCTCTTATGATGAAGTAAGAAATATCTAGGTTATCTGGAAAAGCTTTCCCCCAGAAGTGGAAACTTAGTACCTACTTTTTTTAAGAGCGGATGAACTCAAAATAAGTTAAAAAACAAAGGGATTTACATTTTCAAAATGTCAATATGTTACGTTTGTGACACAACCTTTAAAATATAAATTTAGAATCAACATAAATTTCAAATTCTATTAAATTTTGTTTGGTAGTAGATCACACAGTTTTTTTGTGTAGCGACAGAACTTTTTTTGTGTTTTTTTTTTTTACTGGTGTGACTCTTAAACTTTAATTAAACATTAACTGAGTTTCTTTTCTAGAGGGTGATTTTATGGCGGTATGGTTTTCTAAATTGGCAGCACTCTTCCTAATGTAGATCACTTTGACAAAACAAGAAATAATTTGTGCCCAGTATTTATCATTTCGCCATTAATATCCCTAATTGATGATAGGCCCCAGCTGCTCGATTATTTGGTCAAAAATTTTGCTTCTAGAGCGGCGTGAAATATTTCCGAAATTATTCTTAACGGCAGAAAATTATCCTTAAAAAAAAAACAGCTATTACCATGGTCACTAAAATCATTTTTATGGAAACGACAGAAGATGAGAAGATACGAGATACATATTTCTAAGTCTCGTCCCGATTTCGTCAAATTGTTAATATTTCAGTATCGTTTTGGTACGGTCTCATAGCTACATATGTTTCGTCCCGGTCGCATGCCGTTTTTTTTTTAGAAAAAATATCGACCTAGAGCTTGAATGCTTGAGCCTAGTCTAGAAGCTGCTACATATGTATTTATATTGAATATTTCAATTTTAAAATTTGTTAAGAATCTTTAAATCTCTTACCTACAACCGTGCGCCGTGTTTTAAATTACACACATTCAAAGTAATTCTGCATTACTAGGTATAACTGTTGATTCTAGAGAAGAGTCATGGTTTGATATTCAACTCAAACCAATACCTCTTAATTCTTACAACATCTCTGCCCTTACCACAGAAACCATCACTGTTAAGGTGCAGATTGGAAAATTAATACGAGTTTTTCTGTGAAATTATAATTCACACAAAGTTTGAACCGAAATATACCTATTGTCGGCTTTGTGTCAAAACAACTTTCTTCATTCCAGATCGTTCTTCGTTTAGATAGGAAGCTGCCAATCAACATCAAGGACAACTAGAGCTGGAGTTGCCAAAGGCTCAAAGCTAAGATCATTCCTCTTCAACATATACACTTCCGTCAAACCACGGCCAGAATTTGCTCAGACTCTCCTCTTTGCTGATGACTCCGCCATGTACGATAAATCTATGTCACCAGCGTTTGCTGCTAGAAGAGTCAAGCTCACATCAGAAAACTCTACGAATACTACCTCCACTGGGGTTTCAAAATCAACTCGGCGAAATCAGAACTCATCTGCGTCAGACGACCAAGACCCTCCAGAGCGTCCTCTTCAGCCACAAACTGCAGCAACATCAAGATCTCCCTTCCCGATGGAACCGAACTCGTAGACAGAAATAATGTGAAATACCTGGGAATACATTTCAACGAGCTATATACCGGTTCAACCCACACACAGCAGCTGTTCTTAAGAAAACCAATTTTGCCTTCCACCGCATTCATCCACTGATACGAAAGCAAAACGGACTCAGCCAGAAGACCAAGTTTCTTCTTTACAAGCAGCTCATCAGGCCGACCATCACGTACCTACTGTTTTCCCATCTGGTCACGACGACAAAAACCCACATCAACAAGCTGGCAATATTCGAGAGGAAGATCTTGCGGATCTGCACAGGGATGCACTTTGACAGGATTCCAACAACATTTCAACAACAACCAGTTCCAAAAAAAAAGCTACATCAAACCTGGACCTGATACATTCAAAAAAATAAACAGGATCATCGGCAAAAGAAAAAAAATTCCAAACAAAGTTAGCACTAGACAAGGGAAGTCACAATAACTCAGGATAAAACGGAGGCATTTGCCAAAATATTTTAAAAAGAACTTCGTCGCAAACCGACTGCCAGCGATCCTTTATTAATAGAGGAAGTCCAATCAATAATTGAGCACCTACAGCAGACGGACGCTGAAGCCATTTTCAACTATGGAAATTCAGTTAGTGATACCGAGCTGACTCGATGCTTCATCAACCCCGAAGAAGTAGCTGATCTAATCAATATTGGAGCAGATATAACTTCCAGGTGTTTTTCATGATCCTGTTCAACAACTGCGTCAACAATAGGGCTACTTTCCGAAGATATGGATGACAGTGATATCGAAAAAAGTCGATAAAGGTTCCGTTTCCGAATATCGTCCCATATCTCCTTATTCTTCGAAGACTGAAGGCGTTCTGCACCACAAACAACATCATTTTAGGCATGCAGTTTGGATTTCGGGAGAAAACCCTACTTTACATCCGCTCTTGAGATTCAAGAACGACGTTGTTAGCAAGTTGTTGTTATTGAATGCTTCCTGGATCTAGAGAAATCATTCGACAACTTCAGCTTCAGGGTATAATTCATATGCTAAGCATTTTTAATTTTCTAGGTACAATCCAATATTCACTCCGAAAAATTTTAGGTTTTTTCCAGACAGTCCTTCGCCCAGATTGAAAACAACCATGCAGTCAAAAACCAAAAGCATCAGGGCAGGGGTTGTTGGTCAGAGATCAAGGTTATGAGACGATATCTCTGCAACAAAGCTAAAGGACAAAGTTACTTCCCCATAAAGAACTTCTCTAGCAAATTAGCCTGGGAGTGTTTGAGAGGAAGACCTTGCGGTTGTGCATGGCATTCAACTTTTAGCAAAAGCAACGAAAATATTTTTGAAGCAACACACTTAATGAGGCATCCGGTATAAAACCCCTAGACAAATACATGATCGGCCCTGTTGTTTAGTGACATCTCCAAATGATAAAATAGTGACGTCTGCTTTCTCAGACTGAAGCCTAGTTACTTCAGCTACTTAGACCCGTTTCTCCAATATGAACAACGGAGTTGGTACAGGATTTTTTCGGAAACTCTGGCACTAGCGAGTTCCTTCAGACTTCCGGACTTTTGCACCGTCTTTCCAAGCTAGGGTCTTGATAGTGACCAAAGCAGCTACGCAGGTATGAATGATAGCGATACCACGAGCTGATATCACTGTCTTTATTGATAGCCAAGCATTAAAAAAAAGCAATTTCTACCACCGAGATAAATTCGAAGCTTGTAACTTGCAGTTGCAAAGAGCTTAGGGTTATTGGAAAGCACAACTAGAAAGTTATGGCCAGATTTTTCAATAACAGAGGACAGACAAAATTATGCAAATGAACAAGAAACGTCAGCAGACACAACCTCCTGGGATACCACAAAAAGAAAATGAGGCTCAATACTGATGACCTTTGCAGAAGGTGCAGTGATGAAGAAGCACATGAGGATACCTTTCACTTTCCTTCTTTCAGCATTCTGTCATTTGAGAAACTAACACCTAGGGAGTTATTTCAATGGCGACTTAGAGAAACTTTCTAGAGCTTCGGCTTATAACTTTCTGAACTTCGTCAACGCTTCTAAATGACTTAACTGCTAACAAGACTTAAGGCTCGTGGAGAACCAGGTCCTCGTGACTTACAACAGAAATGGAGGGGACCTACAATTTTTTACTGAGTTCGAACGGCTAGATGAGAAGCACTTATTCATGACAACAGATACTCTTAGAAGACTTGTCAATTCTTCGCAAGAGACAGTACTTTGGGAAAAACATTTCTGTTTTTAGATGGCAGCGGCTGGGAATCGAACCCAGACCATCGGCTTGACAGCCCAACGCACCAGTCAATAGACCACCGGACTGACGTCTGCTATCACAACTGTAATAGCTAATGGTGACATGTACTATTGCAGACTCGTAGTTAGTGAAATCTGCTCTCAGACTGTAGTTTAAGGATGTTCGCAGTCTGCTATCTGAGACTTCGATTAAGTGACATATGCTAACTTGCAAAAAGTGCACACTAGATGCGTTGGAATACGGGGACAATTCCGAGCTTTTTTTCGTCTTGTCGTCTTGTGGCCAGCCCTACTCGCTATTCCCATAAAGAAAACTATTAAAAAGAAATAAAAAAAAAAGCGTATGTCAGTTGAATAACTTTGCAATCTTTCTTTTTAGTTTTTACTTCCGAACACCCTGTATCAATCTACTACAGACGAACAAAAAAAAAAAAACCAAACGTCACGCATCCTATATATCGATTTTTCCCAAAGACTTTAAAGTGATGCTCTTGGATAGATGAATGACAGTGATGGACGTTCGAGGAGCTGAACTGTAGTAAAGTTTTAAATTTCAGTGTGAAGATGAAGAAACTCTCGGGGCACCATCATCATCACCGCTGCCGCTGGTGTCAGTTGTGTTGTCAGTTTTTGGGGTGGTAAAAGCAATAGTTATTTGGTTCCAAAAAGCAAACAACTGCGACCTAAATTCTGGCTTTTCTAGATTCTAGGTTTTTGTGTTTATTGGTTTTGAGCGTGTTTATTTAGACTAGCACATTCAGTTCTTCTTCTTTTCTTTCTAGTAGCTAGGTATAGGTATTTATTTTATGTTGGAGAAACACACACATCTTTGTTGGGTTTTTGGAAGTATATTTTTCATTTATCTCCGAAATATAAAACAAGAGTTAAGATTGAAGATATTTCTACGAATATATGTTTGCCTAAAAGCAAGCATCACAAGCAATTAAAGGAGAACATTTTATTGGTGGTATTTTTTGCAGCTAGCCTAAAGGAATCTTTTTTTTTTGGGGGGAAGTCGATTTCGTGAAGATATTTCTATGTAGTATATTTTGTGAGAGCTGTATTATTGTTTGAATTTTTAGGATGGTTCGATACCTACTCTTCTGCTCTTTCTTTTTTTTAGTTTTGTTGGTCTTGACTTTATAAAGATTGTGCATGGCTTCGCTTTTGTGTGATTTCTTGATTGCGAGAATACTCGTTTCGACTTTCATTTCCGTGCATTGAATTGCTATATTCGATTTTGATACAATATGGATTTGGGGAAACTATTTTTATTTTTATTTTATTTTTTTTTTTCTATTTAGCTTATTATTGGGATTTATAGAAACGTCTTCAGGATTGGTGAGTTCACATATAGCTTCCTGTTAGTGGATAGCTTCATTTTAGTGATGAAAAACTTCTTGTGCGCAAGAGATTAATAGAAATAATTGAATTTTTAAGGAGAGATAGCAAAAGAAGTGGGGTTTTGGTGGAGTTTTCAGAAACTTGAGGAAAATAGTCATAATAGTCATCGCTTTCAAGAGAAAAAATACCAAAGAAATACATGCGCTTGAATTCTATCAGTTTTTCCAAGGAAACCCTTTGGGGGGATAGACCAGTGTTAATAAAAAATATTAATCCAAAAACTATGTAAAGGTTCTCCCAAAATGAAGGCAAGATTTGAATTTGATGCCGCTTGTGAAGTAGAGTTGGAAACCCTTAGGTTAGGTAAGGTTAGAAGGGGTGCGATGATGCAGCAAGCCGTATCACCTCACTCGAATTTCAATGGATCCATTATGCTCCCCAGCATGTGGATAATGAGGGAATAGGAGGGGTAAGAAGAGAGATTTAGTGGAAGTTTTGGGAATGGGGTGCCTCTTTGAACAATCCTGAGATCTGAATGAAGTTCAGGATGCTCCTTAGTGGTAAAAAAAAGACGTCGCCCAGTTCGTCGAAAAAATTATCTCCGAGGGCTGTTTTTCTTGTTCTGGCTAAGCTGGGGCATTCACAAAGGAAGTGAAAAGAGTCCTCCTGACACCCTCTGCACAAGTCAGATGTGCTCATGCCCATTCTGCTCATGTGGGTTCCCATTGAGTTGTGACCCTTAAGGATTCTAATCAAGCTAAGCAGACCTCAATTGTCTCTCTCAAGTAAATATTCTGTTTTGTTCTTTGAAATATCTGGCCAAAGATTCCATGAAACCCGGCAGGTGTCACTTTTCGACCATCTATTTGGTGAATTTTTCTCTTTTTCTGCTCCAGTGATGGCATAAGTACCCAAGGTACACTTTGGCTCGGTTCAAGTAATGAACCGTTTTTGGTCAGTTCATCAGCCATTTCAATACCTAAATGTCACGGTGTCCCGGGACCCATCGAAGGGTGATAGAATTTGTTACGCCAAGCAGTCTCAATTCAATACGGCAGTGATCAACCAGTTTCGACTTTGTGACAATTGACGAAATGGCTCTGATTGCCGCCTGGCTATCTATGAAGATATCAATATTTTTATCCGTCAGTTCACATGTGGAAAGACATTTTGCAGCCTTGCAGACTGCAAGAACTTCCGCTTGGAAAACGCTGCAAAAGTTTGGGAGCTTCAATGATCTATTTATGGGTGGATTGTCTGGGAAGATGCCTGACCTTACCCCAGCGTCCGTTTTGGAACCGTCAGTAAAGACCGATAAATAATTTGCGTTAAAGACCCGGTTTTCCTTACATAATTCCCTTGCCGGGTTATCTGTTAGTGCGACTGGCTTAAAATCTGTACGGTGAAATATAGTCTGTTCGAATGTCTGTGTCAGTGAAGTTCATTATAGTTCTGTAACCCTTTTTCCAATTTCTACACTCGTTAAAGTCGTACATCACTTTTGGCCGCCAACTCTTTCGTGAGCAGATCGAGTGGGACAAGTGATGGGAAAGTTTCTAGGGCTGCGGTTGGCGTGGTTCTCAAGGCAGTAGTAGTGCTGATACCTGCCATACTCTGAATTTTGGTAATGGCCTAAAGATTGTTTGCCATATCCATGAGGGCTTGCCATCAAACAATAGAGGTGTACGTCAGGATAGACTTTACAATGGCTGTGTACATCCAATAAATGTTTTTGTGTCTGGGTCTTCATCCTCATCTCTTGGCAAAAATTCTATTACATGGGTAGAAAGCTATTGCAGCTTGTTTTTCACTTCTTTAATATTTTCTTTCCAGTTAAGTTTACGGTCGATAACTTAACCAAGATATTTGGCTGTGCAATTTGTATGGAATGGCATGCATCCCATTAATGATGGGGAAAACGTAAACAGAACCAGTTCCGTTTTAAATAGGTTGACAAGTCCGGAGCTACTGGCTGAATTACTGAGCTTGTGGCTGTTTGTAGGAGGTCGCACAGAGACACAATTATTGCCCTGAGGTCATTATCACTATGTCATCAGCGAATGCCACGACTTTGACGCCGCTTGAACCTTATTCAACTAAAATCTGGTTGACGACCAAAAGCCAAAGCAGGGGTAATAGGACACCTCCCTGCGGCGGCGTACCACTACACGTCCTAACTTTAAGCTTTCTATCACCCATTTCCGCATTAACAATTCTAGTTTGAAGCATGCAGTCAATCCAGTTTGACAGCATTGGGTCGATGCAGACTGAGTCAAGGGCTTGTCAAATTAATCCATTTTCAACGTTGGTAAGGGCCCCTTTTATGTCAACGAATGCTCCTAAGGTCAATCTTTTAAAGTGGAATAATTTCTCTATTGTGCCCCCCATTTCATGAAGTGCCGTCTCAAGAGATTTGCCCATCATATAAGCATGCTGGGCCTGTGAGAGAACACCATCATTTAGCTTTAGGCGAATGTGCATTTCTATTAGCCTTTCTTAAATCTTTAGAAGAAAGGATATATAGGTTAATTGGTCTAAAATCTTTTGGGTCAGTGCGTGTGGGCTTGCCAGCTTAATTTCTCCTAAATTTTTCTCCTTAATTGAAATTATTCCATCAGGCCCTGCAGACTTGTGCGCTGGCCCAAGCCACTTTTCGGCTATCTATTATTTGGTTACCAATATAAGCAGTTAGGGCCTCTATCCATAAAAGATGCAACAAAAGTAAATCCTGGGAAGTGTGTGTTCATAAGTGACTCTAAGGTTTCAGAGCAGGAGTCAGTCCAGGTTCCATCCGGTCCTTTGACATGACTTTCCTAAGCCGAGCAGCATCGTTAGAAGACTCTACGTCTGTACAAAATTTTCGCCAGATTACTTTTTTTGCGTAAGTTGTTCTGTTTTTATATTCATTTTGTGCTGATCTTGAAAAGATCCCAGTCATCGGATCCATTGCCATGTTAAGCTCTATTGGAAAGCCGCCTGGATTTTTTTCCTAACGGTGGCCAGCTCTCTTAACCACCAAAAGGGGTTGAATTTGCCTTTTCCGTAACATAGGTACACTAACGTTGCAGCCCAAGGATGAGGCCAATCTTGCGTTGAAGGGTCCCCAATCTGTTTTCCTGGGGTTTCTGTATGGCAATGGATTATATATTTTGTGCTCTACTTGGAATGTTATCATTCTTTGGTCTGAGAATATAACATTGCTTGAGACTTTCCAGTTACTGACGGCAATGGAATCAAACAGAATGTGTGGAAAGCGTTACATCGAGCACTTCTCTTCTATTTCTTGTAATGAAGGTTGGTTCATTACATCTGTTTTATTTGGCAACTCTTTAGTAAAAAAAAAGAACAGTTTGACAGCTGATAGTTTAGGGTAGGTAAAAATGAAGCATTAAGCTGGATTTACACCTTCGTTGTTATCGTCCGTGTACGTTGTTCGTTTTTGCCCGTACGTGGAACAACAAAGGTGTAAATGAAAACACCGAACACGAAAAACGAAGAAATTTAAAGCTGTTTTGAATTTCGGATGAACTTTACTCATTGTTCGTTGTTTGTGGAACAACGTTCACCAAATGAAGAACGAAGGTGTAAATCCAGCTTTAGACGAGAGAACAACGTGTGTTTATTGGTGAACAATAGCTTTTTAGGGTAACCAACATTTTTTATATTTTTTTTTTTTTTGTAGGCAAATTCAAATCTTGCGTAAATTTTGGGACACTGTTTACATGTCTACACATGATTTCAGAGCACCCTGTTAATTTGTTTTCCCTTTTATCTAACCACCCTATGTTCTTTACCTGTTTTCTTATTTTAAAATGCATGTAAATAACCTCTGCATTTCTTGATGAACGGCAGTTTTCCTATTGTTCATGTTTTTTTCCACTTCTATTGGATTTCAAGTAACGGTTCATGAGATTGAATAAAATATTGATTACAGGAATATCCACCATACTTTTCCCTTATACACCCACCATTGCTATAATTTCATTGAAATATTTATCAAAAACCTAACCCGGCATAGAAATTCAACATTCACAAGGGTTGTATTTCAAAACGAACAAATTGAATAGGGTTGAAAATGTGCCTGGCATCTCTGTCATTCTCTTCTCTGTGTGGCTCTGCTGAAATCCGTCAATGACATTTGTTCATTTGCATTTTGATTGATTTTTTTCTTTTAAGTTGATTTTTATTTTCCACCCTCTATCCGTCAGAGAAATGACCAAAAAAAAAAGAGGAAACATCAAAGACTTGTATCAAACATAATGTTTAAGGGAAGAAGATGGCGTCTGTGTATGTGTATTAGTTTAGTAATTTGAGTTGGTAAGTTCCCATAAATCAAACAACAAAACAAAAGTTTTAACAAATTAGTATACCTACCTACGTTGAGGATATATGATGAAAAGGGAAACTAGAGAAAAAGTCATAAAAAGAGAAAAGTATAGACAGATATAGAATTATGAACTTGTACATACATTTTGCTAGAAGAAGTGTGGATAGAACTTTTTTTGTGTTTTGTTCGTTGTCACTTTGTCAGTGTGTGTTGTCTGTGTGTGTTAGTGTTTGGAAGTTTATGATAAATCATTTTAAGCGAATCATTAAGCCTGATGGGAAAGTTTTCTTAATGGCTTGATGCCTAGCTATCTATCTAGGTATATGCGAAACGAAAATAATTCTCAAGTCAAGTCAGAGTGATTGTTATTATGAAATTTGATCTAATTGAGTGTTGGAAGAGTTATTAGTTTTGACAAACAATTTGAGGAAAGTTATATGTTTTTTGGTGAAAAATCATTCAGTGATGACGGATATTATTGTGATTGCCATTATGGAAAATATAGAAAGTAATAAATCTTTATGAGCTGAAAGCTATAGATCAATAGAATTGGTTTTTCATTCAAGTAATAAGTGGTTACAAAGTTAAATAGAAAACACTTACATAAATCATTTTTATTAATTTCTTTTGGTTTGGTAGGTAGTTGATGGGAGGACATTTGTTGACAAATTTGAATCAAAAGAGCTGTCATCCATTTTTTATACAGGGCGTTTTGCTTCATTTTGGTGAATTTGTGACAAAAAGCTAGATTGTGTAGTTTGAGCCGAGACAAGAAAAAAATTGTACCTATTGGAAGGGGAGAATAATTTTGCCTCTGTTTAGGCAGGATAGGCAACTTAATAAGAAGATATGATACCTATATGATAATTTTATAGCTTTTTTTTTAATTCAAAAATCCATGCTCTTTTTTCCTTTTTGAATAAAGTGTTTTTTGTGAATTCATTAAATTTTGAAAGCAAAAACAGTACCTACATACCTATTTCCCCAGTAATTTGACAGCAAAATTGCTGAGGAATCCTGTTGACGAGACTGAGATTGCTGAGGGCTCTCTCATTTTCCTGAACCCACATAATATTTTTTTTTAGAATTTTAAATCTAAAACTAAAGGCGGTATGATTAAATCCCTTGCAATTTTTGAAATTAAATTAAAATTAAAAACGGTTCATTTTTTCGCAAGAAATTAGCATTCGAAAAACATCAAAATCTGATATAAAAAAAATTAAATGTAGGTACATACCTATTATTTTTTTTTTATGAAAATTTTGTCCGTTACATAATGGAGGTGACGTGTTATTTTAGATGTCCCTCAAGTTAGCAGAGCAAGGTAAGCAGAACATATAATTTGTGATGGCATTATTTAAATGCTAATTAAATGCCCAACAATTAAATTTAACGCTCAATGTTCTGCTAACTTGATTTAAAGTAAGCAGAACAACTTCCTAAAATGGTTAAAACATTAAGTATGAAAATTGGATTTGGTCCTATATTAATGAGCTATTTAAATGCTATGCGAATCAAAAAAAAAATTTGATTTGAAAAAAAAAATTATATATTTTACAAAAATTTTCTTTTTGTGAAAATCACATTTTTTTGATTCGCAAAGCATTTAAATAGCTCATTAATATAGGATCAAATCATTTTAGGAAATTGTTCTGTTAACTTTAATTCAAGTTACATAGCCGAACATTTATTTTTACCAAAAGTACTTGAGCATTAAATTTAATTGTTGGGCGATTAATTAGCATTTAATAAGCGCTTTATAATGCCTAATGCCATCACAAAATTTATGTTCTGCTCACCTTGCTCTGCTAACTTGAGGGACATTTATTTTAGTGGGAATTTGGATACAAAGAAAACCAAGGGAGGTAGAAAATCGCGGTTTGTTGTTGAATCTAGCAGAAAGTGGCTTCAAATTCCAGGAATAAAATTTTTTTCCTATTTTTTTTTTTAGATTTTGGAGGCTTTATTTTAAGTTTACTTAGCAAGCAGAAACTTAGATAAAAAATTTACAGATTTCACTCCTTGAGTAACGATGGGGACATTGAAAATGACTTGCTAATGCTAGATAAATCCTTAATCTTTATAATTTATACAATCTTTTTTCTCTTTTAAATTTTATCTTTACCAATTTATACGTACATATCAATTTAGTTCATCTTTTTTATGAAGACCAATCCAAACATTATATTGAACTAAGAAAACTAAAAATTTGTTAAACAAACTTTATTCGCACTTCCATCTTTACTTGCGCTTAGTTACACCAAATTGTTTTTTTTTTCTTCAGCTTTAAAAATAATTAAGGAAGGATAATTTTTAAGCCGTTAATCCAACAAAAATCGGAGCTCTTAATTGCTTAATACATACATTTAATTTTCCCTCCGTTTTATCTTCAACCAAATTTTGATTCTTCCTTAAGCGCAAAATGATGTCAGCATATGTATAACTACTTTTTTTCCTATTTCGTCCTGTATTCGTTTTTCGTTTTCCAAAATCACGTTTTTTGTAACACAAAATAAAATTATATTTTCCAAAAAACAAATATTTAATGTTGGTAGTTGTTACCTCTCCCCAAAATTTGTCTTCTCTTATTCCCACTGTAGTTTTTTTTATTTTGTTTCATTTTCAAATATACAAAAGAGGTGTTTTCTTTTTGTTATTTTATTGACCCACATAAATTATTTTCCCGCTTGTCTTCTAATCTTATATTTTTCATTTACTTCGTGCGGTACCTTACTTTTTTCTTTTTGATTTAGCTTTGTGGTAGCACCAAACAAAAATTAAAAATTTCTACACCTATTGCTTGTTTATTTCGGTCTGTATTTGAATAGATTTTTCCTAACTCGTGTAACTGTTTAATTGTGGTAGGCAACGCTAACTTATATTTGATTTTCCCTCAAATATATGCCTACAAACGAATTTTCAACGCTGCTGTTTGGTACGTGTCAGAAAAATTCTATTTTTCTTATGCTCTTTGTAGTTTTTTTTTTTAATTTTGGGGTTTATTACGAGTCTTTTCGAAAAAATTCGGCAAGACAAAAGTCAACCAAAAATTCTTGATGGACTTAAAATTTCTATCAAATAGGAAAATATTTACTAATACAAATTAGCAATAACGATAAATCGACTTTTAGTCTAATCAACCAGTCTATTTTGAAGAGACTCTTGCAATACGGTCCTTTATTGCATTTTCAAAAAGAGGCTGGTTGTGACCCACACTAGTAACTTCCAATTTGTGGTGCCCCGGAAGCTAGAGGTCCAATGTTATTTTTTTGTATTCAACAATTTTTGGTATAGTTTTTGTATTTTTTTTTTGCATTAAAAAAAAACAATTTGTTGAATTTTTATACAAAACCTACCGATTGTCAATTATAATCTAGTACATACATATATAGAAGCCCGAAACCAATATGATTATTTGTTCCTAACATATTCGAGACTAAAAACAATTCAACATTTTTTGGTAAGGTTTTTTGTAGTTTTTTTGCTTAAAAAACTGGTTATGGGATATTTTTACAAATCCTTATTTATAGAAAAAAAATACCCAAAAGCTAATATCATTGTTTGTTCTCAAGATATTTGGGACGAACACAAATTTTCTACAATTTTGTTAAGTTTCTTGTAGTTTTTTTCGATAAAAATAATTATTTGTTGAATATTTTTACAAATTTTATCAATCATTTATTATAAACTCATTTAAAGAATAAAATTAGCCTGAAGTCAATATCATTGTTTGTTCTCAAAATATTTGAGATGAAAAAATATTTTCCACAATTTTTGGTGAAGTACCTATCTTGTAGTTCTTTTTCACTTAAAAAAAAAACTTTTTGTTGAATTTTTTTATAAATCCTATCAATTATCAATTCTAAGCTAGTGTGTGGACTTAAATTAACCCGATGTCATGTCATTATCTGTTCTCAAGATTTTTGAGGCAAAAACCAATTTTTTAATAATTAGTGTGTAGAATTGCTTGCAGTTTTTCGCTTAAAAAAAACTATTAATTCAATATTTTTTAAAATTTTATCAATTTGTATCTATAAACTAGCGTATAAAATAAAATAACCTCGAAGCCAATATCATTGTTTGTTGTCAAGATATTCGAGCCAAACAACTTTTTTCAACAATTTTCATCTACATTTTTTTATAAAAAAAAAAACTATAAGTTGATATACTTCTATATTTTAATCAATTCCTTATAACGTCAATTTGCGTAGAATAAAATTAACCTGAAGTCGATTTGTTCGCGAGATATCTGAGACTAAGGAAATTTGAACTGCTTCTTGAATTTATTGAAAGGTCCTTTCTGCTTGTAATGAAACTACTGTGTATACAATAAAATCCATCCGAAGTCGATATCTTAATTCGTCCTTGAGATACGGTGAACAAAAAAAGCGAAGGAACGTACGAACACACACAGACATCTCTCTACAAAAATGGAATCCGATTCTAGGGAGCGAAACGTGAAGATATGTTAAAATTTTTATTTTGACAAATCGGACCATTTACAATAACTTCCAATGGGAAGTTAAAAAATTATAACTTTTGTATGTTTTAGTTTTGTGATTTTATTGACCTATATTTGTATTCCCACTTGTAGGTATTCTTATTTCATATTTTTCATTTTCTTCGTTAATCCATCTAATCATAGCTAAACAAAACACAACAGTAAAATAATAAACAAACAAAAAACCCCCAACAAATATCCTAACGAACCTACCTGAAAACTAAACATCCCACATGCATTCTATCCTACTTACCTTTCACGCACATCGCATTCCATACTATTAATTAAAAAAATATTTACCGGCAAGCAGCGCAAACAAACCTCCCAACTCCAAGGCATCTTTGCAACTGAAGACAGACTGAACACTGAACACTGAAATGAACAGTCTCTTATAATAAACTACTAGACAGATATCAGGGATGAAATCGTGTTTCAGCAATGTATCAAAATATAAAAGGAAAGTGTATCGAATTGTACTTTTTGATTTGATTTGATAATATTTTGTCCACATTTGCTGTTGTATGAACGTATGTAATATTTCTATATCCAAATAATTAAAAAACAACTTAGCTGTTTATGTTAATTAACATATAAGGTACATACATACTTACATATGCGAAACTTTTATAACAAAACTGTAGGAATTTGTTGCAATACCCTTCGATTTTGCGAGATTTAAATTTTATAAATTTAATGTTTTCGATTTTTAATTGCGAGATTGTTGAAACCGGTATTTTGTAGATGCCATTTTCTCGAACAAACTGTATTAATCATTTTTATTTCTTCTGTTATATCGATGTCAGCCTGGGTTCACAGTATACATTTTGTGAGGTCAGATGATTTTCTTTTTAATTTACTTTATCTTTTTCGTTGAATGCAAAAGTGGAGTACTTTAGCAAAGTGGAGTGTATCGAAAAAAGTACAATCTTATCGACTTTTGCAACCCTGGCAGAGATAGAAAGAAATCTTCAATGAACTATGGGACTATATTTTTGTGCTCTGTTTATTTGGGCTGTTTGTCCGCACAAAAACTTGCAAATCGACGACGATGAATTTTAGGAATATTGATTAAAGATTTAGTACCACTTTTTAATTAATTGTATTTTCGATTTGTGAAGCTTATATAGAACGTACAGCAACGTATGATATATCAAAATAATTGTCAATTATTCAAGCTGCTAATAAAACAAAAACTAATTGTCTAGGTGCACAGATTAAAGAGTTAGTAGGTGATATGTAAATGAACAGAAATATGTTATTATCTCGGCTTAGGTACGATTAAAAAAGTCAAATTTTACATGCTATATTTGAATCTATATAATCTATCTCCGGTATGAATTTGAGATTTTTAAATGCAACCATTTAAAAGATAAAAAATAATAACTGCGAAAAATCGATCAACAAAAATTATATAAAATATATAAAATATAAAAAATACTAGGTATCAAAATTTCCTGAAACGAAACAATTTGTTATTTATTATCTTTCTTAAACTATACAATTTAGTACAATCAGCCTTAACTCTGATGTGTAGCATTTGTGAGCCATCTTTTTTAGAACTTTGAACTTACAACCAATAATATCTCACTTTGTAGATTTTTTGGAATTGCAAAATATATGTACAAAATTGTTATATTAAACTTAACCATCGATAAACAAAAAAAAATATTACTCTGGCACTTCTCATTTGTTTTCTTTTTTTGTTCGACCATTTCACATAAAACCATATTTTAAAAAACGTCATATTGCACCTCTACATTATTTTCCTATCATAAACATTTTCAAAAAATTTCCAACGCTTAGATTTAGTTTTAGAAGCACAATGCACTGCTGAGTGCTGACTGCACTAGCTCTTGCATTTTATAATTATAGTAATATGTATAGTTAAAACTTATATTGTTCATTTTAGAAACACCAACCAAAAATTCAACCGTACCCTCCCTATCCGCCTGCAATCATCTTCTATACATATTTGTTCATTCCAAAATGAATGGTAACACCACCAAAAATTCGATCTTATCCCCCTTATACGCCATCGTTCATCTCATATACACACTTGTTCACTTTATTCATTTTAGTAACACCATAATTTACTCAAAACGACCCTATAAACATTTTCAATGTTAAAAAACCGTTAGAGTTTTCGGGTTTGCGCAGCAATTTAACATTCAAAACCAACGCAATTTGACAATAAAAATTGAAAATTTGGCGGAACGGAAATGCAAATTTTTGAATTTGAATTGTAAATAAAAAAAACTATCCACAGAAGCTACAAAATAAGTTTTTGCTCAACAAATTATCATTTAAAAATATACCATTGTGGGCAACAAAATAATAATGATTTTCGTATTTTCCTCTAACTTAAGTCTAATTTTTGCGGAAAACAGCATTTTTTTCAATAAATCCAGCACTACCATAATGTAAACTTATTAGCTACCTGTGTAAATATTTTTTGTTTTTTATCGATTTTGGGGTTTTTGTCATATTCAAGGAATATTTAATAGAAAAATTATTTTTTGACACAACTTATTTAAAGACATATTAAGACAAATATTAAGACAATTGGTTAAACAAATTCCATACCCAAAACCAATAAAGAATAAAAAGTTTTCATATGGTAGTTCTGGATTTATTGAAACAATTCTATTGTTGGGAATTTTAAAGGACCTTATGACCAATTTCATAAACAAACACTAAAATTACTTTTATCCAAACTCCTTCTAAGTTTTATCAGACATTTAAAATTTTTCAGTTTCACCACAATGTAGAAAAGCGATATTTTAGGGATATTTTAATTTTACTGGGTTTGCTCACATCCCTGGATTAAAAAAAAAGAAGTTTTTTCCCTCGCACATGCGAAGTCTATATGAGAAAAAGTGAAAAAGCATTATGGATGAGGACAATTTATTATTCTGACAGCAAAATATGAGCTGTTGTTGACTGGAATGGCTTAACAAAATACACTTTTAAAATTTAATGAGACATAAACGAGCTTTTAGCTTACAAGGGCATTTAAAATCTTCCTAAATATAAAAAGCATTTGGTGACACCAAAAAACATCATTTAAAAGCTAAAATGCTTTTAAAATAATTAAAAGCTTTTCGTGAAATCGGCCATTAGTTTGGAAAAAGCTATTTTAATGAGCTAGGTATTAAAAAAGTAAAAAACCACAAAATGTTGATATTGCCACCATGCATTGTTCAGCGACAAAAAAGCGACAGTTTTTGACAAATCCTTCAAATAATTTAGAGTTCTTTTCATCCTATTTCGAATGAGGGGGGTGTCAAGTTAGCATTACCAGCGGTTAATTTTTAAAAAAACAAGCGCGAACAAATTTTTTCTTTCACGACAAATTTACGATAGTTAATCCAATTATTAGATTTTAAAAATTATGAAGTGGTAATGGATATTCCGTTTCCGCAATAATTTTTACATTTTAATTGTACCTATCATTTCTATTACTATTAAATGGTGCAGTTGTTAACCGTTAACTGTTAACTGTACTATAAAACTGAAGAAAAACGCAAATAATAGAAAATTATTTTTGTTTATGTACTATAAAACGATAAAAATGCTTTTACACAATCTAATAGTACCTAGACATTGCACCTCCAATTTTGATTAGGATTTCTTATTTTCTTCTCATGGATGAACCAATTTGGCACATGACTCGGCAGGTCATTCAATTTGAAATATTGACCACAAATATTCCTTGTTTTTGGCTCTAGAACCTCCGATCTTTGGTTTTAGTCCATAGGTGTACTACCTATATTTAGTTTAGATCGAGAGACTGTATTGGCCGCCCGATAACCGTTATTACGTTTGTTCAAAAGTACTCCTAGGCCATATTCGAAGAGTGTTTGGGGTCGCTATACTGCATAAACTACCATATAATCGGCTTGTTCTTTTCTGCAAATGGCAGGCCAAATGTATTTAGAATTCGGCGAAGCGTACAGCAACATGTTTTATGTCTTATCAAGAAAATTGGCCAAACCCTAGATACCGAAAAGTACTCTTAAATAATTTATTGTGCCATCACCATGTTTAACAGTCTTCTTTGTCTACTTTGAATTGAATTCAGAGTTCTTTGGTCTTCTGAAATTAATTTTTCCATTAGAACCAAGCAAATTTATCTTAATTTTATCCGACAGTCAAGCGGTATTTCAATACACACGGTGGAAGAGTTTGTTGGCAAAAATGAGTCCGAGTTGAATGTTTGTTTGCTAAAATATGCAACTTTTCTGCGACTCCTTTTTCAAAGTCTTGCTTCTTTTAATTAGTTTCAAATGATTTGACTTAAAACGAATATGTTTAACTAATTGTTCGGTCTGTTTGAAGAGGAAAAATGGCGTTTTTTTTACACATTTGCAATCACAATTTATCGAAACGCGGTGAAGTTTTTCGTCGTTTGAAGCCTTTGCTCCAAGACTTGAATATAGAGCCCTGAACACCTTCTTTTTGATTTCATAAAATGTTGATCACTGTTTTCGTTTTTTTATACACACACAATGTATATTCAATAGCCTATTAGAACAAATACAAATGACTACTTTCTTTTTATCGTGGGACGTAGGGCTACGTCCCAGTTATATCAATATATTGTGTGAGCTATAGACTATCAGCCCTATTACGGTTGTCAATTATCAATTTGATATTTGATAAACCTTGAAAACGCGTGACATTGACTTCTTCCTTTAGGCTGTCTTACATTCCAGGTCTATCTACATAAATGCTAATAAAGCGAAAACATTTAACCAGATTACACTTTTGATGTTCAGAAGACTTAGTTTTCTCATAATCATAGACACAATTCTTCATTTTTGCTGTCAAAAAAAAGAGAATACAAATATTAGGTCCGTTCCTTTACTATGAATTTCTGTGATTTTATGTGCATTTGCGCGATTTTCGGTCCAAAGCCATCCCACCTGAAATAATGGCAAGTTTTTGTCAAGTTTAATCAAGGCCCTTGAAAGGCTTTGGTAGGGGAAATCTAGAAAAAGAAAACTTGTCAAATACTCGTGAGGCCTTCACTAGTAAAAACTTGTCAGATAAGTCTTATTATCCCATCACAAATACTCAATTTATGACAAAAACAAATATTTTATACTCATCATACAATAGTTAGACAAATTTAAGTAGGTATGTAACTTTTCATCTTCATCATTGCGCAGCTGTTTTGTTAAAAAGCTCAGTAGTCAGCGTATTGGACTGGTTATCATAAGATCCAGAGAATATCGAATAAAGAAACCAATCCTTCGTACGTTTCACCCCCCAAAACCCATTTGTTTACATTGTTGTATTTGTAATTTCATTTCATGTCGAAGAAATAGATGTGAATTGCAATAACAACTAGACCTGTGCTGAATGATGTGCTGAATGACTAGTTGATTCTATGTGTGCGTTTTGCACTGCTTTTCACTAATACTTTACAAATCTAATCATCACAGCTGTTCGTTTCAGCTTGTAGGCAAATCAAATTGACAGCCGAGGATTGGCTTCTTTATTTGATATTCTCTGATAAGATCACAGTATGGAATCCCAGTGAAGACAACTTTTTATTTTGTTGTATCTCGAGGTAAAAGGTTGCTTAACTGGTGAGGCCCTAGAGAAAATCAATAGTTATCCATGCTAGAGCCTTGTTAGCATCAATTTAAAACTTTCTAGTGCCCCGTTAAAAACTAGATTGTTTTTCCAGGTGGGGTTCCAGTATTCAATAAAAAATTAAAACGCTCGCAAAAGAGTAAACCATTCCTCTTATCTGTGATTTTCTGACCAAGAAATTTCTGTGTCAGAAATTGACAGCTTTGCATATCAGTAAGAAGTAAAAGAATGAAAGTTAGACAGATTTCTCGTTTTTCTGCAATTTTTAGTCTAACTTTGTGTCAATTTGAACTTTTACAGTACTTGGGGCATTGAATGTACACAAATGTAGAGAAATATCACAGAAAGACTAGGAACAGACAGTGTCGTGCGTTTCTAGGCGTTTTTCTTTTTTAGCTCTGAGCATAGCATGGAGTAGAGCTCGAGCTATCGGAGTTAGCTCTAAGCAGAGTATGATCAGAGCTCTCCGATATAATTTTGAAACACATCTGAGCTCTGAACTGTCATACGATTGCGATGCGTTCAACTCACCAAAATTAAGTATTGACTTAATTTTCATCAGACAGCTGGCCAATCAAAAACTCGAAAAATTTGTAAATTGTGAACTGAAATTGATGTGTCGAACGCAGCCACTTGAAATGAGTGAAAAAAAGGGTGAAGTTGGCTGCGCTCAGCTATTTGCTCCATTCGCTCGGTCTTTTTATTCTGAGCTCATGAAGCGTACTCCGAGCTAGCTCCGATTTAAAAAAGAAACACAAGTTGAGCGCTCTGAGTGCTCGGAGCTAAAAAAGAAACACAGATCTTTTTTGACAGCTCAGTGCTCTGCTCGGAGCCAAAAAAGTAAAACGCCTTTCTTTCATATTAGGTATAACGAAGTACTGTGAATTAATGTTCCCGTAGTTTTGGGAAGTTCGGAAATTCTTATATGCATGTTAAGGAAAATAAATTCTCAGAAACCTCATCAGCAATCTCATTCACAGGAACAGAAAGATCTCAGCTCTGGTGCTAAATTACTGAGAAAAAAATATTAGATCAGTTTGCTGACTTTTTGACGGAGCAGCAAAATTAACTGCCGTCTGTGAGATCTCATTTTACTGAACATGCCTATTGATTCAATCGAATATGAAGAAGTAAAACACAAACAATAAGAGAATTATTGTTTTAGTTTTTATTTTTGTGGACTTTATTGAATTTAATTCAGTTTTAAAGATTTTTTATGACCTTTAGTCCAAATGCGTTTCGCCCTGGCAAAACAGTTGGGCTCATCAGTTAGATGCTGTCGTTACTTTCGAAGACGCAATATTGATTCAATCCTTAAAATTTAACAGTTTTTTAGTAACTGTGTTAAAAGTAAAGAATCAGACCTAAATATTTCTGTTTCGCTATAGTAAAATATTTTTGTCGCAGTAAGTTGAATAAGACAAAAAAACAAAGAGAGTTTGTTTTGACTTCAATGTGAGAAAATTCTTTTTATCATACCTTATGCTCACTCACTTATTGACTTTGGAATTTTCGTGAGGTCTCAATTTTCGTGAGGTCTCAGAAAAATGTAAACAGGCCAATTGAAACGCTCAAAGTCAACATAACAAATGCCAATCAGCAAATTCAGCCATATTTATGCGAAAGTCATCGAAAATTTTACCAATTGAACGACCTTAAATTCCATACTTAATGAAAACGAGTGAATGTCTCACACAAAAAAAAAAAAAAAAAAAAAAAATTGGCTTTTTTTACAATTTTTTATTTGAGAATTGAACATTCGCGGAACTATTTAAATAATTAAAGAAATTTAAAATTCTTTGACTTAATACTACATAAATAAATAATATTTGCCATAATGTGATTTTTGTACATTATTTGCAGATTGGTTAGATCAGGCTATTATCAGTTACCCTAACATCACTATTTTAGGTGATTTTAATTTTGATTTATTGAGAAACTATACTTACGAGAAGAAAATAAATGAAATTCTTAGAGATAATAATTGCAAACAAATTATAAATAAACCAACAAGAATTACAGCAACATCGAGGACCCTAGTGGACTACGTTATAACATCGAATGAAAGACAAATCTGGGCGGATACTGTTAGTAATTTAAAAATAAGTGATCATGAATCGATCCTGGTGAAAATTCCTGTGACTAAAACAACTACTGATAGAACAATAAAGAACATACAAGTGTTTAGGTATGAAAAAATAACATTTAAATCAATTTTACAAAACCAACTTCAGTGTTTAGTGAATAGTTCGAGTTCAAATGATCTGTCAAGATGTTTAAAAGAAAGTCTAGATAACAGTGTTCAAGAGTTGACTTCAACTAAGCGTGTATTTTTTCGCAAAAATGATTGGTTTACAGAAGAATTAAATAATTTGAAATCTGATAAAATCCGCTGCTATCAAAAAGCATCTATTTTTAACACTCCCAATTACTGGGTTGAATACCGAAGGGTAAGAAACTTATATAAATATAGGCTCCAGTTAGCAAAAAAGACTTACATATGTAACAAAATTGAAAGTTGTTCAAACCAAAAAGATATGTGGAGAGTTATAAAAAAGTTAGTATTAAAAGAAGAAAAGAGTGATATAAATGAAGTGCAATTTGAAGACGGTAGAGAAACTAATAACGTAGTGATAGCAAATAAACTAAACAAATATTTTATTAATAGTATCAATCATATAAATAACTCCATAAATCCACAAAATTTGGACCTTAATTATTTAACAGATCTGAGCACTACGTTCCTTTTTGAACAAATAAGTTTATCTGATCTCAATGCTATATGCAAAAAAATGAACAAGAAAAAAGATTCTTCAAAATTAAATCACAACAAAAACATAAATGTTAAAAAAAGAGCCAAGTTCTTATATGTACAAGAAACCTGTACGTAAAAAGTCAGCCAAAAAAAGAAATGAGATCTAAAATATATGCCAAGTTTTAAGTTCATAAAGCTCAATATCAAATATCTTAAGTAGAGAAATATCAAAGCAATTCCAAATCATGACAGAAATTTGGTATTTAATGATTACTGATTAAAATTTGGTAGATTCACTGGTCAAGTTTTCATACATTTTAAAATTGTGATTAAGTAAGTAATTAAGAGAAAACTTGCCAAGTAAATCCACCAAATTTTAATCAGTAATCATTAAATACCAAATTTCTGTCATGATTTGGAATTGCTTTGATATTTCTCTACTTAAGATATTTGATATTGAGCTTTATGAACTTAAAACTTGGCATATATTTTAGATCTCATTTCTTTTTTTGGCTGACTTTTTACGTACAGGTTTCTTGTACATACATATAAGAACTTGGCTCTTTTTTAACATTTATGTTTTTGTTGTGATTTCACTCCTTTTTGCAAAGATTAACTTTACCAGGTGAAAATCAAGCCTTAGGGCCTTACAAAGTTGCATAATTCTACGACAACCGAAAGCGCTCCATATAGAAAATAATAGCAATTCTGATAAAGTGGGTGGATGGCACGCCCCCCGAATGCAAAATTCCAATTTTTCAATTTTTTTTCTTTCTAAGTACTTCAAGCCCTACCGACCTACCAATTTTCATTGTTCTACAACAATCAGAAGTGCTCCATATAATTTATAAGTTTTTAATAATGTGGGTGGATGCCACGCCCCCTGAAGGGAAAATTCCAATTTTTCAATTTTTTTCTTTCTACGTACTTCAAGCCCAACCGACTTACCAATTTTCATCGTTCTACAACAATCGGAAGTGCTCCGTATAATTTATAAGGATTTTTAAGAATGTGGCTGGATGCCACGCCCCCTGAATGGAAAATTCCAATTTTTCAATTTTGTTCATTCTATATACTTTAAGCCCTACCGACCTACCAATTTGTCTCGTTCTACAACAATCAGAAGTGCTCCATATAATTTATAAACAAATTTAAGAATATGGGTGTATGCCACGCCCCCTGAATGGAAAATTGAAATTTTTCAATTTTTTTCTTTCTAAGTACTTGAAGCCCTACCGACCTACCAATTTTCATTGTTCTACAACAATCAGAAGTGCTCCATATAATTTATAAGAATTTTTAATAATGTGGGTGGATGCCACGCCCCCTGAATGGAAAATTCTAATTTTTCAATTATTTTCTTTCTAAGTACTTCAAGCCCAACCGACTTATCAATTTTCATCGTTCTACAGCAATCAAAAGTGCTGCATATAATTTATAAGGATTTTAAAGAATGTGGGTGGATGCCACGCCCCCTGAATGAAAATTCAAATTTTTAAATTTTTTTCTTTCTAAGTACTTGAAGCCCTACAGACCCACCAATTTTCATTGTTCTACAACAATCAGAAGTGCTCCATATAATTTATAAGATTTTTTAACAAAGTGGGTGGATGCCACGCCCCCTGGATAGAAAATAGCATATTTTCGATTTTTTCCTTTGTATGCAGCACAAGGTCTACCGTTGTGCGAAATTTCAAGTTTCTACGATGTCTGGAAGTGCTTCATAATTTTGATGATCTGTCAGTGAGTCAGTGAGTCAGTGAATCAGTGAGTCAGTGAGTCAGTGAGTCAGTGAGTCAGTCAGTCAGTTACGGTTTTTGCGATTTTTGAAGTCCTATATCTTGGGAACTACTAATGCTAGAGTTGAAATTTGGTGAGTCACCTGTGTTTGATCAGCTCAGCAAATACTGCGAATTTGAAGTTTCTGACTTTAATGGTACTGAAATTAAAGGGGGGTTGAAAATCGCCTGAGTTTGTTCCTGTAAAAATACTAGATTGTTTTGATATCATTGGACCATATTTGTTAAAAATAATAAATGACTCTTTCCAAAACGGCGTTTTCCCAAATAATTTAAAAGAATCAATAATAGTTCCTATACCAAAAGAACAAAATAACATCAACTGTGATAAATATAGACCTATCAATATGTTACCTGTTGTAGAAAAAGTAATTGAAAAAGTGGCCCATGAGCAATTGTTTAAATATGTATTGGACAATAATATTCTCATTCAAAACCAGTCAGGCTTCCGATCGGAGCACTCTTGTGAAACAGCTCTTAACTGGTTAATTATGACCCTTAAAACGTTACGACATGATAAGCATAAAATTATTTCTGTTTTTGTGGACTTTCAAAGAGCTTTTGAAACAATAGATAGAACGATACTCCTGGTGAAACTAAACAAATATGGTATAAGAAATAAAGAACTAAACTGGTTTCGAACATATTTAAGTGACAGAACTCAACGAACTAAAATCAACGAGTACTTATCCAACAGTGAATATAATTTGTTTGGTGTGCCACAAGGAACGATACTAGGCCCACTTTTGTTTTTGATTTATATAAACGATATAAGCAAAATAATCAAATACGGTACTACGGTTTAGATACAATTACTGAACAAATTAAACTTTGATTTGATTAACGTTTGTGAATGGCTGAATATGAATAAACTTAAAGTAAATACAGACAAACAAAGTGCATGGTAATAAACGGTGAATATACTACAAACATAAAAATAAATAATAATCCAATCCAACAAGTGGAATATATAAAGTATCTGGGTGTTATTATAGATTAAAGACCTTAATTTCAGTAACCATTTTGAATACATTTGCAAAAAAAAATTCAAAAAAGTTGGATTCTTAAAAAGAATTCGAAAACAAATATCAACAATCTGTGCAATAAATATATACAATACGATTATTAAACCACATTTTGAATTCTGTTCAACAATTCTGTACATGGGTAACATATCGGAAATCAACAGGCTTCAGAAATTTCAAAACAAAGCGATGAGGATAATCCTAAAATGCAGTTTTTATACGCCGATTAGTGTTATGCTATCATGCTTGAAGTGGCTAAACATAAAACAGAGAATAACCTACAACGCGGCCATCTTTGTATTTAAAGTCAAAAATAAAATGGTTCCCGATTATCTACCATCTCTTAATTTAAATTATATCCATGAAATTCAAAATTATAACTTGAGATCAAATTACAATTTTAGATTACCTTTTTATAGAGATAATAGAACACAAAACATTGTCATGTATAAAGGTGTTAAACTTTTTAATGAATTGCCAAATGAAATTAAGAATGAGTCAAATTTTCATGTTTTTAAAAGATTATTGATAAATTTTATTAGAACCAATGTTTAAATTTTTAATGAACTTATCATTTAAACGAATATTTTAATTTATACAAATTCTGTAGAAAAATAGTAAATTATACTAAATAAATGAATACATACATACATAAAATGTGATATACCTAGTTCTTTCCTTTGCCATAAGCCTTAATAAGGCTATTTACCATCACCTACATTTCTTTCATTTCTCAGTTCATCTCTTTGTTTTGTTTGCATTTTTACATTGGAAATTTTTATTCAGTCTTATACAAATCGGCAGTAGGAAAATGTTTTTTTTTTTGTTTATTGAAGGGATTTAAACAACTTAAAGACTTGATTTGCGTCACAAGAAACAAAAAAAACAGAGCTTTTCCTATTATCCAGAAAAATGTAAAAGAAGTCATTGGAAAATGTTTATGTAGAGTTACGTCATAAGCTTGCGTAGGTTTTTAACTTAATGTTTTAAATTGAAAAAGAGAAAAATTGTATTTTTGTTATGCATTGAAATTTCTCGTGCAAACAAGATTATACAATAAAGAAGATGCTGCACAATTTTTATAAAATGGATTAAAAGCTTAGGATCTTATTTTTGTTATTGTTGTCTTACATCCTCGGACTTTTTCCTCTAGATAAAAGTAAAGGTGAGTAAAATATACATAAATACATAGGTAAGTGATGTTGAAAGATATAGTTTACTTATAGACCCATAGCCTACAACAGATTTTGGGTGTGAATGATGGCAAGAAAAGAAGTATAGGTAGGTGTTGACAACTTAAGTAAAACTTATTCAAGAAATCAAGGTCTTGCAGTCCATAAACGGGGCTTTGGTAGGTAATTTAACAGTGCATCGAAAAAATATGAAAGTACTTCGAGAGGATGCATGTTAGCCAAAATTGGTTTTCACCTCTCCCTAGAGAGAGGTGGCCCTTCTGACCATAGACCATGGAATCTGAGACTATATGAGTGTGTGGTTGGAAATCCCTATGCCTACATTATCAAAATCTATTGCAATTCTCTGAAATACTCTGTCTATTTGTTTAAATCCTGTTTCATAATTCTTCTTTTACAGATTGATATTAAAAATCTAATCCTAAAGATCCATCGCATACACAAAGCTTAGGAAAAAAAACTTTCGAAGAAATCCTTGCTTATAATATGCTTGTAAGAGTGTCTGGCATCATATCTCCTTTCTTCAATTAATTTTCATTCCTAAGCACCCACCATAAGCTTAGAAATACTGACGCATCATCGATCAGAAATGGGATAAAAACTTACAACAAAAAAATCTTCCATCATTATCAGCAGAGCAAACTTCGTACTTCCTTTAATTAAATTTGATTTCGATAATATCGAATAAAAACAAAAATGGTTGCAACTGTGGCATTTTACCGGTATTGCGTCCATTAAAAGGATTTTGCAAATGCAACCAGTCTCCGTCAGTGTCGGTCGTCGCGCCGCCGATAGCACTCGGCAGTATTCCAAGCATACATCCTTATCTCTCGCTCTGCCCAGCTCGATTCGGCATGCAGATGCAACAAATTTTTATTGCCAGAGTGGTGAATGTGCATTGTTCTAAAATGGGGTCGCATTTTATGGATAACGGGGGGTGGTTTTTTCCGACGACTCCGACTGTTGCAGCATCAACCATGCAGGTAAGTACAATGCCACTTGGGTGGCTAAAAAGTATGTGAAGTGGAAATGGAATTTTTCTCACTCATTTCTTTTTTCTTTGTGTAGATTCCTCCTAGATTCTGGGAGCAACGCGGAAGAGAGTACAAAACAACAGCTAAAAAACAAGAGAAAAGCCTTTAAATATTAGAAGGGTGGATTAAGTAAAGGAAAGTTTGTGGGGTTGAATGGTGAATATGAAAAGGTGGTTCCGGGTAAGATGCATTTTTATCCACTCAACACAGTTAAACGATTGCTCTTCAAAACTGCATCCAAGTGCCCCACATGTATTGTTTAAGGGAAAGAATGTTTTTGGAGACGTTTTGTCGTCCTCGTTGTTGTTGATGTTGTTATTGTTCATGGTGTTGTTATGTATATGAGTGACAACTACGACAAGGTTTAAATCCTCATCTCTAGAGATGATAGACGATGGCGACATAATTTTTATAAAGGAGGATGAATGGCAAAGCGAAGAAAAGCGACGGTGATGACGACGATGAGAATATTAAAGCTTCTCAAGAGCATAAAGGACACCCTAAGAGAGCGAGAAAAACGTCAGAAAGTGGAAAACTGTGTGCCATTTTTATTTTGTTGTTTCGTCTGCTTAACTTTGAGATATGAAGAGATGCTTTGCCATTATAACGAGAATTAATTTAAAAGAAGAAGGATTTAAGAAAGGGTTTGAAAGTGTAATGCAACAAATACTACATTTCATCATTGTCTTTTGACATTTTTAGCATTAGGTATGGGTGTGGGTGGTGAAAGCTACATACAATGTGTATATTCCCATGGAAATTTTATTCGTATGGAATTTTCCAGTGGCATTTGACAGAGAGAAAATAATTCATGAAGAGGCATATTATCTCCGACTATGGTACTACTCTTTGGATAAGTTGAGTTCAGATTTTAAGAGCTTGGAAAAGTGTTTCTGAGGGTTGCTAGGGTAATTTTTTTTGTATGTTTTTGTGTTGAATTCACTACTAAATAAGGAACAATGTTGATATAGTCAAAGTACAAAGAATAAAAATTTGATTAAATGCTTTTTCTAATATTGAGAATACCTAGGTACCTAGTTTATCAAAGGAAAAACTATTCTTGATATATTTCTGATACGATAGGTAATTATTGATTGAATCAAAAGCTTTCTATAATATGGGACCTAAACAATCTTCTATACCTACTCAAATTTCAGCAGTTGACAGTGTATTCTTGTAAAGTAGAGATAGAAAGAAGTAGGTACATCCCACCTGGAAAAATGGTAACTTTTTGTCAAGTTTAATCAAGGCCCTGGATAGGCTTTGGTAGAGAAAATCTAGACAGGGAAAACTTGTCAAAAACTCGTGAGACCCTCTCTAGTAAAAAAACCTGTCGGATAGGTGTTCTTATCCTAACACATATAACACGCATATGTGACAAAAACAAAATAGTTTTTCATTTTCAACATTGCACAACTGTATTGCGAAATAGCTCAGTAGTTAAAGTATAAGACTAAATCAGAAGATTGCCGGATCGAATCCCAGTAAAGACAACTTTTTTACTTGCGATATAGGTACTATAGGGCAAGTTTTGGATTCGTGCAAAATAAAATTTCGAGATAACAATCAAACATGACATTACGATGATAGAGATCACGAAAAAAGTAGGTGGCACAATTCTGTTTGTCTGTCTGTCTGTCTGTCTGTCTGTCCGTACCTCAACCTACAGCCTAAACCACTGAAGCGATTTTCTTCAAATTTTGAACTTAAGGTTTTTTTGTAACTCTCCAGAGGGTAAATTGAAATTTTTTTCTTAGCTCAAAAAATAGCGGTACTTGCCATACAACCGTTAAGGAAAAGCTTATTTATCTCAAAAACGGCTCCAACGATTTTGATAAAAAAAAATCAGTGTATTACTTTAGATATGATGTACCTTTTAGTAGGAAAAAAAATCACCAGAAACATTTATTAACGGTACCTGCCATAGAACGGTTTTTTTGATTTTTGGTTTTCTCATTAACCGCTCATCCGATCTCAATAAGAATTTTTCACAAAAGCTTTGTTAGAATATAAATAAAACTGCATACCAAAATTTTTGAATAAATAAATTTTGGATTTTTAAAAAAAGATTCAAAATTTTTTTTTGAAAATTCAATATTTCAAAAATGGGTTGATGAATTAATTTGAATTTTCAGTTTTCAATGTATATTAATATATACTCAAAATTGGCATACCAATTTTTTTTTTTGAAAATTGTTACAAAAATTTTATATATAAAAAATTAATTTTTAAGAAAACGGCTCCAACGATTTTAAATTTTTTTTTTTGCATATATTCATATTTATTCAAGTAATCAAATGGCATACTTTTTTTTGAGCTCTAAGTTATTTATCAGACTGTTTTAACAATTAATAGAACGATTTAAATGCTTTTTATACTTTTTCTATAATTACTTGAATATTTTTTAAAGTTCTTAAGTCCCACACAACTTGAACATAAGAGCAAGTACGTGCGATCCAGTCGTGCATTTTATTTTTTTTGTTGTTGGTGTCTCTCGAGGCAAAAGGTTAGGTACTTCATTGGCGAGGCCCTAGAGAATTTCTAGAGTTACCCTTGCTGGGTCCTTGCTAGTATGTATGTTAAACGGGATGAGTTACTTTGAATGTGTGATTTTTAGTCCAAACTTCTGTCAACGACTTTTTGTATGTGAACTTTGAATCACGGAATTTAGAAGTAAAGGAACACCCCTACTGATATTTTTAGTCTAAATTTCTTCAATATTACTTTGGACTAAAATTCACAGAAGTGCAAGGAAATTCAAAATAAAGGAACGGACCCAATTTTTTTTCCTCAGTAATTTGAAAGCTAAACTGAGAAATATTGCTAAGGAATCCTGTTCACGAGTCTGAGATTGCTGTGGGCTTTGAGATCTCATTTTCCTGAATATGTCTGTTCTCTTACTTTGAATTTCTGTAGGTACATTTGTGTGAATTTTAGTCCAAAGTATTTACTGTCAAAGTTTATAATTGTCCAGTTTATATTTCTGAGGGCTCAGAAAATTTTCCCAGTTTTGCTGTCAAATACTTAGTAAAAAAAAATTTGGATTCGTCTGCTCAGTTGAGCGCTCTGATACCTATACATATAAACTGAACAATAAAAATAGTTGACAGAATTTTGAACTAAAAAGAACAGGCAATCATGATGGATAGAAATAGGAACACGTCATTCAAGCAAATAAAAAAAAGGTACATAGGTAGGTACATATCCTAGTATCACTTTGTACTGAAGCCAACATATTCGAGCGAATTCGCTTGTTTTGTTCGCTGAAGAGAAGTTGCTTTTTTTGAAACCATAGCCTTAGATAAATCATACTAAAAATTTTCACGCTACACAGTGGTCTGTTTGTTGAATTTTGGGGACAAATATCATTTCCCATACCAATTTCTTGATAAATATTAAATTAGGTAGGTATATACCATACACTTTAAAGTTTAGAACGGTACCAATTCAGTATTTCAGCTAATTTTTTACCTCAGCAATTTGTTTTTTTTTTTATACACTATCAGATCTTTGCCGAAGAGAGCTTAGTACAAGCGACAGCAAAACTGAAAACTTTTGCTGAGGAATCCTGTTAATAAGATTGAGATTGGCGGGGTTCTCTGAGATCTCATTTTTCTTAATATTAGGCGTGTTCGGGAAAATGAGATTTTAGAGGGCTCAGTGTCAAAAACTGAGCAAGTACCTACCTAAATCCAATTTTTTTCTTTCCTCAGTTATTTGACAGCAAAATTTCTCAGGAATCCTGTTCAAGAAACCGAGATTGCTGAGGGCTCTGAGATTTCATTTTCCTGAACTTGCCGACTATATCTACCATCGTCGAAAACTGGAAAAGTGAATTGTGGTCGCAGTTTCTCTCGAAATGTATTGGTAACGAAAATGGCCACTGAGCTACCATTTTGATCGACCAAATTTGAACCTGCAAGGAACAGTGGAAAACTGTTGCCATTTCCAATTTTAGAATATGGGAGAAATTCCGTGGGAAATTTTATCCACGATAGCCCCCAATAAATTACGGTTATTTAACGGAAATGTTTTGACTTTCGTTCCAAATCAATTTGTATAGGTAGGTACCTACCTACAAAATGTATTTTCGCACGGATTCAAAAATTATAAATTATTATGAATTTAGGACGAATTCAATTTCGGATTAGTCGGTACTCAAACCTTTTTTTCTATCAAAATCTTCAGATAAGTTCACAAAGTCAAGCTGATTTTCAATACTGCAGAAAATCAAAGTGCACTCATTCCGCAAATATTGAAAACGAAGAGTGTTTCAAAACACCTACCCCCAACACAGTGGAAGTCTAAGCTAATTTTTTTGGTTTAAACTTAAGTTCAGTAGAACGATTAAACTGAAGAAGACTGTGAAGAAACTGAAACTGAAACTACTATAGTACCTATATAAGTTTGAAAATGAAAGGATTTTATAAGCCCGCTCTTTTCCTTTAAATTTCTACGAAGTTTAGTCCAAAGTTTCGTCAAAGTTCATTATATACAAAAATTATTGACAGAAATTAGGACTACAAATCACAAAAATCCATATTAAAGGATCTGACCTTAAAATTTTTCGAAATTCAGATTCTGAATCGAAATTCATACCTATTTATTTTTTAATTTAATATGAGACTATGCATGTAACTATGTAATTAGGTCTCTTCGTTTACTTCCAAAAACTAACTATTTTTACCAATTTTAGCCCAAAGTTCTGTCAAAGTTCATATAGGTAAAAAATAAAATTAACAGTAGGTACCTACTTTGGATTAAAATGGTTAGTTTTGGCTTCGTAATGAAATACCTATGCAGTATTTTAGTACTTTTTACACTGTGGCGATAACCACACTACGGTTTACGGTTGAACACTGTAAATCAATAGGATCATAGGTACATCATTTTTGACAGTAAAATGAATGACTAATGTTAATCATTAGCTTTAGGCAACGGATCCTTTCCATTTATTGGAAGTTTAAACTGCGCTTTTGGTTTAAAATTTGTTTATTTTTCGGCAGAACAAATTGAGCTCAGCTCAAGGTATAGGTAAACGAGGGTGTGAAACTGGCCAATAGAAATCCATTTTTATCACGATCGCCACTGTAGATCGCTTCCGTTTAAGGCTATAATGCTTGTAACCACAAATGGAAATTCAATTCAATTTGTATATTTCGCAAATAAATAAAATTTGTGTAGGAAGGTACCTACCTATTCTACCTATAACGATTTTCAAACGTCTCTTTAAAAACTACGCCATTCTTCCAAATAATAGGAGAGTTCAGGAAAATGAGATCTCAGAGTACCCAGCAATCTCAGTCTCGTGATAAGAATTCCTCAGAAATTTTGCTGTCAAATACCTAACTGAGGGAAGAAAATATTTAGCCAGTTTATAGGCTAGTTCAGGAAAATGAGATCTCAGAGGGCTCAGTGTCAAAAACTGAGCAAGCGAATCCAATATTTTCTTTCCTCAGTGATTTGACAGCAAAATTTCTGAGGAATCCTGTTCAAGAGACTGAGATTGCTGAGGGCTCTGAGATCTCATTTTCAAGAACACGCCTAATATTTAGCCAGTTTATATTTCTTGAGCGCTCAGTAATTTTTCTCCGCTTTATGACAGAGCAGGAGGATAAAATATAAACACAATTCTTCACATAGAAGTCAAAACAACTCTCTTTTTCTTTTCTTCCTATGTAATTTACTGCGACAAAAAATATCTGAGCAAGCGAATCCAAAAAATTTCAGTCTCAGTTTTTAAAGGGAAAAGTGAGAAATTTTTGTGAGGAATCGTGTTTATATTTCAGAGTCCTCTGAGCCCTCTGAGATCTCAGAAATATAAACTGGCCAATTGGATTCGCTTGCTCAGTTTTTGACACTCAGCCGTCGGAGATATCATTTTCCTGAACACGCCTAGTAAAAAATAGGTCATCGACAAATTTTACTGACAATTTATCAACTCTTTTTTGAAAATTTTGTTTTTCTGTTCTGAGTTCAGAATGATTCGGCAACGGAGGTCAAGAAAATAACACGCTTGCTTGACTTGTATTTTTTAGCAGTTGGTCAATATAAGAAAGATGGAGTGCTTTTGTCAAATTTACAGAAAAAAAAACCTAAGCACTCACACTGGTCCAATCTTTTAGGTAATTATTACGCAAAAACTCAAAAACTATTGAATTTTAAAGATTGAAAAAGAAATTCTGAAAAAAACTTCGAATGTAATGGGAGAATAAAATAGGTAACACTAACCAAAAATGCGAATGGTATTGGATATTGGATTCACTTGCTCAGTTTTTGACGCTGAGCCTTCCGAGATCTCAGTTTCCTGAACACGCCTATATATTTTGGGTTCTGGGGTCTTATTTCTTCATTTTTAAAATTTGTTTAAATAGGTTATGAAATAATTCTTTTTTTGCTGAGTGTATTTTCTTTGAATTTGAGGACTTGAGCTTTTCTTGCAGCAAAACAAGAGAAAATAGGAAAATAAGATTTGTGTAAAAGAATACCCAGCTCCACTTGCGTCTTTTTTGTTCCACAGCTTTGGGTGTTTGGGGAAATACAATGAATATTTTTGAAACCTGCAATAACTACAAAAGTACATTAAGTAGGTGCCTATGTAGGTATCATTAAGTCCATTTAAAAAAATACGAAACAAGTCGTTCGATCTCTTTCATCCTACAAACTAAATTGATTTCATAATTTCATTACCAAAGGAAACTATGCCTACCACAAACGCAATAGGTACCTATAGAGGTCAGTTGAACTTTTAATTGAACAGTACCTACTTAGTAAAAATTATTTTTTTCATTTAGCCTAGTTTACAGTTCCCGTGCGCAAAAAAAATCTATGCAAAGATTCTCGCATGTCAAAAATAATTGAGGTGAAATGCAAAATTAATTGTTTGCATGATTGGTTTACAGCTTCATGCAAAAAAAAAAACAATGCTGTGATGGAATGTCATGCAAAACAATGGTCCGGCAATTGATTTGCATGCGAAAAAGAGTGTGGTGAATAAAATATTTTTTTTTTTTGATGGTCGGTTTATACTTCCGAAAAAAAAAATATATTCACCTCAAGGCATTATTTGCATGCAAATGGTTTTCGCATCAAAAAATAATTATTTTCCATTTTTAGGCCTATAGCTTGTCAATTAAGGGTAAATTAATGACTCAATGGGTGGTTTAGGCCAAAGCAAACGTTTTTCGCCTTGAATATTATTCAACTTGGTGCGCAGAATAGGTGGAAAATCATTTTGAAAATTTTGATTTTTTTTTCGCATCGGAACTGTAAACTATGCTTTTAACACCATACAATTCTGCACTCAGGGTTTGGGTAAATAAATTGCATTTTTGAATTTGATTCAACTTAATTTCTTTCAATTGGTACCTATGGAGGTAGGTGTGCACATTATGTAAATGCTAAGCATCTAGGTATCAAAACAAATAAATCTAGGACAATTGGATACGATAGAAATAAACCGATCCCGTTGATGATAAGATAACTGATAATTGTAGGTATGTTAGGGAAAATGAGATCTCACATACCTATTTTGCTCCGTCAAAAAATGAACAAGGAAATCTTAAAATTTTGCCCGTCAAACATTTCAAGACAAAACTTAGAAATTTTGCAGAGGAATCCTGTTCACGAAACAGATATTGCTGAGTTCTCCAAGATCTAATTTTGCTGAATATGCCTTTGAGTTTTCCCAACTAGAAAATATTTCATCAGAGTTTTGATATTTCCACGGAAACTAAATTTTACCTAAAATACTCTAGCATTGAAGAAAAAACTTCAATTGCAACACTTTCATACTCCCCCACATCGAGAATAATCATCATCATCATCGTCAACATTGAAAACCACCACTCGAGGACCCACATTTCACCCTTAATTTTGCTCTTAAAACCAAATAACCACCCTTCTGGTTCTGGTCTATCTCCAACCAGCCAACCCTTCTCGCGTGGGGGTGATACAATACTCATCATATATGTATCTACATAGGTAGTACCTATATGAATGGTATGTATACGTCTAGTTCTATGTTACACATTCGATTCCCGCTGCTTTGATGATGGCTGCTAGCTGCTTCTGTTTGCTACTCGAGGATAGTATTATCATCAGAAAGCAGAACGCGATTTTTTTTGGGTAAAATCGATTTTCCTTTTTCCCTACAAATATTTGTTGGTCTTTGGTAGATATACAACAATTCTCATGATATTTGATAGTAAACGAAAAATCAGACTGACGAAATAGGTACCTACCTATATAAATTAAAAAAAAAGGGATGAACTTTGTAGTAGAGATTTCTTTATGGTTATTGCAAAACAATTGACATGGCAAAACTTAAATCACAGATTTGATTTCTCTCAAAATGGACGTTAAGGAATAAAAGGAAGAAAAGTCATCCCTTTGTTAGCTGTGGGTACATAATTGTATAGGTTTAAAAAGTAGAAAAGAAAAACTTACCCTATTGAGCTGATGTGAATCAATTTGGTCGCCAGGTTGTTGGCCGACCGTACGAATCTTTTTATTTTGTGGCCCGTCACTGCCTCCACCACCGCCGCCGCCGGCAGTGCTGACCCCAACTCCGACGCCAACACTGCTACCGTTAGTTGCACCATTATAAGCCATTATGGTCGCCATTTTGCAGAGCTCGTTTTTATTTAAATAAAAAATCACGCACCGACCTTCACACGAGATATTAGGAGAAATACACAAAAAACGGTATTAGGTATTTGTTTGTTGTTGATGTTGAAATAGTAAACACACACCCAACTAATAAACACTTTGATTTTCTATTTTGACATATATGTACAATGTTGCCAAATTTTTGTTTTAGAACCAAATAACTTTTTTGGATGTAAATTCAACTCCCTTTGATTTTGTTTTCTATTTGCCTGAACGCACGCACGACGACGACAAAAAGGACCGAAACGGCTACGAAAGTCGCAGACAAAAAAAAAAACAGCTGATATGTGTAATAACGGGAGGAATATACCTACTGATTTCTATGTTTTTTTTTTTTTTTTTCTTTTTTATTAATTTCCTTTACAGATAGATATTTATAACAACACACGATTTATCCACAAGGACATTCCTATGGAAAAAATAAATTTATAAATTCAATGAAATTTCACAACATCGCATGGAATAAAATTGAAAAACGGTATATTTTGCACAGCGGAATGCAAATTTCCTTCGATTTAACAGTTCCTATATTAGTTTTTTAAGTGTAAAAATTGTAATATTCACGTAACCACGGCGAAGAAAAGGACGATTTTTCCTTACACGACACGAAAGGAGAAAAACACAAACAGGCGTGCTTTTCCTTCCAATTGGAAAATCGTTTTCTTCAACTTCAACACACCCGGTGGACTCCTTTTTTGCTTATCAAAAAAATATACGACCAAGTTAAAATATTTTCTCACCAAAAAAACCAACAACAATCGACACACAAACGACGGCGAATTGAATGGAAAATTCAACAAATTTCGATAAATTTACAGTAAAATATTTTAGAAAGTTTATTTTCTTGGCTAAAGTGATGACAACAAGGATTTTCCTTTTAAAGAAAATATAAATTATGTACTTTTTTGCTCGATTTTCCTTGGTCTGACAAAACGAATGAATGAATGAGAAATGATGAGGAATATTCTTCGCCGCACGACACGACACAGAGCTGAACAAGATGGAAACGCGAATGTGTTTTCCCTTTCAAGTTCAGAAAATTCTTTATTCGTTTTTTTTTTTGTCAAAGCTCGCTTCGATGAGAAATTTAGTTTTATTTTGCGAAGGAGTGGAAAATGTTTAAAAAGAGCGGTGAAGAATGTTTTGGAAATAGAATACTAAAACCAGAACCGAAGAGAGAAAAAGATTCTGTTTGAATTTTCACTTTAATTTTCCGTTCAGGAACTAGATTGGAGAGAAGGTGCGAGGGAAATTAGTTGATATCCTCTGAAGTAGCACTACTTGATGAAAATCTGTCGATTTTCCGTCGAATAGTACATTGAAAATTCAAGAACTTCAGTTAAGAAAAAAAAAATATTTTAACTCGAAAAATACCTTCGAATGGATTGATTGTGCGAAAAATCGAAATTCTTTTCTATGAATTTCCCAAAATGTCAAATGATATAAGTACCGTTAATCGTTAAACCGAAAGTTTATCCAACAAATTGTATAGGTATTCGAACAATAGATTTTCCCATCTGCCGCGACGGATAATATAAGATGATGAGATTGAGATGGAAATTTGTATTTATATCCCGTTATAAGACAGATTGTATGTAGGTGAGAATTTCCGAACACTTCCGTACCGTTTGAAAGTACAATTTGTACTGAAAAATTACAAGAGTACTTGTCGTGGTCGAACTCAAATCATAGCCAAGAGAAAAATTATTATTTTCTTTTGTTTTTCTTGTTTTTTTTTAATTTTCTTGGTCTTGTTTTTGTTGGGATTGCGCTCCGCAATCTTTTCAATTATTGTATCTTTTACACCAGAGCAGAGACAGAGAGAAACGAACACACTTGCACACTGATATATTTATAACAAAATATACACCCCCTTTTTTGAGCAAACAAACAGTACTTTGCCACTTGCCATGCTCGTCGTGGTTGTGTGGAATAAAGAGAAACACAAATCTGCGGCGAAGCTTTTTTTTTATTTGTTTCCTTGTTGGTTCGTTCACCGTGCGTTTGTGCCACTGCCACTTTATACCAACAGCGAAACAATTAAAAAAATATAACAAAAAAACAAAATGCGAAACAGAAGGGAAACACAAGAAACGGTAAACATGGCAATTTACCGTTCTATCGCACACATTTTATTTTACACACTAGCCTGGCTGTCGTTTCGCTTTTGCGTGCAATGACGAGTTGAGTAATGGAAAAGTGTGTGCAAAGAAAAGAGAACGGGTTCATTTTTATTTACAAACAAGTAGGTAGATGTTGATATGCTGCTTGTGTGTTATTCAAACTCAAATAAAGTATTAGTATGGCAACTGCACAACGAACAAGCAAACGACGCAAGTGCAATGAGTAAAAAGCATAGCAGGTTGCAATTGTATCTGTAAGTAGCACTCGCACTGTGTGTTGAAAAAAAGATAAATGTGGTGGGTACGATGGAAAAACGGTGCATAGCATATGATTTTTGTTGGGTGTATGGGAGTCTTCTCTGTATTTTTACTGTTTTTCGTTTTGGATTTGGTGGTAGCTGGATGGTGCCAAAATGTTTGGCGGGACGTTTTTGGTTGCTTGAACTTTATTTTTATCTTTGTTGCTTGGAAATCCTGCTTTCTTCTGCAATTTCTCTCTTCTCTTTTAGATGCAACATGCAATTTTTCAAATTGGATTTTTTTTTACTGTGGCTGTGGGCCTGTGGCACGAGATAAGGGAGTATTGGTGTTGTTGTTGATTTTCTGTTTCTGTTTTGCATTGCGATTTGAGGTTTAAATTTATTCTCATGAGAGAAATATTGCATGATGGGAGTTTCGTTATAACATGGGCGGCTAGATTGTAATGAAGGTAGGTAGGTACAAAAATAGTAAGGAAAATAAGTTTAACAGTTCGTAGGTAGGTAGGTATAGTTGCGGACTAAGAGGCAGTTGCAGTCGCACCCGGGGCGTAAGGCAAGCTTACACCTCTTAACCTTCCTATACCTACCTACTCGCGCCAAATGAAAAAAACAGGTACATAGGTATACCTACCTATACCTACCTACTCGCAAACGGTCTCTTGGACCGAAACTCTAAAAGCTCTATTTTACTTCTTATTGCGAAACTATTAATCAAAATAATTTTAATTCCTACCTATGTATACTCCATGGGTACCATTTCAAACATATTAAAAAAGGATCTGTCAAAAAAAATAGTATTGTTAAAATCGCAAAATGTAACGTCTTTGTCATAAACTCTTCATGGCTTTCAAATTCAGCTGAACGCGACCAATTTACAATTGGCTTCGGTTACTTTCATTCGTTTATTTTGATTAATTTTTCGTTATTCTAGACGGAGAGCCAGCGCCAAAAAATGCTCTGAATTTATTAAAGCTGATATTTGGCCTGTTGGTTATAGAGGTTGTGTACACCCACATACTTCGGTCAGTCAAGCGAACTGTAGAACAGGCGTCTTAAATATGTAATCAAACTTGTATCACCACGATGGTGGTGCAATGAATTTATTAAGGCTGAAAATTGGTATATAGGTTACATATTACGTATAAATAACAGTACCGCCGGTCAGTCAGTCCATCGTTAGAACAGGGCTGGTCAGTCAGCGCTATACCTACCTACTCGCAAACGGTCTCTTGGACCGAAACTCTAAAAGCTCTATTTTACTTCTTATTGCGAAACTATTAATCAAAATAATTTTAATTCCTACCTATGTATACTCCATGGGTACCATTTCAACCATATTAAAAAAGGATCTGTCAAAAAAAATAGTATTGTTAAAATCGCAAAATGTAACGTCTTTGTCATAAACTCTTCATGGCTTTCAAATTCAGCTGAACGCGACCAGTTTACAATTGGCTTCGGTTACTTTCATTCGTTTATTTTGATTAATTTTTCGTTATTCTTTTATTCCGTTTTCATTTCATTTTTGGAAGAATTATCTTCTCAGGTGAAGGCACTTACATTTTCTTTCAATGCGGAAACACAGGAGTGTCAACGATTGGAATTATTGCTCAATCAACACCAGCAAAATAAAAACTATGCCGTACCAACTCCAACAGGTTTGAACGTCAGTGCCGCTGGTGAAACCACCGTCCATTCGTCTTTACCCTCAGATATTTCAACAAAAGTTACTTTCAGTAACCCTGCCATTTCACATGCCATTCAATTTTCCACATCTATGGCCAGTATATATACTTCACCAGCCAATTATAGTTCACCAACATATGCGTTTCATTCTCCTTCAGCTTCAGTTCGTTCTTGTGAAACTATGATGCCCAGTTCATCATTCCCTACCTACTTGCTGTCCGCAAATGCAGCCAAGCCAGGTTTCAACTACGAATTCGTTGGGCACTACAAGTTTAAGGTCAAAATCAACTATTCCTACGTTTTTGCAACCCATTAACGCTTTTCAGCCTTTCAACCAACTATCGTATGAGCCGCAGCCACCACCATCACCTTTTTCAGGTCAAACCAATCAAGAAAATGCTTTCCAGGGCTGTGGCGCTTGCAAAAAATTACACGATCTGCCAGAATTTACAGGAAGGCCTGAAGTTCTGTGTAGCCTTTTTTGAATCAACAAATTTATTTAAGTACAGCAAGCTTAACAATTTGTTTCGGTTGCAAAAATGTATCAAAGGCCAGGCAAGGGAAGTCGTCAAGTCACTTCTTATTCATCCCAACAATGTTGACGATGTTATTGTAGCACTGGAACCTCAATTTGGTCGACCAGAGACCTTAATACAGAGTCAGTTGAAGAAGATAAGGGACGTTGCAGCGATTCCAGAAAACAACTTTGAGCTTTTGATTCCAAAGGTGCGAAATCTTGCAGTCTTTTTTGAGGCAAGTGGACTACATCAACATATGGCGGATCCCACGCTTATGGAAGAATTAGTAAATAAATTACCAATGAGCAAGAGGATGGAGTGGGTACAGGTAAGCGTAGACATACAACCATTTTCAACTATAAAGCACTTAAGTGAGTGGTTAAACAGAGTAGCTCGAATTGTGTGTTTAGCGACAACATCCTCCTCACCGTTAAAGCCTCAAGGCAGATCCGAAACCAGGGCAAGATCAGCAACATCCCTTATTTGAATGCTCTCGGTTTAAGAATTTGAACTCTGAAGCTAAATGGGATTTCGTTAAAAGAAATATGCTTTGTTTTAGCTGCCTTAAGTATGGTCATGGGATTAGGATGTGCAGGCGAAAAAATGCTTGTTTAATTAGGGGATGTACCAAAAATCATCATAGCATCCTTCATGAAGAAACAAAATTTAGTGTCCCAAAAACCACTACTGAACTGCAATGATGACAATGGGGCTAAAGATATTGTTTCGAGTTTTGCCCGTTCGAATATTCAATGGAAGTACGATGGTACGAACGTATGCGTTACTAGACGAAGGATCATCAGTCACTATAATGACGAACTTCTTCAACATCGTTCTTGAAAGAATAGTGCAAAACTCTCACGTCAACACCAGAGGCACAATCTTTCAAAAGTCCGTCCAATTACTCGCTTACGCTGACGACATTGACATAATCGGACGAACAAAGCGTGATGTCAGTGGTGCTTTTGTGAGCATTGAGAAGGAAGCCAAGAAGATGGGTTTAACGGTGAATGAAAGCAAAACAAAATATATGCTGTCCACAAGAAAGGACACCCAACACCGACGTCTCGGACAGAACGTCACTATAGACAGCTATAATTTTGAGGTAGTCAGAGACTTTGTCTACCTAGGATCCGCTATAAACTCAGCGAACGACACCAGCGCTGAGATCAAACGAAGAATTACTCTTGCCAATCGCTGTTTCTTTGGGCTAAGAAGGCAATTGAGAAGCAAAGCCCTCTCTCGAGCAACTAAACTGTCCCTGTATAAGACGCTTATCATCCCGGTCCTGATGTATGGTGCAGAGGCATGGACACTGCTTACAGTGGATGAGAACGCGTTAGGCTGTTTTGAGAGGAAAATTCTCCGGGTGATTTTTGGTCCCGTCTGCATAGATGGGGAATGGAGAAGAAGATACAACAACGAACTGTATGGGCTGTACAGCGACACCGACCTAGCCACAAAAGTGAAAAGCCAACGACTGAGATGGCTGGGTCATCTAGAGCGAATGGACACCAATGCTCCGGCCCGGAAAGTCTTTGAATCCAACCCCGTGGGACAACGTTGTAGAGGTGGACAGCGTAAAAGGTGGCGCACGCAAGTGGAAGAGGACCTCAACCAACTTGGCGTGCGAAACTGGAGACAGCTAGCTAGAAACCGAGCCGGCTGGAAGAAGCTTGTTGGTTGAGGCCCTGGTCCACCCCGGACTGTAGCGCCACCTTAAGTAAGTAAGTAAGTAATGAGCTCCAGCTCAAGACCTTAAATTGCGTTGGTTTGGAAGAGAATCTATTTCGAATAAAACTGTAGCTATTAATGTACAGATAAGTGCCGATCATGAAGATTCTGAACGCTTTGCCATGAGAAGTGTGTACACAGTTGATGGCTTGTCTCTTCCTATTCAGACATTTGATGATATGGAGTCTCTTGATGATAATTTGCGAACGATTCCTCTGGTTAAGCTCACAAACGTGATGCCAGAAATTCTCATTGGACTTGATAACTCTCATCTTGGAGCACCTATTCGCACAGTTAAATCAGTAAACGAAAGGCTGATAGCAATGCAAACCAAGCTCGGGTGGGTAGTATATTGCCGCACTACTTCAGAGAAAAATAAAGATCTTGACTCCGTGTCACTTTATTGCAGCCATACCCAGGAACGAGACCGTCGATTAGAACAAGTCGTAGAGAATTATTTCAGCATCGAAAGCTTTGGAGTAGAAAAGCCAACAAAAAAATATTTATGTAATGAAGAACAAAGAGCACTTCACATTCTGGAGAGTACTACGGTAAGAATTCATAACAAATTCCAAACTGGACTGCTCTGGCGAGACAACTCTCCTGTCTTACCTGACAGCTTCAATTTAGCAAAAAAAAGATTCCACAGTCTAGAAACAAGAATGCTAAAAGATACTGAGTTTGGAACAACATACAAAGATATTGTCGCAAGCTACATCACAAAAGGGTACGCCAGGAAGCTTTCTTCTGAAGAAACTAGAATAAGAACACCGAGGTCTTGGTATCTACCACACTTTGGAGTCAAGAATCCCAATAAGCCTGGGAAACTTCGCCTGGTTTTTGCTGCTGAGGTAGATGGACGTTCATTAAATCATTTCTTGTTAGAAGGCCCTGACGACTACCGGCCTTTATTGGAAGTTCTTTTTAACTTTCGAATGCGGTCTTTTGCGGTGGTTGGAGATATAAAAGAAATGTTCCATCAAGTGCTAATTAAACCTGAAGACCAAGATTCGCAGCGATTTATTTGGAGACGAACAGAAAATGATCCACTGGAAGTCTACGTAATGGAAGTGATGACATTTGGTGCGAAGTGTTCACCTTGTATTGCCAATTTCATTAAAAACCATAACGCCACAAGTTTCACACGTGAGTACCCTAGAGCTGTTAAGGCCATAGTTAGAAACCATTATGTAGACGATTACGTAGATAGCTTTACCATACCATCGAAGAAGCCTCAAATGTTACAAAAGCAGTAGTTAAGATACATAAGAAGGGTGGGTTCGAGTTGCGTAATCTGATGCCAAATTGCGAAGAGGTTCTTAGGCGTGTTGGTGAGAATAATCCGACTGAAATTATATCTCCAAAACGAGGCCTTGACATGAGCATTGACGCACTATTGGCCCCTGAAAAGGTCCTCGGAATGTATTGGGACAGCTCAGAAGACGTTTTCGTGTTTCAACTGAATTTCCCTCGTATAAGTCTGGAAATTATTAACGGCGACAAACGCCCAACAAAAAGGGAATTTCTTGGAATAACGATGTCTGTTTTTGATCCCTTTGGTACGATTGCCAATTTAATTCTATATTTGAAACTATTACTAAGGTCTTTATGGCGTCTTGGCATCGATTGGGATGCGGAAATTCCCGATGAGCTGTTCGAAAAATGGAAACTCTGGAAACAGGAGTTGCCAAAGCTTACATTTATGAAAATTCCACGATGTCATAGTCGTCATCTTTCTACCTCCTGCCTCGTCGAGCTTCACACGTTTGTTGATGCCAGTGAAGAAGCCTTTAGTGCCGTCACCTATATTCGAGTTGAGTTTAATGGAAGTACCTGCATTTCATTCGTTTGTGGCAAAACAAGGGGAAACCCTAAGAAGTTGTTGTCTATGCCTCGACTGGAGTTATCCGCTGCTGTTCCGGGCGTAAGGCTTTCTGAGTCAATTTTAAGATCTTATAAGTTCCCCTTTGTCAAGGTAATATTTTGGACTGACTCCAAGACCGTGCTCCACTGCATTCGAACAGATCCTCGACGACATAAAGAGTTTGTGGCCTTTCGAATAGCAGAAATTCTCGACGGTTCCAAAGTAAATCAGTGGCGATGGGTTCCATCCAAGCAAAACTCAGCAGTTGAAGCTACAAGGGCACAATATCCACCACAATTTCGACCGGACAGTTTTTGGATAAGGGGACCTCCCTTTTTGACTCAAGCTGAATCGGAATGGCCGCAAATGCCGAATGATTTCACTACTCATGAATGCACCGAAGAGCTTCGCCAAAATTATGTCCTACATGCAAATATAAGGAATGAGAGTTTCTTTGATGCTACTAGATTTTCAACATATCTCAGACTAAAGAGATCTATTGCATGGGCTATACGTTATATCAACGTTTACATTTTTCTTAAGTCAACGGAGAGAGGGGAGTTGACAGCACTAGAACTAGACTTTGCCGAAAAAGTGATTTGCAGAGAGGTCCAAAGAGTAAAGTTTTGGGACGAAATAGCTACGTTACAAAAAGGACTGCCAATAAAGAAAAGTAGCGAAATCATCAAACTGACACCGTACTTAGATGAATTTGGCCTTCTTAGTGTGTATGGTCGAATTGATGCTGCTGAAACTATTCCAATGTCCACAAGACGTCCTATCATAATGCCAAAAGACCATCGAGTTACTACTTTGATCATCGACCAATTTCACTATCAATTAGGTCACCAAAATGACGACGTTGTAGTAAACGAAATACGTCAGAAGTTTTGGATTATTGGCCTCCGTAACGCGGTTAGAAAGGTAAGGAACGATTGCCCCTTATGCCGAATACAGAGTGCCTCACCTGCACCGCCGATGATGGGTCAACTACCAGAAGACCGCCTTACTCCCTCAGTCAGACCTTTTACGTACACCGAAATGAACTATTTTGGACCCGTGAGCGTCACCATAGGCCATCGAAAGGAAAAACGATGGGTGGCTCTCTTTACATGTCTCACCATTAGGGCCATTCATCTGGAAGTTGCTGCTGACTTATCTACAGATGCTTACATTCTATGTATACGCAATTTTTGTAATCGACGTGGCGTTTCTTTACGAATAAGAAGCGACAACGGGACGAACTTTATTGGGGCGAAGAAGGAACTTACATCAAACGTCATTTTTGACGTTGAAGCCATTATAGCTGAGTTATCTACAAGAGGTATTCAATGGGTTTTCAACTGCCCAGCCTACCCTCATGCTGGCGGCTGCTGTGAACGCCTCGTTCAATCAGTAAAGCGGGTGTTGTCTCGCACGCTCACTGAAATATCTCCAAAAGTTGAAACGTTACAGAGTGCCTTAATAGAAGCAGAAAACATCGTGAACAGTAGGCCACTCACTCACCTGCCAGTTTCAACTGAAGAAGAAGAACCACTTACACCAAATCATTTCATCCTAGGTGGTCGTAATTCAACTCAATCGCCAGGCGTAATTAACTCCAGAACACTTTGTCTCCAAAAGCAGTGGAAAATAAGTCAGCAACTAAAAGATATTTTTTGGAGAAGGTGGATCCGGGAGTACCTCCCTGATCTAACAAGAAGATGTAAATGGTTCCAAAGGGTTCCGCCTTTTGCCGTTGGACAGCTAGTCCTTATATGTGATGCAGACGTACCAAGATCACAATGGATTCGTGGAAGAATTACTAGAGTTTTTCCGGGCCAAGATGGTCTGGTCCACTCAGCCGAAGTACAAACTTCAAACGGGGTTTATGGAAGACCAGCAGTGAAGATTGCAGTACTGGAAATTGGTGAGACTTCTGATTAAAAAATCTACGTCTTACGGGGGGTGGGATGTCAAAAAATAGTATTGTTAAAATCGCAAAATGTAACGTATTTGTCATAAACTCTTCATGGCTTTCAAATTCAGCTGAACGCGACCAGTTTACAATTGGCTTCGGTTACTTTCATTCGTTTATTTTGATTTATTTTTCGTTATTCCGTTTTCATTTCATTTTATTGCCGACCGTCACCGAATTTGGAAGCCACGAAGAAAATACCAAATCAAGTAAGTTTAAATGAATTAATTGTAACTTTTGAAATGAAGTTTGAAATGTCTTTTGTAGAAAATAAACGTCTCAACAGAAGATTGTTCTATTTTATTTGGTTTGAAATACAAATCGGAAGACGCGTCGACAGGATCCATTTATCTTTTTTTCACCACACCACACCTTTTCAAATATATTTGATCACGTAACTTTCAAAACTTAGCGCAAATAACTATTTTCTTCTTAAAGACTAAAATCGTACAAATTTTTACTGCATTTGATAGGTTAGTTCAGAAATAAAACAAATAATAAGGGGACAATCAAAACGACAACACTTTTGGCCTTCACCTTTATAAATTTTGTTCTCAAAGGCATCAAAACCGAAAGTTATTTTATCAAAACCACTGAAGAAGCTCTGTTGTATAGTTGCGACTTGGCAAAGGCAACTCTGTTGGAATGTGATTTGTTCGTTTTATTTCACACAGCGAAGGTAGAAGCAAAAGCAAGTATACGATCAGAATGCTTTTGGGTTGGCATTGAAAGACGACGGTCATATTGGAGTGTTAGAAATATTTCAAAGAATTACAAAAACAATTCCTGTATGTTAATCAGTGATTAAGTATCTTTTTCAGTGGCAAATTTGTGATTTTAGTTTTGTGATGGTATACACAGGCACCACAGTTTTGAAAAAAGCTCGCCCATAAGCCATGTACTGACAATTTTCGCTGGACAAACTATAGTTGAATGAAATATGCTTAAAAAAAAGCCTAATTCTAGTTTCCTAGTTTCCTAAGCCCGAGCAGAAAGTTTCCTTATTTCGAACACAAGATTTCGTGCCTACATAGTTTCAACCAAAAAGAATCATAGAAGTAATTTTCTTTCAGTGTTATTAAACAAATTATGGGCATTCATGCAACAGCGTAAAAGTCGTCGTAAGCGTTGTAAAGTTTAAAATTTCGTAATTCTGTCAGAATTTGTATGAAAAATTTGACAGATTTACGAAGTATAAAACTTACCCATTTACGACGACTTTACTCTGTTCCATGAATACCCTTATTGTGTTTGTTAATTTTTATTCAATTCTTTTAAAAACGAAATAAAACAATAAATAGTTTAACGGATTCTTAGTTTGAACATAATTCAAAAACTATTCGAACAAAGGAAGCAATTACACATGAGTTTCCTTGAATCGAACACTGGAAGAAAAGAAAAAAAAAGGTGTTCGAATACTGGACCCAACGTTGCTCTCAGTGTTCTTGACGCAAAACCGTAAACAAAATTTAATTTTCTATAACATTTATTGCCTGAACGAAATAAAACAAGTTTGACGGAGTTGCCTATGTTCGAACACTAGTGTTCGAATTGGCAACTCTAACAAATTTGGACCCATGTTCTGTAACTATCGCATCGCTAAAATTTGTCGAGAAACGTTGAGTAATGAAACAAAACTCATAGCCTATTGAATAGACGGGAAAATGAGGGGTATAAAGGAACAATTACGTGCAAGGGTTTTTATTATTGAATATGTTTGTTTGGCCCATAAGCATGCTTAAAACCGAAAATGCTACTAAATTCACCCATGCGTTTCTGAGAGAATGGTCACACTGGCCATTTTTCGGTATTTTTGGTATAACTCGAAAACTAAGCCGAATTTGACAATTTTACATATAATACTTTTTGTTCAAAATTAAATTTTCTATTGGAATGGATAGTTGAAAAAATTTTACGAAAAAATTTAAGCAGGAAAAGGTAACAAAAACCAACCTAAAAAAAAATCAAAAAATCAAGGATATATAACTTTTTTTATAAATTGTGCATAACTTTTTTTGAAGCAAAGATAGGGTCAATATATGCATAAACAAAATAAAGTAGAGACTTAAGGCCTTAATATGGCATGTTCAAAAATTAATATTTGTTAAAAATTGACAGAGATATTCCCGTTCAAACCTTATCATTTCTTATAATTTTTTGCAGTTTTGGCCCGAAAGTCCCTTTTTCGGTACAATATGGCAAATTTCACTTTCGTAAAAATGTTTGAAATAAAAATTTCGATATAATATGACATTATAATATGAATTAGAATTTATAAAAAGGATAAAAGTTCGCAATTTCATTTTTCGGCTGTTTTTTAATGCTTTCAGACCTACAGACCGAATGGCTGGTCCGATTAACATAAGATTTGGTACTAGTTGCTAGGAACGTTAACTTTGTCATAAGGTACCAAAAAATAGGCTTACGGACAAAAACTGTGAAAAATGATAAGAAATGGTAAAGGTTGAATGGATATATCTCTGTCAATTTTCTAATAATATGGCTTTTTTAACATGTCATATTAAAGCCCTTAAACTCCAGTTTACTTTGTTCATGCATATCTTGACCGTATCTTTGCTCCGAAAAAAGTTATGCGCAATTTAGAAAAAAAATTTAAAATCTTTGATTTCTCGATTTTTTTTATGTTGGTTTTTGTTTAATTTTGCTGCTTAAAATTTTTTAAGAAATTTTCCAAACTTTCCATTTCGATAGAAAATTTAATTTTGAACAAAAAGTATTATATGTAAAATTGTCAAATTCGGCTTAGCTTTCGAGTTATACCAAAAATACTGAAAAGTGGCCATTGTGACCATTCTCTCAGAAACGCAATGGGTGAATTAAGTAGCATTTTCGGTTTTAAGCATGCTTATGGGCCAAACAAACATATTCAATAATAAAAACCCTTGCACGTAATTGTTCCTTTTTAAAAGGTCTATTCAATAGGCTATCATACGATTTGTTTCAATTTCCATCGCTTCTCGACAAATTTTATCGACGCGATAGTTACAGAACATGGGTCTTGGACTCTTGGTTTCCTATATTCGAACAGTTAATTTATTAATACATTATTAAGCTTTAAACGTTAAAACTTTAAGTTACATAAATAAAATAACTATTATCTAACAAGAAAACGGGTTAAGACAGGCATTAAGCTTAATTTTCACACCAAAAATCTTAGTTATCCAGAACACTTCCAACAGTTTTTTTTTTACAAAAACTGGCGCTCCATGTAACTTTGTACCTGCCCAAAATTGATTGATGTCTAATAACAAACACAAGCGCTCTCACACAAAGCCTTAGACCACACGTAATTGAAGATTGAAACAAATGGGGAAGCTACTATGAAGTGGATTCCAGCAGGATGAACCGTTATTTAATAAAATGCGGAAAAGTGAATTCTCGGTCTGACAGACCAATGCGCGAGTATAGAAAGGTTAAGAAAAAAAACAAAAATTTTTGCACGAGTACGATAACTTTTGCACCAAAAATTGATAACGGTTTTTTGTAGAATGGTCAAAAACAAGCATTTTTTACAGCAGGACGGAGGTCTATCTCACCATGTTTAGGAGGGAAGGGCAGTTTTAGAAAAAAATTACTTCAAATGAAAAAAAAATATATATTAAGAAAATAACGGCAACACTTAAAATGAAGCTCTATACCGTTTTTGAAAGCCACAAGTCTATTTTTTAATCCTAAATTTAAATTAAACTCAAAATCTTGATAACAAAAAATGAAAAAAAAATAAGTTTAGACCATTTTTTTTTTCAAAATTGTGAAAATAAAATAAAATAAAATAAAATAAAATAAAATAAAATAAAATAAAATAAAATAAAATAAAATAAAGTAAAATAAAATAAAATAAAATAAAATAAAATAAAATAAAATAAAATAAAATAAAATAAATAAATAAATAAATTGGGTGGCGAAACAGCTCATGTAGAACCAGGGCCTAGTGACTTACAACTCACAACCATTCCTGTGTGCGTGTTTGTTGGCAGGAATGGAGGGGACCTACAGTTTTTTGTCGAGTCCGAACGGCTAAATGAGAAGCACTTTTTCATGACAAGTATACTCTTGGAGGATTTGTCAGTTCCTCGCAAGGTGGCACGGCTGGGAATCGAACCCACACCTTCGGCATGACAGTCCTACGCACTAACCATCAAGCCACGAGGTACTACAAAATAAAATAAAATAAAATACGATAAAATAAAATAAAATAAAATAAAATAAAATAAAATAAAATAAAATAAAATAAAATAAAATAAAATAAAATAAAATAAAATAAAATAAAATAAAATAAAATAAAATAAAATAAAATACACACAGCATAAATGTTGTAGTACCTTTAAGGGTAACCGTTCTTTTTTAATAAATTTGTTTATGTTTTAAGTCTTTTTTTAGAAAATTGCCCCCCCCCCCCCCCCCACCTAAATGGGGGAATAGACCCTGCTGCTCCCTCATGATTTTATTATTGTCTCGACCTAAACTCTACACGCTCTTTTTTTTTGTCACACCTTAGGTGAATCACACCAATGTGGGAGGTTACGATAACTCAGGCGACAAAGTTTAATGAAATATTTGTATATAGAACAGTTATTTGCAAGCATTTTTTGCTATGGGGGGGGGGGTCTACCTCACCCCATTTGGGCAAGAGGGTCAATTTTCTAAAAAAAAAAACACTTCAAATGGAAAACAAAATATTTAGAAACAACGGTAATACCAACAATTAAGTATTGCACATTTTTTTAAAGCAAAAAGTCTGTTTTATCATCGAACTCAAAATTTCTGAAAAAATTGAAAAAATATGTTTATACTAAGGGTATTCATGCAACAGCGTAAAGTCGTCGTAATCGTAATAAAGTTTTAAACTTCGTTAATCTGTCTAATTTTCCATACAAAATTTTCATGAATACCCTTACTGTCTTTATTCCAAATTGTGAGACAAGATACTAAATTTTGTTTACTTTTTTGTTGCTCTTATTTGTTTTCAATCGAATACTGAAAATCAGATGGCTTTATGTCTACTAGCTTTCGAGAAAATTGAAAATTACCTTCCTATAGTAAAAAATGCTTGTAGTATGTATGTAACTGTTTTCAAGAAATGTATACGAAAAATTCTTGAAAACGTTAATTCTCAAGAAAAAGGGGTACTTATGCGAGTTTGGGACATATCCAAGAGGTACTTATACTGGTTTTACTGTTCCTATTCCTGATTGTTTTTTAAACAAAAGAAATTTAGCCAGTTTATATTTCTGAGATCTCAGAGGACTCAAAAATATAAACACGATTCCTCACACAAATTCCTCACTTTTCCCTTTAAAAACTGAGACATAAGAAGAAAAGAGAAAGAGAATTGTTTGGACTTCTATGTGAGGGATCGTGTTTATATTTTATTCTCTTGCCATGTCAAAGAACGGAGGAAAATTACAGAGCGCTCAAGAAATATAAACTGGCTAATTAACTCAGTCCACAAAATTCAAGCTATCAATTACTATTGAGCTCAGGTTTCGGGGTATCTTGGCCCATTGCGCAATGTGCACATCGTAAAGTAATCAGAAAGTCCGATTTTCTATTTTTCGCTCGCTTTTTTTAAGTTTTACTTTTCAAAATGCAAAAGTTGATGGCAAAATCTAAGATCTAGAAAAATAATATGGGTATTCATACAAAAGCGTAAACTCATCGTAAACGTTGTAAAGATTAAAACTTCGTAATTCTGTCACAATTTGTATGGAAAATTTGACAGATTTACGAAGTTTAAAACTTTACCACGTTTACGACGACTTTACGCTGTTTCATGAATACCCTTAATGAGATTATACATATAACATCGTAATGCTGTCGTAAACGTTGTAAACTTTTAAACTTCATATAAACCTGTTACAATTTGTATGGAAAATGAGACAGATTTACGCAGTTTACAACTTTACTTCGTTTACGACGACCGTACGCTGTTGCATGAATACCTTTAATAATAATTAATGTTGTTTTCAAGCATTTTGGGATTTTACCACAATCGATAAGAATGGAACAATTCTAAAATCCAATCGATATCAACATAATAAAGCTATTGCTGCAAAATTTCTGTAGAAAATTGTCGGTGGTGTAGGAGTCATGACACGAGAGGTGGTAGGGGCAATTAATTGTATTGTTAATCAAATAACCGATATTAATAAAATAAACGATAAGAATAAGGAAAAAAATATGGTAAATATCGGTTTTATTTTTCCCAGTGTACAATATCTCTTAATTATTGTTATTCAAAAAGAGAAAATTTTCTACCCGCTTTAAGATATTCAATTCTTTCAAATCGTTTTCTTTTAACTTTCCCGTTATTTGTCATGCGCTCTACAATTCGCATGCATGCAAACCCAGCTGCAATAATTAGCATTTGTGGGTGGGTGGGGAAACAAAACATATGCATACACATAAAACCTTTCGTTCATGCTTCATGGAATTAAATTGTTGTGTTCCATTACCATAACGAACCATTCAATATGGAGTTCTGAAAATAACCTTTGTTTCTCATTTGCGTGTTTCTGTTTCTAGTTCAACAAATTGTTGCAAAATTTTAAAAGCTTCGCAGTTTCATATGCCGGTTTGTTTCTGAATTGGGAAAAGTTTAAAAGCTTTTATTATGAACGATTATGTTGGTTTCAAACTTGGGGGTGGACATGCGTTCTAAGAAGAAACAAAAATAAAACTATAAATTGAAATAAAACCTACCTACACAACGACGACGCGATGTCATAGAAACGTGAATTCAAGAGAATTCCCCCCCACAAAGGATGTGAATCTACAGACTTAAAACTGGAGTCAGTCTGTCTGCCAAAATTGTTGTTTACATTGGAATGTGCAGACATTTTGATATTATTTGTACCATCACTGGCACACAATAAAATTCGTATTCTTTAGGGGTGTTTTTACGGAATTATATGCTGGACAGCATAAATGTAGGTAGTTTGAATTTGATGTTTGTCGTAGGTATAGACGCAAGAAACATTGGCTTGACAAACCATGCTGGACGGTTTTTAAATTTGTTCGAAAACTTGTTAGCTTCCATAACTCGCTTCCATCAAGCCATGTTGTAGGTACCTACCTACAATGTCATTCATTGATAGGTAGCGATCGTGGGGCACAGATAAGACATTTGATTTTTTTTATTAGATTTCGACACTGCGGTACAAAAAGCTGCCTTTCATTAACTAGGAGAAATTTCCTGGCAACTCTTTTTTAATACAAAAGTATAGGCCTGTTCAGGAAAATGAGATCTCGGAGGGCTCAGCTAATTTTATCTGTCAAAAAGTGAACAGGCGAATCCAGATCATCCGTGTCTCCAATGCTATTTGGGTTAGGCTATGGTTTATTAATTGCTATTTTTTTTTAACTGCAAATGAATCAAAGCCAAGATAAGAAATTCAGTTGCATTTTTCTATCAATTTTTTGGGCGATTAAGGCGCCAGTTATAGTTATCATTGAAACCCATCATTAAAAATTTTAATGATTGATTTTGAGACAGTTAGAAAGTAAATTCAGTGGTTATTTTGATGCAAAAGGAAAGCTCAACTGCTAGCAAAAAAAAGTTAATTTTGGTCCAGCCTTCCGCATAAAATATTTCAATGATCATTTGAAATGTAGTTCAATTCTTTAAAGTTGAAACAATAAAACTCTCTTATGTGAAAGGCTGGGCCTAAATTAATTTGTTTTACCAAAACTGATAATTAAGACAAGAGCTTATTTATTTGGCATAAAAATAACACTAGTTTACAAAATTTTGGGTCATGGTAGGGTCCTTAGAAAAAATATATTTTCTAGACTAATTTTGGGTCACTGAACACGAAAATCAAAATTATTTTTTTTTCCAAAGAAGCGTTTTCGAGATATGCGCAAAAATCATTTTCTCAGCTATTTTTTCAGATATTCCCATAAATTTCGCTAACGGCATAGCTAATTTACATTAAATGTGTATTTTCTGAATGATGTGATCTGTCTCCTTCCGACGATGTACTGCTAGTATAAGTCGGACTGAAATTTTGTAAGTTACAGGCATTCAAAGTGTCAAAAACGAGTATTTTTGAAAAATTTCTGGTTTTTGGTTACTCCATATGGATAGAAAAAAAAAATATTTAAAATAATTTTAAGGACTCAAGTGAAAAACAATATTTTTAACAAAGATTTGAGCCAAAGTTTTTCAAAATCAAATGATAAATGTAGAAGTTATCAAATAATTAGTGAAAAAAGTCAATTTAATTTTTTTCGATAAAAGTCATATAAATGTATATTTGGGTGTCTGTTATTTCCCAAAATCATTTCTTTAAATCAGAAACCCCTAAAATCAAAATTCTATGTCCTTAAATAAAGTTTTTGACCAAAAAATGTTTGTCTTAGGTGATAAATCGTTGCCTCTTAGGCCATTCTCTTTCCCAAACAAAGGAGAATTGAACACACCAAACTCCAAGACCAATAATGACGTGATATATATCGTTGGAAAGGTATTTTTATGAACTACAATAGTTACTAAGAGAGTTCATTTCAAATCTCTATGTGAAAAAAGTTATTCGCTTGTAAAGGATAGTTCTTTTCACATCATAATGCGCTGAAACACAATTTTGGCCAGCGAATAACTTTTTTCACATAGAGATTTGAAATGAACTCTCTTAGTAACTATTGTAGTTCATAAAAATACCTTTCCAACGATATATATCACGTCATTATTGGTCTTGGAGTTTGGTGTGTTCAATTCTCCTTTGTTTGGGAAAGAGAATGGCCTAAGAGGCAACGATTTATCACCTAAGACAAACATTTTTTGGTCAAAAACTTTATTTAAGGACATAGAATTTTGATTTTAGGGGTTTCTGATTTAAAAAAATGATTTTGGGAAATAACAGACACCCAAATATACATTTATATGACTTTTATCGAAAAAAATTAAATTGACTTTTTTCACTAATTATTTAATAACTTCTACATTTATCATTTGATTTTGAAAAACTTTGGCTCAAATCTTTGTTAAAAATATTGTTTTTCACTTGAGTCCTTAAAATTATTTTAAATATTTTTTTTTTATCCATATGGAGTAACCAAAAACCAGAAATTTTTCAAAAATACTCGTTTTTGACACTTTGAATGCCTTTAACTTACAAAATTTCAGTCCGACTTATACAAGCAGTACATCGTCGGAAGGAGACAGATCACATCATTCAGAAAATACACATTTAATGTAAATTAGCTATGCCGTTAGCGAAATTTATGGGAATATCTGAAAAAATAGCTGAGAAAATGATTTTTGTGCATATCTCGAAAACGCTTCTTTGGAAAAAAAAATAATTTTGATTTTCGTGTTCAGTGACCCAAAATTAGTCTAGAAAATATATTTTTTCTAAGGACCCTACCATGACCCAAAATTTTGTAAACTAGTGAATCGTTCACAAAGCTATGATTAGACGGTCAATACAATTGGTCAACACTTTGACTCTCTGACGACAAAATGACGTAAAATTCTGTCCCAAAGTTGTCTTGTCGTGTGATCGTCAACGCAGAATGCTGTCCATGCGTTGACACGAATTTTAGGGTCAAAATGCGTTGATTATTTTTGTTGGTCTGTCAACGCAGTAAGGGCACTATGACGGACTACTCACCCGGGACATCCCGGATTTCAAGCATAAATTCAACTGTCCCGACGGGACAACTTTTTTCCCGGGTTATAACCTTAATTCACCAAAAAATTCCAAAAGGTATCTTTTATTAGTTGGCAAACAATTTCTGCATTATAATTTTAATCAATCTTACCAAACTTAACGTACTACCTAGAATGGGAATGAGGAATAAAAATGTAAATAATAGTACCTACATTTGTAAATCTGATGCAGTTTAAATTTCTCGTGACCTTTAGTCCAAATGACATTTTGGCAATCTGACAGCTGCTATTACTATCAATTAAATTGGCAAAATAAAATTATAATAAAAACATTTGCCAATTTGTTTCTAGATTCCGAAATAATGTTAGTTCTGTTTTTTATCAGCTAAGCATACGGCTTTAAGTCTTTGATTACAAATTGATAAAAGCATTGAATTCATTATACTTAAAATAAAATTGTACTTAATAACGTCAAAGTGAGATTTTGAAATAAATTGGTAAACAAAATTTTTATTTCTCAAAAGTTTTAGTTTGGAAATTATTTAAAACAAAAATATTTACAAAAAACTACTTTTTCAAGAAATAAAATTAGGGAATGGATTTTCAGCTATAAAATATTATGGAGAGAAAAGATTAGATTTCTTCTTGTTTTGGTAAAATTTATTTTGTCCCGGGCAAAATTTGTCAATCTCGGGATTTTCCTTAATGTCCTGTCCAAAGATTTTAATATATACCTAGATAACCATTTTCGCCTTCAAAAGTGAAGCTCGGCTGCCAGTTTATTGGAAGCAACAACAATTCTATTAGGTCTGATCCTTTACTTTGGGTTACTGTGATTTTTAGTCCAAACTTGTGTCAAAATATTTTTTTTATATGAACTTTGACACTACTTTGGACTGAAGTGCAGAAATGCACAGAAAATCACAGAAATTCAAAGTAAAGGAACAGACCTATTCAGCCTTATTCATTAGAATGCGCTAAACAGATGAATAGTTATGCACTGCATAAGGATTTATGTAGCCACTATGTAACGTTACATAAATCCTTATTCATAAAAAAATTCCCCATCCATTTTAGTTATGCAACGCTTGTGTCAAATAAAGTACCAAAAAGAGGAAATCTATTACGTTTTACTTCCACATCACATAAACAAACATCAGCTGTTTGTGAAAAATCAATAAAACCAAAATGCTTCCAGTTCGGTCTTTTCATTTTCTGTATTTATAATTATAATTTTGAAGTTCTCGTGTCGCTACTCATTATTAGCAAAAATAAATAAAAGTTTCGATAAAAACTCATAGCAATAATTTGATATTCCAGTGAAATTTAATAAAAAAAAAACAACCCCCCATTTTTCTTGCTGCGCTGCCGCCACCACCGACCGGTTGGATTGTTTTTAGTTTCTTTATTTTTGTTTTTGTATTATAATTCAGTTTTCGTTGTGTTACTGTTTATATTAGATACGCATTTATGTGCATAAATAAAAGAAAATTAATTTTTTTGAGAAAATAATCTGTTTTGTTGTTTTATTTAATTATTCGCTCACAGTTTTTATATTGGGAAGAATAGGTATAGATATGTATGTGGACATATCTAAATATTTCACTTTTGTGTGTGTTAGTGACACTTGATACTAAAATATCCTTATGTTGCCACTATTCAACCTCCAAACGCGTTTAGCTTATAATGAGTCTATGTAACGTTGCATAAGTTTTATGAATAAGGTTTTTGCGTTCAGACGCATTATAACGAGTACATAGCACTATGCACAAGCTATGATGCGTTTATGAATAAGGCTGATTGTGTTTTGTGTGTTGTTTACTTTTTGCAGAAGAGATTTTTTCTAAAACAAAGTATTTGTATTTTTCAAATGGTTTTTTTATTTATGAAACGTGATTTTAAGGTGTGCAGGATTACAAAAATATTAAAATACCTAGTTCTGGTAGTGTCTGTGCCTGTAAAAACAGTAACAAGAAAAATGGCATTTTTGCCATATTTATTTGAGAAATGATAATAAATTATATCTGCAATTAAAGCCAATCATTTAAGCTTTCTTTTGATAACAAAAAATGTACGCGTCATGACAGAGTTTTAAAAGATATCAGTGTACAAAAGCAAGAATAGGTAAAAATTTCTCGCAAGAAGTTTAATGTAAATATCTCAAAAGATATTAAACGTAGGTATATAATTTTGTTACTTACCGTTTAAGAGATTGCAAAAATTTCTTTTGAATTTCATTTGATACCGAAATCATTTTATTACCTCTTCTAAATTCCAAGATATAAACATTTATTTAGAGAAACCACTAATAGCTATTCCACACTATCCCACTGAGTATTAATACATGTCAAAAAAGTGTGAAGAAATCATGTATAAAAGTGTGGAAACAAAATATGAAATTTTATCATACACAACTTGACAGCGCATCCGACACGATTTGACATGTGTTAATACTTGGAAATATTTAGGATCGGTTCTAAAACCATCACACTTTCTATCCCACTTGGGCGTTTGAGGTTATGGTGAAACTGATTTTTTGATGCAAGTGTGGAAGAAAAATATGAAAGTCAGTTACATCACACAAATTTGGCAGTCGTATGAAATTTCTTCCCACTTTATTTTGACATGTGTTAATACTTTGTGGGATAGTGTAGAGGCACTTTAACCCTGAGGCCACACGAGCGAGTAACTAATACATCGAAACTTTTTCTACTCGCTAGTCAACTGGCTTGCCTTTTTCGAAGCCAGTTGAGAAGCGAGTAGAGCGGCGAGTGATTTGACAGTTAATGTATGTACCCAACTTGCTAGCGAGTACTCGCTCGTGTGGCCTCCGGGTAAGGCATTTAATTCAATTGTTTACATTTTTTGCCTCCAACAAAATGGTCGCAAAGCTTCACTTTTTCTCTGTACAAAAGATCCAATGTTGGCCATCTAGGTATATATTAAAATCTATGGTCCCGTCGAGCTTCGAGAACAATATGGCAACCCTAACAGGGACACAAATTTGACGGGAAAGATCGTTTCATATCGTTTCATGTAAACATTTCACCCGATTTTGGGAAAAATCGGGTGGTGTAAATGCCGACTAAGTTTGTGCTGTTGTAATCCATTGAGAAAACACAGCTGATAATAAAAGTGCTGTTGGCAAAAAAGAGATCCCAAGCTATCCTTAACACCCCAACTCCACAGGGCATACGGATGTCCAACATAACATCCACAATCTAATCAACAATCAGCAGATTTTTTTCTCGCTGGGCAAATAATGTCATGTCGTTTCATTTCTCTCTCACCACTATACTTCTATCTTTTGCAATGGGTACGTTCGGACAACCCAAGGGACTAGAATTAAGGCAAGTTTCTAGACTCTGATTGGTCAGCTGCCAAAATATTGCTTTCAAATTAAGGCAACTTTATTGGAAAGTTGACTGGAAAGTAAGTCAAGAAAAATCTCCCTTAATATCTAGTCAAGTGCACTTGTGTCAGAATATCAGCTGATTATATTTGGTCACTAAACAGAAAGCTGAACTTTATTGTTTTCTGATTTATTAATTTTTTTGCACGTTCATTTTGTGCTGTTGTAATCCATTGAGAAAACACAGCTGATAATAAAAGTGCTGTTGGCAAAAAAGAGATCCCAAGCTATCCTTAACACCCCAACTCCACAGGGCATACGGATGTCCAACATAACATCCACAATCTAATCAACAATCAGCAGATTTTTTTCTCGCTGGGCAAATAATGTCATGTCGTTTCATTTCTCTCTCACCACTATACTTCTATCTTTTGCAATGGGTACGTTCGGACAACCCAAGGGACTAGAATTAAGGCAAGTTTCTAGACTCTGATTGGTCAGCTGCCAAAATATTGCTTTCAAATTAAGGCAACTTTATTGGAAAGTTGACTGGAAAGTAAGTCAAGAAAAATCTCCCTTAATATCTAGTCAAGTGCACTTGTGTCAGAATATCAGCTGATTATATTTGGTCACTAAACAGAAAGCTGAACTTTATTGTTTTCTGATTTATTAATTTTTTTGCACGTTCATTTTTACCATTTTGTGGGAAGATTCTTTATCAAATACGCAAAAAAAATTATGAACTGCATGATAAGTAAAAAAATATAAGTTTAGTATGAGATTTGTTAATTTTATGTTTTTTATCCTAACATGCTGGCTCCACCTGCCATGAACGATGCCAAGACTATGAACATGTCTAATAAAAATTCAATGGAGCCAGAAAAATCCATGTCTTGTCGACGACATGTCGAAGAAAACCAACTTTTGAACAAGACATAAACGCTGTTCAAAGCTTGCCATGAGATTTGACGTTTCACGTGCGTGTGAGTTTTTTTCTGGTTTTCCTTGTATCTAGAGGTAGCTGTATATTGAAAAAAGTCTTTCTAATGTTATCTGGAGTCTAAGGCCGCGGCCACGCAGTAAGCGGCTGAGCGGCTGAGCGGAAAAAAATTATAAAACATATGAAATCACATAGAAGCGGCCACGCTATGAGCGAGCGGCGAAACAAAATTCTGAGCGGCTAAGCGGCGCCGCTCAGCAACCAAACCTGTTTTAATTTTTAGTAATGTTCTGAGCGGCAAGAAGTAAAGATGGCCAAAGTAAACATTGAGTTGTTAATTTCGTGTGTGCAATCTACATTTTAGCTACTAATCGCTCAAAAGCAGTCGCTCAGTGCCTGGCCATACGTCGCTTAGAGCTGCCGCTCAGCCGCTTACTGCGTGGCCGAGGCCTAAGGGGCGTGTATTATTGCAAAAGATAGAAGTAGTGGTGAGAGGGAAATGAAACTACATGACATGAATTGCCCAGCGAGAAAAAATCTGCTGATTGTTGATTGGATTGTGGTTGCGATGTTGGGCATCTGTATGCCCTGTGGAGTCGGGGTGTTATACAAAAATCAATTAGTCTTGAAAACTTTTTTTCAAAAAAGCTTGTTTATTACAACTCGTTAAGGGTTTATTTCAGGTAAGAGGTTTTTCTTAGAAAAAAATACAATCGGTACTTTCTTTACTATCAACTGAAGGTAAATGTTTGAAGTAAAGTTCCAAGTTTGACACTTCAAAAAAAAACTAGTTACCTTGGTCAAATTTGCGTTCAACAAATGCAGTTGACTGAATATCAAGTCCCTCGGGTCGTCTGAACGTACCCAATAATAATACATCCCTTTACCCTGAGGCCACACGAGCCAGTACTGGTTAGCCAGTTGGCTACACATACTAACTGTCAAATTCCTATTCGTGTATATGCTGTGAAGAAGGCGGCATGCCAGACTGGCTTCTGTACTGGCCAGCGTTCGGATCTTACTCCAAATGGAGTAAATCTACTCCGATTTAAGGAAAGAAATTTAACTACTACGATTTTCCACTTTTTCAAGACTAAAGATGGAACCACTTCAAGCCTGATTCACAATGCGACGTGGAAAGTCCCCTATTACACGATGATTCTTTGCGTCTGACTCTTGTCAAAATTCAATGGGTGCGAAGGTGAAATCCGATGCTTTTTCTCCTTCGCACTCATGAAAATTCGAAAAGAGTCAGATGCAAAGAATCATCATGTAATAGGGGTCAAACGAGACGTGCGTGACGAGATTCCGGCGTTGCTGTCAAACGATTTTCAAACAATGAAAGTATATGAGGATATACACAATGAAGCCATTGTATTAAGTGCATTTTTATCTGAATTGTTGTTGTATTTAACATGCTACTTCTTTTTATGTGGAGATAAAAATCATTGACGTTCTATATAATAGGTCAATGATAAAAATGCAATAAAAACAAACGCACTGACACCATGCAACAACACTAGCAAAAAGCAAGAAAATCCAAAGTTTCGTTGTCATTACGAATGTTTCGCGTTGGTTTTGAGGAGCCTTCTATAACTTATTTCTATCACAAAATAATATTTATCGTAAGAGCTGTTGTTTTATTTTTCGTGCGCAGCGATAAAAAATTCGACAGATACACAATGGTAAACAATAACAAAAAACTGTCGTCGGTGAACGTTTTGCGCAGGTTATGGAGAGCTTTTAATAAATTCATTCGCCAATTTTTTTTGGCTTTCTTCTTGAACGGAAATAAGACCTTACAATACACCAGATGAGACAAGTAGTGTGGTTTTGGCTTTATTCATATTCAAACATTTTTTAGATCGCTTAGCAAATTTATAGAACTTCGACCTCTTAAGGACTGTTCTTGGACTCCCAATTTTTATTTTATTAATATTTCGTGAAAGAAAAAGTGAGTAAACTTAAGTTTTAATACTATTTTTCCAAATATGCTATGAAAAAGTACTGCCGAGCCCTGTTACTGGCTCCTCTACTGGCTTCCCAACTGGCTACAAAAAAGGCAAGCCAGTTGACGAGCCAGTTGCTCAGGCTTGTATGTGTTAGTAAAAAAATGTTAGTGTATTGCGACTGGCTCAGAGAATATCAAATAAAGAAGCCAATCCTGCGTACGTTTCACCCCCCAAAACCCATTTGTTTACATTGTTGTATTTGTAATTTCATTTCGTGTCGAAGAAATAGATGTGAATTGCAACAACAACAAGACCTGTGCTGAATGACTAGTTGATTCTAGTGCGTTTTGCACTGCTTTTCACTAATACTTTGCAAATCCAATACATCAGCTGTTCGCTTCCAGCTTGTAGGCAAATCAAATTGACAGCTGAGGATTGACTTCCTTATTTCATATTCTCTGGACTGGCTAGCCAGTACTACTGGCTCGTGTGGCCTCAGGGTTAGACACCAGATAACAGAAAAGAGAATGATTTTCCGTGTACACATTCTATTCACGCCCAAATCATGTGTGAATAAATTTGACTGATAGTGCACACGATATCCATCAAAAATTTTAAACTCACTCTTGCGGAATCACAAAAACTGATGTGTGCACGATTTTCTGTGTACCCAGAAAAAAAACTCACTCTTGTGGAATTGGGCCCCAGAAAAAAAAACTCACACGCACGTAAAACGTCAAGTCTCCTACCCAAGCTTTGAACATGAACAGCATACCATGTCGTATTCAAAAGTTGAATAGTTTTTGCTCCATTGGATTTTTATTAGACAAGTTCATAGTCTTGGCATCTTTCATGGCATGTGGAGCCAGCATGTAAAATTTAAGCATACGAAGCTATCCTAGTCGGCATTTACATAACCCGATTTTTCCAATTGCGATCTTTTTGTTTTTTTTTAAATAAATTGACTTTCCCCTCATTTTGATTTGATACACGATTCGTTTTTTCGTTCGTTTCAAATTTCGTCTTTTTACACATTGGGTGAGGGGTATTTCTACACCCCTCACCCAATGTGTAGGGGGAAAGAAGTAACGAAAACACGTATGAAAATTTTAAAATTTTTCCGGTTGTGCTTTGACGTTTATGATTTGACAAATGAGGAGAGGCGGGGAATGTTTATAAACTCTAAATTAATAATTAAAAATTGTTTTTCATAATAAAATAGGTATAAATTTGAACAAGAAGGGATTAATATTTTAAATAATTTATGACTGCCTATTTTCCAAAAATGAGCCTCAATTTTTTTAACGTCAAAATCACGAATGGACTTTTTTTGTTGTGTGTAATTACGAAGGTACGTATACCTGTCAAAAAAACGAAAATGAAAGATGAAACGAACAAAAAACACAACGTATAATCGGGCTTTTACATAGACTATCGAGTGAAACTTGAACGCGGTCATTTCCTCCCGCATGCCGGCATAAACCATTCTCTTATGCATGGTTATGTGAAAAAACGACAACAAAGCAAAACAATTTACATGTTAAATACAACAGCAACTATGTCCATATATAGAGTTAGCTTAAGTCCAGATAATTAACTGGAGTTAACTTTTGTCCCGATAAAAACGGTAATGCTAAACTACGATTGTCGCTGTGTTATTGATAGTTTATATAGAAACGTCAAGTGTTTGTTGGTAAGATAGTTCAAAACAAAATGACAGAACAATGCAAAAGGTAAACAAATGTTGAAATGTCCCGATGTCGTTTTTTCGCCAAACTTTATATAGACATGCAAAAAAACGCAGCTATTGTTGACAAAATTGCTTGATGGATTCGGAACAAGTTTTCAAAATATTTTGAAAAGAATACAATTCAGGTTGACAACATGGTTTTTTATGCGTTCAAATGATCAAACATCGGTGGTTGTCAACAATGTTTGATGAAATGTTGTTCCATGTAAACCCCCCTAAACGAAAAATTCACCCATCAGCTCACAAAAAGAAATATAACACCTTGAATCCACAGGGCACACAGATGTCCAACATCACAACCAAAATCCAATCAACAATCAGCAGTTCAGTCTGAGCGTGGCTCATGTCTAGTGGAGCCAACATGTAAGGAAATGAAATTATTTGTCACATAATAGGTACAGTGTAAACGTGAGTGTGGTAGATAGCTGTTGTTGAGTATGGACATGAAATTTCAAAGCGGTGCTGTCACTTAATCGAAGAAAAAAAAAGAAAGCAATAGGTTATGCAAAATTAAAAGCATTAATAAATTATTAATTATATATTAAACAAAATAAATAGTTTGAAGTGAAGTGAAGTGATCTATCTAGTTAGAAATTGTGTATATTTACTAGAGGTATGTATGAATGTAGGTATTCAATTAAGTGAAATCAATAGGTCTGATCCTTTACTTTGGGTTTCTGTGATTTTTAGTCCAAACTTGTGTCAAAATATTTTTTTTATATAAACTTTGACACAACTTTGGACTGAAATGCGCAGAAATGCACAGAAAATCACAGAAATCCAAAGTAAAGGAACAGACCTAATTTTTAACTTGAATTGTACTCTGATATCTTTTAAAATTCTGTGATAACGTGTACCTACGTTTTTTGGTATCAAAAGAAAGCTTATATTGTTGGATTTAATTGCATGTATAAGTTTTTGTGTAATTTCTCAAATAAATATGGCAAAAATAGCATTAGCAGCATTTTATTATAACCCAAATCTGATCTGGATTAGATTATCATAACAAAATAAACAGGATCCCAGTGCGTCGAGAGTATTATATACCTATCTCTGTTTATCCTTTTGCTTCTGATGTATGTTTTGTCTACTCTATTCTCTATTTCCTCCCTAATTTCAACACAAAAAAGCCATCAACACGTCAGAGTAAAACTTCTTTTTGCAAGAAAATGCTAAGGGTGTGTGGTCTGAATGGATTTGTATATCGAAATCAAAAATCAAAGTTGGATTTTGCGTTGTTTTTGCAATACATGCATTTTCGTATGCAAATCCATTCCAATTCAGATCTGGGGGAAAATAAAATACAGATATTATTTCTTGTTTCTGTTTTTGCAACCATAAGCACTACACGGACTAGGCTTTTTAATATTTTTCAATCTAGCACACTTTAAATTTACTTCAAATAAGTAAACAAAACGAATTAAACAAATACAAAAAATATTCAATTTTAACAAAAATCACCTCCGCAAAAAGGGAACAGCTCGCAAAACACAATAGAATTATTGCTGTTTTTTCCCATGTAATAGGTGTGTTTTTTTCCTTGTCCGAATGGCCTTGGACGAAAAAACGACATCGGGACTTAGTGATGCCATTACCGAAACAAAAATGCAGGTTCCATACGAACTATCGATAACAAGTATGAAATTTATGCCGGTAACACAATTTTTATCTGGGCTTAAGTTAAGCTCCGAAAAATCTCTTAACTAAGCCGGAAGGGGCTGTTGTTGAATTTGACATATAAATAGCTTAGCCCTGACGTCGTTTTTTTCGTCCAAACCTATTCGGACAAGGGAAAAAACACACCTAATGTTGGTTAAATAAATTTAAAGAAGATGACCCAAAATATTGAGAAATGTTCCCAAAGTAACGAGTATGCGAATGATTCGCTATGATTTCGCGTTGGTTTGGGAGAGCCTTAAAAGTAACGAGCAAAAGAAGCAAGTAATAGTAGCGAGGAAAAGTAACGAGTTAAAGTAACGAGTATTTTTAGTGAGTACATTAAAATATTTTCTGAGCTGTTCTAGCTACGCCCTCCTTATGTCAAAAAAATGACCAATCTAAAACTCTGGTTATTAAAAACTTTACTAAACTCCAGCTGATTTCCACAAATATTCATTTCAATTAAATATTTTTGATGGAATATTGGTAAAAGAACTAATAAATGGATAAGTAAAATACAAAGAAAGAAAAACGTTCTTAGCAAGAAAAAGTTACACAAAATTTCATTTACATTCCCATTTTGTCATGTCAAAATGACATTTAGATACAAAAAACGCGCTTCACTCCGGCTTTATACCTCCTATGAACCAGTTTAAGCTTACTCCGACTCTATTACTCGTGTTTTTTTTTCTTATACCTACCCGAGGCCACACGAGCAAGTACTTGCAAGCAAGTTGCAATACATACAAATTTGTTTACTAACACAAACAAACCCAAGCAACTTGCTTATCAACTGGCATGCAAGTTTTGAAGCCAGTAGTGAAGCAAGTTGGGAAGCAAGTTGGGAGACAAGCAAGTGGAATGCAAGTGGAAAGCAAGTGGGAGGCAAGTGGAGTGCAAATTACGAATTTGACAGGCAGTGTATGTAGCCAACTTGCTTGCAAGTACTTGCTCGTGTGGCCTCGGGGTAAATAAACTTTCAGGATTTGATTCGTTGTAAAGTGGGAGTAAAGCGTGGTACACATTATCAAACCTGAGTGTCAGCCATGTTGGATATCAAACCGAACTGACAATGTGTACACGCTGAATGATGGTTTGACACTCAGAACTGCCTGCTCACAAATTTTTTTGATACTGCGTGACAACCCTCGGTTTGTTGGGTGGTTGATCGATGATGTGTACATAATTTCATTCATGAGCCGTTATTCACGGAACAAAACCCGAATTTTTATAGTGAATTAGCGGACAAAGTGCAAACAAAATAGGAAAAAGCTCGTGGGTGTCATGTAAAAAAAAAAAATAACACGATTCGTGGCAGAAATAGCCTCAAAATAAAAAGAAACAATTTTCTGAGAGTAGTGGAATTTCTTTGCCTGACGCCCGACATAACTGATAAGTGTGTACGCGAAGCTTTTCACGCAGGTTTGATATCCAACACGCGTGACACTCAGGTTTGATAATGTGTACCACGCTTAATGTTACTCCCTTGCTAAAACGACTTAATAAATAAGGCTGTGTATACCCTACGAACATAAAAGGTTTTATGACGATATCTATCAATGGCCAAAAGCGAATAAAGCAAACAATGATCTTTTTGAATAAAAGTTTTGGTTAAACCGATTTCTTCTATATTATTTTAGGATTAATACAAATTGAAGAGTTTTTTTTACCGCTATATACTAAAGTATATCGATTGCACTGTGTTCCATTGTCTTAAAGGCAGTCCTGGTATGGTGCATGCACCAGCTCAAGCTCATCAACCAAGTCAGTGGCGTAGCGTGGGTTTTTGACGCCCGGGGCGGAGTCTTATTTTGCCGCCCCCCAAAATGTATTCAAAACAAACAAAAAATACAAATTACATATATATACATAGACATAAAAATGCTACAAAACTTTTCATGCAAAGTTAAATTTATTATTGTCACGAGAACATATCACTATTTTTGAATGTCAGCCAGAAAAAACATTATTATTACACATTTTTTTTAAGTAAAGATTTTTTTTTTTTTTATAATTTGCACACACTCAAGGGATTATGAATACCTTTATAATGTTGTGATGTAACACAACGTGAGCGTTTAGGAAAAGTTGAGAGGGTGTAATAGGAGATGCCGATGCACGTTGATCTTGAATGCTTGTACATCACAATGAAGAGGAAAAACCGAGTTTGGCAAAGCATTCCACATCCGAGTAGTACGGCTAAAGAAAGAACCTCTATATTTGACAGTACGTCCGAAGTTTGGCTCAAGGGTAAACTGATGAGCATTCATAGCTTGACGAGTATTACGGCGAAATTGCTTCAGAGGGGGAATGCAACTGGCTATTTCATCTGAGCATTGTTGGTAGAAAAAACGATAGAACAGTGTGAGACAGGAGACATAACGACGGCGTTCTAGCGAAACAAAATTTTTCGTAATGTTTGAATCACTTATAAGTTTATGGGCTCTGCTCTGGATTCTATCCAATAAACTTAAATGTGTAATAGGGGTACCTGACCAGACAAGGGAGTTATACTCAAGTTTTGGGCGGATGTACGCTTTATAGATGTTAGCCAGATCAGAAGGGGAATCAAATTATTTCTTACATCTTTTAAGAAAACCTAAGCATTTTGCTGCATTTTTTGCAACATCGAATAAAATTCCATAAGAGATGATCAGTAATGCACATACCGACAATGGAAAGCTTTTCGGTTACTTTAATGCAAGTGCCATTCATGGATAACGGCATGGGTGGTATATTTCGCTTAACCGATAGAAGACAGCTTTGTGTTTTCGGATTTTGTGTTTAAGAGCCGTTTGCTTAACGATACTTAAGCGTTTATGTTCTACTTAAAAAGCTTATGTTCCACTTTTTCCTCTGCGTAGACTGTCAAACAAGCCCTTATGTTCTACTTAAATATTTAAGTTTCGTATCAGCAAATGGGCCTAAGATACATAGATGGTTGAAAATAAAATTTAATTTTTATGTCCTAACAGTGTTGGTGAAATAGTCGAACACAGAAAAGTGGTGGAAAAGTATAAATTATGTAATTTTGGATACAGTTTGTATATAACTTGAACGAAAGCCTTTACAATTAGTTTAGGAAAATATAAGTATAATTTTTAGCCATTAAAATAAAAGTCATCTTGATTCAAAACAAAGTAGGTAATCATTCTTTTTTTATATGGTGGCTTTTCATAAATGGCAAAACGTGGTGAAAAGCGAGGCGCACATCGCTAGTTCTCAAAGAATAAAAATAGAAATAGAATAAACAAAAAAAAAATACTTCTAGTGTAATTTGCTAGGAAGTCATAACCATAACTCATAACTAGTCAAATAACAAATACCTACATACATATCATTACCGCATTATTGTTATAAAACTATTGGTATTTCGTTTTGGTGTCAAATGTTTGACTATAAATAAAAATAAAATGTTTGAAATGCTCTGTCGGTAAATTGCACTCGAAAACTCTTACTTCGAGGACGTCTTACAAAGAAATGACAAATGACACATAAACAAACATTTTTAAAGGTATCAGGAAAAGGAGATAGCTTCATGATAATAAACTTTTTCTTTATTCAAAACCATTTAAAAAGTAAAATTCAGAAAGTAAAAGGAAGAGCAGTCTACTCGTTTTTGTTTGTGTTTTTTCTCCGCCTTTCACTTATACTATTTTCTCACTTCATCTCACAATCTTAAAAGCGCTATGGTCAAAATGTTGAAAGAGTTGTCCGTCTGGCGAATAATTTAAATGAAAGGGCTGTGTTCAGAAAAGTTTTCAATATGCTACCATTGGGAGTCCCCAATTTAAAGTTAAAATATTTAGTTCTATTTGTGGACTTCTTCATTGCGGTTTTCGTTCAATAAATTTCTTGAACCGAAAGTAGGACTTAACCTTAGGGATTTTTTAATCCGACGACATCGTAGCCATCCTTTGATGGAATTTGACAGTTTATGGCTTGACAAATTCTCCCTTTACATAAAAGAGTCCATTAGCTTTCATAAGAAAACATATTAATACAAATATTTCTTTCTATTGAAAGGGTTTTTTGTAAGATAAAACGAGGAGAACCAAAACTTGTCATATCCAAGCCAGAAACAATCGTCATAACCAAGCGTGAAACGTAATAGTAAAATTTCTTTTTTATGGAACTTTAAATATCAATCCTATAAAAGTATTTTAACAATTAAGTTTGGCTATAGTTTATTCTGGTCCGGGTTCCGATTGGTTCCGATCACATCATACATACTTGCCGGAAGGCTCCAAAGTTTTTTGCATGATATAAATGTTGAACTTGAGTTTGCTACCACTTAAGTTGTTGTTGTTGCTGCAAATATTCAATATTATTCTTTCTATTGTTTAAATGAATTTGATAATAATTTTTGGTTGGTGACATGATTTTTGATTTCAATACCGCCTCGGATATATTTTGGGAAGGGCAAAATTAATTAATCATCATAGGAGATTCACTTATTGAAATCTGATGTAAGGCAGTACTGATCGAGTAGCTTCCCGCCTGGCTTTCGAATTCGATAATAGACATGAATAATTTCTAAGTGCGGCGAAATTTCACAGTAAAATTTAATTATTAAATAAAAAAAAAAATTAAAATTGCCACCAAATTTGCCGCCCCCCAGTAAGTGCCGCCCGGGGAGTGTAAAATTTTGCTGCGCTGCCTATACTGTAATAAAAAATAACATAAAGGTTTTCCACCAACTAACGGTTTGGTAAATGTTTGAAATAAAAATCAAGTGTTATCGGTTTGTCCACCTTTTCAGGCACTTCCCTTGCTATTTATAATGGACACTAAAAGGAACATAAACTAAATAAGGTTAAGCTATTTGCTTCCCCAAAATTTTACAAACTCACAATAACTGCAGTTAATAAATTATATTTCACTGACAAACTGCTAATTTATAAATTAACCCAAACCCATCCCATCACACACAAATACCCAAAAACACAAATCATTTTCAATGAATATAAATGTCATATATTTTTGACATTTGAGACTTTCAAAATTAAATATCTAACCTTTATCAAAGAGAATCACTTAAAATACGATTAAAATACAAAATACTAAATACCACAACATTTAAATTAATTAGAAATTATTATCCTATATAGAAAATCCCAGATGGCAATAACATAATTTTGTTGTTGTTTCTTTTAATCGTTCAGTGGCTTCCACTCGATGAAATTCAAATGACTAATCAACGCATTAAGACACAAAAATTAATTTTACACTCAGTAAATCAAAAATCATTATTACCACACACCACAACACACATTTTTCTATGTAGAACCACAAAAATTAAAGAATTTCGTGAACGCGGTCGGATTTGACATAATATTTTTATTTACTCCCACGAATCTTGAAGTTTCTTCAGTTAATTAAAGAAAATTGTGTAATGTGGGGAGAAGGATGATCTGATAATTTCCGTCGAAAGAGGGGGTGAACAGCAGATACTTGGATGCTTGTTTTTATTTTATTTTGGAACATCTCTTCCGGAAATATATTTGTATGACGTCACAACTTTGAGGAAAATTAATCGAAACGAACTGGATCATGTAGTGGGAGGAAATGGCACAGCGCAGCGTGTGGTTCAAATAAATTATAATTTTAGTTAGGAACACGACACTAATGGGTTAGGGTGTTTATTGTGGCAAATATGACAGCTAGGTATAGAATGGAATGGCCTTTGTGGCCACAACATTTTGATAAATTGCAATTGGGCGCAAGCACTCACCAACCACAGGTGCTATTGATATGAAGAAAAAATTACCTTTGCTATTTACTTTTTATAATTTGTGTAGGTATCATGGGAAGGAAAGTTATTCATTTATTTTAGGAATAATTTGTTTTACAATAAAATAAATTTTACCAACTATAGTGACAAACCAGTTCTCAAAGGCCAAGAGTGGCCAATATTTTAGCAGTACATAACATGTACATTAGGGTGGTCGTTATAATGGTTTTTTTGAGTTTTAACATTTGGATGGGCCTAAATCAGCTCTAAATGAAGAACAAAAAACTCCCTAATTTTTTCAGATTTTTATTTTGATCCCCTATAGTCGCTGTAGGGTTAAATTAAATTTACCCTTTTTTTTGGAAATTCAAGTAAAATTTGCCGAAAAATTCATAGCATGTAGGTGAGAAGTAGACAAGAATACAATTCTAAAAGAGGGGGGTAATATCTCCCACTGCTTGGACGGGAGGGGCAATTAAAATAACTGTATAAAATAGAAAAAAATTAATTAAAAAACAACGGCAGCACTTGCAGTAATGTTTTGGACCTTTTTGGAAAGCCAGAAGTCCATTTTAATAGTCGATTATAAAATAAAATTCTTTGAATAAACAATTCCAGCAAAATTTGTTTTCAAACCTATAATTTAAAAGGAAAAAAAATAATTTGTCTTAAAAATTTTGAGTTTGAAACAATTTTTCGCCAAAACTATTCATCAAAATAAATTAATTTAAAAACAAGCCGTAAGAATGGACTTCTGGCTTTTCAAAAAGCTACAAAACATAACTGTAAGTATTGCCGTTGTTTTTTAATTAATGTGTGTCTATTTTGTGCAAATATTTTATTGAATTACCCCTCCCGTCCAAGCGGGGGGAGATATTACCCTCCTCCCATAGGATATTTTTCTTGTCTAGTTCCCACCTACATACTCTGAATTTTTTTGGCAGATTTTACGCGAATTTTCTAGAATGCAAAAAAAGGGGAAATTTAATTCACCCCTACAGCGACTATAGCGGATGAAAATAAGAATCTGAAAAAATTAGGGATTTTTTTTTCTTCATTTAGAGCCGATTTGGGCCCATCCGGGACGACCTTTTTTTAACGACCACCCTAATGTACATATGTGATGGGATAATTTAAGATTATTGGTATAATAGGGGAAACATTAATAGTCCAGTAAATAGAGAAATTTTACTACTGACCAAATGGAAAAAAATAGCGGCAGGCTGAAATTTTGCAGGTCGTTTCGGGGGTAGGTATACAACTTAAATCTAAGTTGGCGACCTCCTACCCCTTGCAGGGGCGGTGTCACGCCCACTTTTCTTAAATCCTGGTTTCTGAAGAAGCGGCTGCACCGATATGGATGAAATTTTCATGATTTGTTAATATAGTCGTAGAAAAAATTAAAAAAATTGTTTAAGTAAAATCCGCCCACTGCCACGCCCACTTTTCTTATTTCTTTGTTTCTCATAAACTGCTCCAAGAATTTCCATAAAATTTTAAGAGTTTGTTCTTATGGATGAGAAAAAATTGTCAAATTGGTTTTAGTAAAACCACCCACTGTCACGCCTACTTTTCTTATGTCTTTATTTCTCGGAAACGGAGTTAATTCTTATGTACGAGAAAAAAAATTTAAAAAGTTGTTTTATTTAAATCCCTGTCTTAGACTTATAGTATTTAAATGTACAAAAAATTGTGGACACGCTTGTGGCTACCGAAAAGCTGGTCTGAAATGTACACCAATTTGTAAGAATTGCAGTGGGGAAACCTGCGACTCAGATTTTAAACGAAAACGACGATTGTTTTGGCGATGAAACTTCAATTGAAAACGTTACACTGGGCCTTTGATTGAGAATGAGAATGAACTACCAGGTCCTTTTCAAAAACGAACAAAATATAAAAATATTAATATGATATAATGTTGATTAGGCCTAAAGTGGACACCACTGTGCTGTTAACTCTACCTCCAGGGTGGTTTGGAAACGAGTTATGTGCTTAATCAACACAATTGGATTTCCCAACCCCCTATGAAGACTGATGAATAATACTAATTGTAAGTCTCGCTCGAGAAAACAAGATTTGAAAATTTTACACACTCTAAACAAGCGTCTTATAGAGACAATATTGAAGAAAAGTCGGAGTGCTAGTGGGCGGATCTTACTAAAAGTGCTTTTTTAATCAATATATAAAATGCACAATGATTGTCCATTTAGCAGCGAAATTAAGAACAAATCCTTACGCTATGAAAGAACTCAAATAAATGATTTTCATCAATCTGAAGACTTCGAGGCCTGATTTGGGTTTTTATTTTTTATTTGAAAACTAAATCGTTACTCCCTTATACAGTTCGAGAAATTAATAAATATACATGAAAGAGAAGCGTGACTACCCGTGGGTTTCACAAAACCAAAAGTGCCTCGCAAATCTTTACATCATTAGTATGAAAAAACTCTCAAAATTTTATCCAAATCAGTTTCTGAGAAATCAAGGTATAAAAAAGTGGGCGTGGTAGTGGGCGGACTTAAATAAAATTTTGTTTTAATTTTTTTCTCGTTCATAAGAATAAACTCTGAAAATTTCATGCAAATCGTAGGAGCCATTTTCGAGAAACAAAGAAAGAAGAAAAGTGGGCGTGGCAGTAGGCGGACTTTACTTTAACAATTTTTTTAATTTTGTCTACGACTATATTAACAAATCATGAAAATTGCATCTATATCGGTGCAGCCACTTCTTCAGAAACCAGGATTTAAGAAAAGTGGGAGTAGCACCGCCCCTGCAAGGGGTAGGAGGTCGCCAACTTAGATTTAAGTTGTATACCTACCCCCGAAACGACCTGCAAAATTTCAGCCTGCCGCTATTTTTTTCCATTTACAATTCTAATTTTACTGTACTATAATTTCCCCGCAACAGATGACTGGAATTGGGGTGGGTGGTTGAAAAGGTGGGGTGGGTGTATGAAAAGGAGGGTTTTTTTATAATTTCTGGCAAAAGTAGACCTCCTATCCTAATTAAGAGACCTATACAACCATGACTTGGATCGTTTTTTCGCATTTCCTCATACAAATTTAGAAATACCAATTTTTTGGAACATATTTAATTTTAATCTTCGACGAAAATAATTCGATTTTGATGAAATTTGTTGAACCGTTAATTTCTGTGTTTTAGGCAAGCTGTAATTTTTTTGAAGCAAAATCTAAATTTATATTTTTTTGTGAATTTAATTTGAAAAAATGGCCCAATTTTCAATCAAAAAAGTGTACGAATTTTTTTTTTTAATTTTGAAAAATTTAGGACTTTTTTTTTATTGAAACCTTTACTTTATGGTGGTGTAAGAAAATCACGGTGTTATTGCGAAATAAAACATTATGTTAGACTTTCCTAATACATTTGAAAATACATGATGGACACTTTTTTCGACATTAGTTTGATTTTATGAATGTTATTAAGCATAGCTCCGAACCTCCCAATTTTTTAAGTGTTTTAGTTACCTGGACGCATAATTCTGTAACCATCACGGTGGTCTTAAGGACGCAGCAGATTTCACTAACATGGATCCCAAAAGTAATGATACAGATTTGTTGGAAATTATGTATATATGCATGATGGCATTTTGACGTGGCTGTGAAAAAAATTGCTAAAAATCAACGAAAAATCACACTATAATATCCTGTATGTTTTTAGAAAGCTAAAATTCTGTTCTTGAATTGTATGTTTAGTTTACATAAGTTGATTGAGATAATAGTTTTTGAGAAATTTATTTTCAAAGTCAAAATTTAAGTTAACAAAACAGGTATCCTGAAAGCCACACTTATTTCAGCTTTTCAGTAGTGAATATTTTTCTATTTTAGATTGGACTACTCAGGCAAAGTTTAGTTTTCGTTCTCGGTTGTTTAGGATCACTAGCTGCTCTATCAAGGTCGATGTAAGGACCTCACCAATACCTTTGGTCAGAAAAAAAAAAAAAATGTTGACGCTTGCTAAAGTTGTATCGCATACGAAAACGCCATAGTAAAAAGCATAGAACGTGATGTCAGTGGTGTGTTTTTGTGAGACGAATAAGTTTAAAGTTATACTCTATCCAACAAAATTGTCAGTACAGGGAAGATGGGACGTTTGCCTCTCAGTCTCGTTGCATTGGCTTGCATACATCTGTTTCAAGTTAAGGCTCTCACAAGGCTTCCATACTTTAAATCATAAACTTTTTTCTTCTTAAAGACTAAAATCGTAAAAATTTTAACTGCATTTTATAGGTTTATTCAGAAATACAAAACAATAATAAGGGACAATCAAAACGACAAAACTTTTGGCTCTCACCTTTAAAAATTTTGTTCTCAGAAGCTTCAAAACCAAAGTTCTTTCAGAAAAACCACTGAAAAAGCTCTGTTGTATTGTTGCGACTTGGAAAAAGGCAACTCTGTTGGAATGTGAATTTTTTGTTTTATTTCACACAGCAAAGGTAGATGCGAAAGCGAGTACACGATCAGAATGCTTTTGGCATTGAAAGACGACGATCATGTTGGAGCGTACGAAATGTTTCAAAGAATTACAACAGCAATTCCTGTATGCTAATCAGTGATTTTGTATCCTTTTCAGTGGAAGATTTGTTATTTTAATGTTGTGATGGTATACACAGGCACCACAGTTTTGAAAAAAGCTCGCTTATAAGCCCTGTACTGACAAATTTTTGCTGGACAGACTAGATATAGTGATTCAAAAAGAAGCTTTTATGTTAACAAGCTATAAGACAGTTATAGCTTTGGGGTATAGTATTACGCTTTGCTAGCAACTACAACAACGATACTGAAATCAGTCAAGGAATAAATTTGTTACTGGTGATGGCAATGGATTGGTTTCGTTCCCAGTCCTACAATCATGAACGTTCACACATTCATTCTTTCAAAAGAGTTGTTGTTTTTTTGGTAAAATTTGGGCGGAGTGTTTCTCAATCAGATAACTTATTTAAAAATAAAATTTGATGATTTGAACATGGTGTTGCTCAGCACTATTACTTTCCACGGTGATTTTTCACACAAATCTAATAGATGTTTCTTTAACACCATAAGACCATGGTGACCGCAACGACAATGGTGAAGGTTTTCATGATTTCTGTAACGCCAACCACCATACAATAGGAGGGACCATATTTGAGCATAAGACGTGCCAGAATTTTAATTGGGTGTCAACGGAAAAACAACTTAAAACCAAATATGCACCGCGATTTAGAAGCAGTCTCCAGGACGTTCGAAACAGAAGAGGTGCAGCAGACATGGGAATGGCCCGGGACCAAACCATTTGATGGTTGTTACCGTAAGAATACGCACAGCTGCAGCTCGGAGATAGCAAGAATTCACCCGAATGCCGGAGTTCAATACCGATAGACCTGATATCGAAGTCCGCCAACCATTAGGGGAAGACCTTTCACAGGGATTGAGAGCAATCAATAGCACGGAACCCACCTCCATCGAAAACCATTGGTAATGGTGTGAAAAATGTTTTATATCCGGTGCTAAAAGTATAATCGGTCGGTCGCAAGGAAGAAACAGTGCCTGGATTTCCTAAGAAACTTGGGCTAGGATCGAAGAATGAAAACAGCTCATATCTCGCATTGCAGCTACTCCAGCAGCACCTGCGTTTCGCATGAAGATGGGAGAAGCTCACCGTAGCTGTAACGTGATAAGCATAACTATATATCAACGTATTGGCAACAGAAGCAGAAGAGGCTGCAAGTTAGTGTGTATCAACCGTGTATCAAAGAGCTTACAGGTGTCTAAAGCTCCAAAGAAGGACCAGCTCAAAAGGTGGAAGGCGCACTTTTCTGCGGTCTTAAACCACGTTTTTAACCAGTGAAGTCAACCCAACACCCAATGACCCGTCCGTAGTTACAAATTCCCGAATACGCGCTGTATCACTCAGTAAGGAAGTAATCTTAACCGCAATCAGAGCACTGAAGAACAACAAAGCGTTTGGACTTGACGGTTTTCCTGCAGAGCTCTTATGGGCATCGCCAACAACATCAAGTGAGCTCCTGCACCCACTCATTGAGAGAGCTTGGGAAACAGAGATTTTTTCTGAAGATTGGAAAAAGGGAAAGATTGTCAAGCTCCCAAAGAAAGAAAAATGGAGAGGAATTTGCGTGCTGCCTGCTGTAGCCAAACAAATTACAAAACTCGTCCTCGAATGAATAATAGCCCACCTTGAAGTCACGTTTAACGTTGAGCAAGCAGGATTCCGCACTGGATCTTCCTGTGTGGACAACATCAACACCTTGCGGCAGCGGACCATCATCGAACAGTGCGTTGAAATTCAATTACCATTTCACCTGCTGTTCATCGACTTCGAAAAGGCGTTCGCCAGTGTCAATAGAGAATTTATCTGGCTTGCTTTGCGTAGGAGGGGCATCCCGGTTATATTGATTGCTATATTATTAAGGCTACTTATGATGGATAGAAATGTCACGTTCGGCATAAAAGAAGGTTGTCAGAGTAGTTTGAAATCCAAATTGGGGTTAGACAGGGTTGTATACTGTCACCAATACTGTTCCTGTTGATGATTGATCAGTGATGTGCTGCATGCATCAGCTTTGCCGACTGCAAATGGATGAGTTTAGTGAAATCTGCAATCACACCACCTCAGTAGGATCCAGCCTTGGAACTTCAATTCCTCATCTACCCAAGTATTTAGATATTTCTGGACGACCAGAAAAGATAGAAGAGAGTATTATCAATGTTTGAGAGTAACACCAACTGTCACAAGAAATCGTTCGTGAATAGAAACAGTTGAAGATTTTCAAGCCTAACCATATATCCAATGATGAACTTCATGCCAGGACAGGTCAGGTAAGGATCGACTCTATATAATACGAAAACGTAAGTGGCAGTGGATTGGACGTACGCTTTAGAAAGACGCATTGCGGGTCAAGCGGTGCAATGGAACCCTCTCACGCAGCGAGGCAGACGCGTGGGCCGGACCACGACGTATTTGGTGAAGAACGGTCGAAGAGGAATCAGCGCAACTGGAAAAGAGTTGGAGAAAGCTGAGGTATGTACATCACCAGAAGTCGTAAACTATGGCACGTAGGAGTAGTGGAGGCCCAATGTGTCGCAAGGGGATCCTCCACGGATGTTACAGGTCCGAGGACCTAAGTAAGTAAAAGGCAGCAAAAAAATATTTTTAGCAGCCCAATTGAAAACACTTTAAAATTTTTATTATTAATCTTGCCTGTCGAGATCACTGAGACCGAAACTTCCGGTAAATTTCAATCCAAAAACTACCTATGAACTCGTCTCGCATACTTTAGAAGAAGACTTTTCTAATCTCGTGGCCTGCCCTGCAATAATACCCTTTAAGGTAGTTATTTTGTTAAGGAAATAAATGTCAACTTTCTTTCTGTTTCTGGGGAATTCTTTTTTCTCCTTTTCTTCTTCTAAAATATGTAAATATCTTTACTGACACATAATCCTTTATTCCATTCTGATAAAAGGTTCAAAACAGTTTCCCTCCTCTGGGAAGAAGAACCCACCGCAAAATATTCTCAAACATACCCATTACATATGGGAATACAAAAAAAAAAAATACTCAAGTTGTTGCACAGAACAGCATCACTACACGCTCTCTTATTTTTGTTTTGTCTTCTAAACCAACACCACAATCATCGTCAAGAAAACATTTAAGCCACTTTAAGCTGCCGCATAATGACGTGAAGTTCACCTTATGTGTCCTTATTTCACTTAACCACGAGAATACAGAGGTGTGTTCTTCTTTTATCTCATAAGTGCACTTTTCTATTCTTCTTTTCACCCCACAGAGATATGTATCCTCAAAAAAGGATAATAGTTTCAAACAGAACTCTAGTTTTCTTCCTAATCGAATCCTTTTAGAGTGCAACAAACCATAAAGGTTATATTTTGCACCCTTATCTTTTTATTGCCAATCATCTTATACCATACCGATTGTGCCAAGCTCGTCTTTTCGATATAATATAAGCTCCTTTTTAATATAAAAATTCACACTAAGCTCTATACATATGTACTACAGTACATACATACACATTCCTACCATGGAGCATACACATAAATATTTTTACACATTTTCATTTCCAAGGACTCTCGTTTCTCGTTTTCAAATTATATTCCCTTTATTTCGAGGACGAATATGAAAAAGGGAGATGGTTAGGTGAGTGGGTGGTAGGCGACTACTTTATCCTTTAGCAAAAATGCATGCGAGACAATGATAAGAGTTTTCAATTCAATGGAATGTGGTTCATTCAACATGATGTCATGTTAACAACTTTGTATCCTTGACTTTGATCCCCCTTTTTTTTTTGGTGTTGCTATATGTAGGTATGTGTCGGTGAAAGGATGTTTATGTAATTCCATTGACTCGCGTTTCGCTTGTATAGGACAATATTCTCTCCACAATGACGTTACGATAAGACAACCAAGATGAAGACAATGTTCACTTCTTGTCCGTTAAAGGACCCCAAAAACGGATATCCTGTAAGAAAATATAAAATAAAAACGGGAAAAAAACATCAAAAGCAGTGTTTATTCTTAAAATGTTACAGATGATGAGAAAAATCCTTGAGGTTTACTTTAGTTTTGCAGTAATCCTCTTTTTTTTGTGGTTAACAGTTGGGTTCGCCATGTTCTGTTCATGTCAATGAAAGACAACGACGAAGACGACGACAATGATGGCGACGACAACCGAAGTGCAGTGAATTGTAGGGATATTCACAGTTAGTCTTTTTCTTATGCATTCACCAAGTTGAAGTCATTTTGGAGGATCTGTGTGGCTTTTGTAGGTCTCCAAAAGGACATGCTATTTACCAAGGGAAAGAGTTTATTGGAGCACGTGTCGGGCTCGTCGTTGTCGGTCGGGAAAGAGTGGAATATTTTCCGCAAAATTAGTTTTATTCCGGCGGAACTGAGTATTTTACATTTTGTCAATTTGCTCAAACAAGCTATGTCGTCGAAAAGAAAGGTTAAATAAAAAAGGATGTCGAACAACATCGAAGAATGGAATAATTTATTCAAAAAGACACTCTAATCCTCCTCAATGCGGGAGAAGTTTTTTTCTTTTATTCTATGTGCGGGCTTTTTTACCAAATACCTACGCACTTTTATTGTTTTTGCTTTTTTTCCTTAAATATATATAGGTACGATGTACCTATGCAGCACTCTTAGGAAACACTCAAGGTTTAAGAAAAAATGGTATTCTGTATGCTATTCACATTCAGAAGAAAATGAAAACAAACGTCACTCAAAGATGTGGCTTCAATTCGTGTAGCTTTTTGTAGGTACCAAAATAATGAGATGGTAAGTTTTTTTTTCCACATAAAGGTTTGTAGAGGTACCTACCTACTGTTAAAGGAAGGTACCTACATTGTGTCTTATGAATTTTTCAGAAGCTTAACAAGAACGATTTGCATTTAAGAATCCTTCAAGCTGGTTAAAACGATGCAAACATTCTTGTTATATGCGAAGATTGAAATAATGAATGAGGGAGGATTTCTATTCGTTTTGAGTGAAAAATATAAAAAAAAACGATTTAACTTAAGAGCTTTTTTGTTGGACAGCAGGGAATCTGAACTTATGCATAATTTTAAATGCCGTCAGCATAACCAAATTAATTGTGAAAACAAATTAGCCCCTTGTTCAACTGAAATTCGTGACTGATGAGTGATTAATAATAACACTGGTCGACAAAATTGAACTTTTTTTCTATGACAGATATCAAAGCTATATACGGTCACTCCCAAAAATATTCGGAATTAATCTATATCAAATCTATATAATGATTTGTCTAGCTCTGTGGAAATTATATTAATTTTCTTGTTTCCCATATTAAAATGAGCATATAACAAGATGAAACAAAGAGGAATGTAGATAACAGAAAAACAACAATAATAGAACAAAGAATAATAAGAGACAAAAAAAACTCATGTTTAAAAAAAAAAAACTTTTTTTCCGAATAATTTTGTGAGTGACTGTATGTATTTCCATGGGTTTTGATGCCTTGAATTTGAAACTGACATCAAAAATCAAAAATGGACGGCAGAGTTGGTATGCTACACAAAGCGTGCTCCAAATTGAACACAAGATTGGAATATGCAGCCTTTTGTGTAGTAAACTGTTGGCATCCTTAAAAAAATAAAATGCACGACTGGATCGCACGTACTTGCTCTTATGCTCAAGTTATTTGGGACTTAAGAACTTTAAAAAATATTGAAGTATGTAATTAAAGAAAAAGTACACTAGTCAACGAAATTAAAGGAACTGTATCTTTGTGACAATTGGTTGTATTGAGTTGAAACAAAAAGCATTTTACAGCTTTTTGTTTTAGTTTCGAGATTTGCTTGCAAAGAAATGAGACGAGACAAAAAAATATTTTTTTTTAATTTTTTTGAAGGTCTTTATTTCTATGGATATTTTTTTTTTGAGCCAATCAAATTGCATGGTTTATCTGACTTTGAATGAAAAAAGATACTTTAAGCCTTAAGAGTCCACAAAAACAAAAACAAAAATAATTAATTTTCAATTTTTATGATTTTATTCTTTTTCTTTCCACTACAATCCTTCATATCTGAATTTTGGTTTTCAATTTCTGAAAAAAAATATTAAATGAAAATAGCAGGTGTTGTCCTTTCCTTAAGCTCCTCAATTGCATTGAACATGTAAATTTCCTGAGCTTGCCCCGTTTGTTTCGCCCAGTGCTCTACCTACGGGCTTAAGCAAAAACGCAGCATTTTTTCGTCTACCTTGTTTATTGGCCAATTCCCTAGAGTCTTTAAAGAAGCATAGTTAACATGTAAATTGTTAAGTCCTAACATCATATTCACATCCTTTTTTGATTTTTTCTTCAATTAAAAAAACTTCCAAAATTGCAAACGTATTTTAACAAAGCTGAATTTTACATAGCTGCTTCTTCTTGTGTATGAAAATAAAACCAGACCAGTCGGACGGTCGAAAGTTCCTAGCCAGACGGGCCTTAAGTTTTAAGAGTTGGTATTGTAGGAAACATCTTTTTTTGAAGATATCAACAACTATATACATATGTAAAAATCAGCTTTTTGAAGGTAGGTTTACAAATTTGACATTTTTTTGAAATTTGAGAATTAATAAATAAAGGATATTTCTTATAATACCAATTTTGAAAACTTTAGCTCGTCTGATGGCCATGAACTTTTGACCTTCCAACTCGTCATATATGTTTTTTTATATAAAAGATGGCAAAGTTTACATAGGTGCGAAAACTAGATTTGTTTAAGTAGGTGTTTTAGTTATGTCAATTTTATAAAATTATGAAAAAATATGTGGCAACCCTGGGTCTACAGTAAAAGAACTATATCATAATTTGCTAGCTTGATTAAATATGTATTAGGATTATACGCAGTTAACGTGTTATATTTAATACATTTCTCTGACTAATCAATGACATTTTTAAATACAAACTTTAAAAACTCGTCTGGCAAGCTATTTTCGTCCACCAAACTCGTCTGGCATCTTTTTTTGTTCATGTACAAAAAGATATAAGTTATTATAAATTCAAAAACCAGCATTTGTAAAAGTAGTTATGTTAGATTTAGTAGTTATTGTAAATTTTGAAAAAAAAAAATAGTGGCAATCCTAGAATTGCGGAAATATTCCCTGATCTTTATTTTTTGACTAATCTGTTCACGAATAAACTATACACTAAGTTTGAGCCTTGATTCTCACAAATTTCTCAAGTTATCCAATATCTTTTATTGATCTTTAAAAATTTAGACTCGCCTGTCAAGCACTTTTGACCGCAAAAACCCGTCTGGCATAATGCTTTTCATGCATTAGAATGTTTAAACTAAATTATAAATAAATTTGAACCTTGTGTGTAGGTTAATTTTGCTACTTTATTGCATTTTGAAAAAATCAGATGGTAGCCGTGGCAACCATGCCAGATCATGGTTTTCGTACTTAACTAGTTCCAAATCAAGCATACACAAAGTTGTAGCCTTGTGTCTAGTAGGTTAGTCAAAGAGTGGCTGGTAGTCTCCGACTATTGCAAGTAAAATTGTTAAGCCCCAACCTCGTCGAATGTCCTTAAAGCTTGGGAAAAAATACAGCCAAATGCAAAATTTGCTAGCCTCATTCTCATTTTTTTCCAATTCCCTTAGGGCTTGGAAAATCATATTTTAGGCGTAAATTGGTTAGCCTTAACTCTGTCTCATCTTCGTTTTTTCATCGAATTCCCTTGGGGGCTTAGAAAAATATACCTTCATGATAATCTATCTGCCCAAACCAGGCGCGGATCCAGGATTTCGTTCAGGGGGGGGCAATTTTCGGGAGTTTCCAAAATCTTGATGAGGTCTACAGAAAATTTGAGTACACTTCATACCGCTCTACACGCCTGGTCACACAAAGCAATCTGAGTTGAGGAGTTTGAAATTTGAAGAAAGCAATTAACTCTTTCATAACTGCCGCAGTGTCTCGAACAGCGGGTGCTCTGAACTTTATGAAATGAAGTTTTGCAGTTTTAAGCTAAAGCATGTTGTCTTCACAGCATTTTTGAGATCCCTTTGGATCTGCGTAACTCCACAATTATTATGCTCGGAACACATAATGGCACAGTGGTATGTTCCTTTTCAGACACGTGACGTTCAAGTTCGAGTGAAATTTCCAGCCTCTTCTATAGCTGGGTCAACGTTACCTAACCTTGCCAGTAGAAGGCCGTTTTCGAGAAAGTCATCAGCGTCAAAAATGCATTTTGCATGCAAACTGCAAAAGTCTTCTGTTCAAAAAGGCAAATACAAGTTTTACTGCATAAGCATTGTGTTCGATAATGCAGTTTGCTAATGTCAAATGTTCGAAAACATCATGTTTGGTGCAATTCTGCAGTAAAAAAATCGAATTGGCAGCAAAAATATTGAGAAAATGGAGAACGTATTCAAAAACGTCAAATGCGTTTGCAAGAAAATTGAAGGACGTTGATAAAAAAGATTTTGTGCAAACAAAACCATTGCATTAATTTGACAATGGCTGTTGTACCTTAGCTTAACTAAAATTATAGATCAGAACCGAGATCTCAGATGCCTTCGGCCATCGTTACAAAACCAAACTTTCCGACATTGAAATAAAACACAATGATTATATTGGAAAATACAAAGAAGAAACCACTTTATTAAACCTTTCCATCCGACCTTCTCGGTGCAGCCTTCGATTGTGACAAACTTTCGTTATAAATTTCATTTACAATATACTTAGCCTTTGTTAAATTTTAATATTAATGTTTCATGTAAGCTCAAAACATCGACTGCAAAGTTGCCAGACTCATGCAATGCGATACAATAGCAATATTAGCTTCGAAAAATGACGATCATTTGACAATCGAATTGACGTTGACTTGACGTTTAGAAAAACACGGCCAAAAACAACTATCCTTAGGTGTAAAAATTCCATCCAAATTCTCTTCAGCAGTGACTGCTGTAGTCGTTTCCTGGTTTCTCTCTTCTTCGTTGGACTCGTTCTCTTCGCCAGTTTAACAATATATGGAACATGGAAGTTCCTAAAACGCATCCATGAAAGTGACAAAATCCGCACATCAAAAACGTATCTTATGGCTAAAGCAGATGTGTAGCACGTCTGCATGCATCGCTGCGTTCAGCGCCAAACTCGAAACACATGTGCATACTCTTAAGGCCTGGTCAAACAGAGCGCGGTCCGACGATCTTTATAAAAATTTACAAAGAAAATTTGACCGTCGCGTTCTTACTTAACCAGTAAAGTATTGACCGTCCCGTCGGACCGCGCTCTGTTTGACCAAAGCTTTAAGCTTCTTATCAATTTCAGAGTTAAAAGACGGCGAGCAGCTTTGAAAAAGTTCTCGAGAGTAAAACTCGAAAGTGGACACAGTCACAGACATGAAATAAGCTCACCAAAGGGGTAGACAGATATCCGAGATGGCTCTCTAGAGTTTTCCAGTGAAAGTACTCCCTCAACGTACATTTAAATATTTATCATAAAAAGAACTCAATCAGCCTTTTACTTTGAAATTTTTTGATATTTCTCAATAGTTTTTATACACAAATATGTATAGCTTGAAGCAAAGTTAGAAATTTTTGAAACTTATTAAATCGACGAATTTTAAAGATCAAATTTTTTTGGAAAATAAATTCAACTTTAAGATTGAAAATTTAGATAAGTGACTCTCCCGTTAAATTTAACTATAAAAAACCACTTAAAAATTTGTGAAGAAGGTTGGAGGTGGAGCAATATATTCAATAGTTTTCTAATTGTGAAATTTTATATTCACAGTATTTTGAAAAGTGAAAATCAAATCGATTTGGGATTCAATCTGCTCCCTAGTATGAAATAAATTGACTATTTTGATAAAATGTTATACAGTAATGTAGCCTGACATTGATATTTTAATTAAAGACCTTAATTTTGAAGATCAGGCATCTAAAACCGAAGTTATAAGCTTTCCACTCAGTCAATTTGAAGGCTATTTGTACATAGCGGAACTTTTCTTCACTGAACCTGGTCAGCCAGCGGTTAACGCACAACCACTCATTATTGCAATGCTGTGCTGCCAAGAAAAAAATTTAGAAATGTATAATGAAATAACCTTTTTTGATAACATTTTATTAAATTCATATTTTATGCTTCGCTCGTTCTTGCCCAGGGGGGGGAAATTGCACCCATTGCCCCCCCCCCTGTATCCGCGCCTGGCCCCAACCTTGTTTTAATAAATACTACAAAAAGCCACAAATATTACGTCTATCATTTTAGGGATCAATCTTTGTTTCATCAAGTGTTTTTAAAATTTTTGAGTTTGAAAACAAACACAAAATTTAAACATCGTAATGTATTGTATTTCGCTATTAAATTTACTGCCCTAATTGACTTCAGCCCCTATAGCCGACCCTCTGGGTCCGCCACTGCTGATGATTGGTTAGTGAGAACACCGAAAATAAAAAAAACCGCTATATGACAGGTACCGTTAGTAAATGTTTTTGGTAATTTTTTTTTCTTACCAGAAAGTACACCATATTTACAATAATACGATGATTTTTTTTTATCAAAATCGTTGGAGACATTTTTGAGATAAATAAGCTTTTGCGTAACGGTTGTATGGCAAGTACCATTATTTTTAGAGCTAAAAAAAATTAAATTTAAAGTTTAAAAAAAAACTTAAGTTCGAAATTTGAAGAAAATCGCATCATTGGCTTAGGCTGTAGATCCAGACACAAACAGACCGATAGACAGACCACCTACTTTTTTCGTGTACTCTATCATCGTATTGTTATGTTTGAAAATTTCCTCGTTCCTGTAATGCTTTCTTCGCGACCGGTCGAAGTGGAGCCCAGTGCAGATTCTTAGCATCTTCCTCTCGAAGATTTTGAAATCCTTCATCTCTAATTTTGTAATTGTGAACCAGACTGGGAAACAGTAGCTGATGACTGGCCGCAGGAGTTGCGTGTAGAAAAGATTGATGTGTTCACAATTTTCTGTGTACACAGAAAAAAACTCACTCTTGCGGAATTGGGCCCCTGATCTTCTCCTCATCAAAGGGTGTAGTCAGTGGAATGCCCAGTCCGCTTTTCTGTGTACACTTTTTGAGTGCGGGTTGAAACTTAGCAACTCGTTGAAGTTTATCCCTAGGTATTTGGTGTTCCTTTTGGCAGCAATGGTGGTTCCATCAGGAAGTTTCAGGACTAAGTTTCTGCAAGTGACTGCTGAGCGACTTCTGCCGTCACGGGCGGGCGGTCTCCTGGAAGCAGACAAGCTCCGATTTCACTGAGTTGATTTTGATGCCCCATTTCTTGTAGAAATCGAACAGTCTACTGATGTGAGCCTCTACTATCCGGACTGCGACTAGTGGTGACATTGAGGTTGCGTAGGTAAGTGAGTTATCAGCAAACAGCAGGTTTTTGCAGCCAGCTGGGACGGGTTGGTCTGATGTCATCAGGCTGTAGAGGAAGGGACCAAGTTTCGAACTTTAAGCGACTCCAGCTTTGATGTTCTTCACGGCTGATGAGCAGTTACCCAATTGCACAAAGAAGTTCTTGGAAGAAAAAAAAAAAAAAAGAATTTTTATTAGTGGCGGGGATAAATATAGTAGATGTAGTTTGTGTATAAGGGCATCTATCCACAAGCTATGGAATGCTTTCTCGACATCCAGAAAAGCATCCGACGGTGACACGATGACTGTTGAGGCCTACGGTGATGCCATGCTGGAACTTCTGGAGTGGGTGTTATGTTGAGTGCTTCTCCCTAAAGCCAAACTGCATGTTAGGAATTATGTTATTGTCGCTGCAAAACTTCTTCAGTTTTCTTAGTATCAGCTCTTCCAAGAGATTGCTTAGGTTGCTGAAGAGGGATATTGGTCTGTAGTTAGAGATCATGTTCCTGAGCCCTTTCTTCAGGATCGCCACAATCTTCGCTGTTTTCCATTTTTGAGGGAAGTAGTTGTTGTTGACATAGTTGTTCAGGATGATGGTAAGAAGGATCAAAGCTGTCTCTGACATCCTCCTTATGATGAAGTTGGATATTCCATCTGGTCCTGTTGACTTCTTTGGCCTGCAGCTGCTGAATATTTCAATTATTTCTTCTCGGTTGCTCAGATTTGGGCTGTCAACTGGGTCCCTCGCTGGATTGGTGTCACTGAATATTGCTCTGTCCGTGTTAGGTTCCAGGGTTAGTTAGATGGAGTCCCTCACTTTATCAAGGAAGACTGGATCAGTGGATGGGTTGGGGCCATAAAAAAAGACTCTTGCTAAAAAGTGCACGGGGTTCGGTTTCCATGTAATATAATCTCATTTCTAAAACAAAATGTTGAACCTAATCGCAAACGATGCAAAAACGTTACTTTAAAGTTTCCGATAGCAAGAAGCTATTCCAATTTTAGGTCTGCTTGTCTCTTTGCCACAGAGGGTTGATCGATTGTCTTCAAATTAGGACATTCGGTACAAAGTGGTTATTGGTTATACCCCCACACTTTATTTTATTTAATTAAAAAAAAAAAACAACTGTAGGTACCTGCCATAAAATTTTTGTCTAAGCAACTTAACAAAAACTTATTTTTCTTAAAAACTGCTTCACAACTTTTCTAAAAATTAATTATGAAATTACTTTTAGAGAAGGCTTCCTTTTGGTGAAAAATATTTGTAAAGTATACCTTCCAAAGAACCATTTTATTGATTTTTGATTTTCTTGAAAATGGTGTAAATAATTTAAGTATTTTATTTAGACAGATGCTTCCGAAAAGTTTAAATAGTAGTTTGAACAAAATATTGCAAAAAAAGAACTCAACTCAATAGTAGACTGACTGAAATTTTTTTCTTATGATTTTTAAACATTTTTAAGAATATTTTAAAAAAATATTTCATTATTATGAAATTATGACGGTAAGTGCTAAAAAGCCTTTGAAGAAAATTTAGTCTTTTCGAAAACAACTCTTAAGAAAAATTGAAAAAGAATTGTTGCTTTAATTTTGTTTACTAGTGTATAATTTTTAAATTTCAAAGATGTTTGAACATAAGAACAAGTTTGAGCGACCCAGTCGTTCATTTTAATTTCTATTGATTAAAAACTGGTTTTATAAACTGTTAATTCATTCTAAAAAAAGAGTGTTATATAGCTTTTGTTATGAAATTTCCTGTAGCAGAGTTTTACTTTCCACATATTTTATTATTTTTCCCCCAAAAATGTTCGACTAATTATTTTATTTTAATGGGTTTGTTTGGGTACATTTATATCAATCTCATTGACGTATCTTCCTACGCTACATCAAGATTGGCTTAAAATTCTTTGGTTCTCTTAACGAACACATTACATCAACATTCGCCAACAACATGCCTGTATTTGATATAAAATCCTTACCTTTAAACCCATTTCTTTGATTGCTGTCATCCCCTGGTTTGAATAATAATAAAAGATATGCAAAAACTGTTGTATGTATACATTTCTGAGCAGCACACATCCTTGCATCTTAATGAAATCCAAACCAAATTCAGACGCACCGATTCGACGACGATGAGGAACGAAACCAAAACGAAAACCATTCCAATTTCTCTTGCTCCTTCACCGCTGGGGTTGGCTGGCTGATGTAGGAGCTACTCCTTTAACGCAATTTTTTCTTATTCTATGATGACCTTCAATGTGTATTGTGTCATTGTATGTCCTCTGCATGCAATACATTTTTGTGGGATGATGTATGCATCCGAAAGAGTTTTTCCCTCATTTTGTAAACATGCAACTATAAACCATTGATCACGATGCAAGCTCCCAGCAGGATGACGATAGCTCCTACGACACGCTACAATGTTCGAGCGAGTATAGATTCTGATGGTGGTCCTCCTGAAGAGGCAGCATAGCGGTGGAAAATAAATTTCAATACGAAAAAATAAAAACATTAAACAAACAAAAAAATATTTGAAAAGATTAGAGAATAGCAGGACACAAACCACTCGCTATCATCGTCCGTCGTGCGCCGTCCGGCAGTGAATAGAATAGAAATGCATCTAGATAGATTCTGAGATTTCAGATTTCATTCAACATCGTTGTCGTAGGTTGTTTGGAAATGTTCAAGGATATCTATCTATCCTGGGAAATAGCAAGCACACTGACAATAAAAAGGCAAAAAAAGCCTTTCGAAAATAAAGGACCAAAAAGGCAAATATTGAAATAAGCAGAACCTAGCTATAGTATATATCTTTGGTTCTTATTCATATATACATACTGCATGGGTACAATGTTCTAGTATCCTGCATAATGTTCTTGCTTGGGTTGTATGTTCGCTGTGCATTGTCTGATGCTCTAACAAGTTTCCGGTAATTCAAGTTGTTGGCTTCTTAATGTGCAAAAATTCAGTCCTTTTAGTCTTTGCCATTTTAATTGGCGTAATAATGAATTAATTTTCAAGTTGCCACGCCTGACGCCCAACTTATTCCATTTCCCACCTCCATACTCCCGCTTTTGCCTCATAATTTTCCAAACAAACAGAAGGAGGACGAAAAAAAATTTTCAATCGACGATGCTGATGGTTTATTGAAGACAGTATTGCCTTAGGGTGGTTAAAGGAGTTCATGTTTGGTTACGATTGAGAATTTATAGGGACATTTAAAAATAAAATGTACGACTAGGTTGCACGTGCTTGCTCTTATGTTCAAGACACTGCGGATTAAAGAAAATTGTATATAAAAACATGGAAATTATGAGAGAAAAATGTAGAGAAGCATGAAATACGACATTTAAATTGGCTAAAACCACTCTTTTGACAATTTGAGGTGAAAAACAATAATGCCATCTTAATTCTTGATTGAATATGATGGTAGAGAAAAAAAAAATTTAAAATCGTTGGAGCGGTTTTTTTAAAAATTAATTTTTTGTGTATAACATTCTTAAAACATTTTTAAGAACAAATTTTGGTATGCAAATCTATGGTATATATTTATGAGCATATAAAAAAAAAATTTGAAAAAAAAAATTGTTAACCCATTTTTGAGATACCGAATTTTCAAAAAAAAATTTGAAGCTTTTTTTAAAAATCCGAAAACTTTTTTTTTTGAAAATTTTGATATGAAATATTATTTAATTTTATCCGAAATTTGTATAAAAATTAAATTTTTATAATTTTTGGTAGTAGATCGTACTAATTTTAGTATATATGTAGAAAAAGTTTAATCAAAATCGTGGGAGTCGTTTTTGAGAAAAAAAATATTTTCCTTTACGGTTTTTTAACTTTTGTATGGAAGGTACCTTATTTTTACATAAATGTAAATTTTTTCTCAAAATATTTTAGAGAGTACTAAAAAAGTCTTAAATATCGAGTTTTAAAAAAAACGATAATGTCGTTTTCGAAATATTTGATTTTCCAAAAAAAATTTTGAAACATTTTTTAAAAATCCAAAAAATATTTTTTCAAAAATTTTGTTAGACAAAACTATATATATTTCTTGGAGGGAGCGTAACGGAAGCCCGTATTTCAAAATCCCGTTTCTTAAAATCCCGAAAAAAAATGTTTAAAATCCAGTTTCGAAAATACTGTTTTTTTTGAAATCCCGCTTTTAATAATCCCGCTTAAATAAAATCCCGTCTCTGTAAAGCCCGCTTCTTAAAATCCCGTTTAATGCCGCTTAGCCCGTTTCGTAATTAGATACATATTATGTATAACTCACTAGGTATTGTACTCCTATATGATTATGATTAAGAGTTTGGCGTTTGTACCACCCGAAGAGGTCTCTTTTCTATTTTGACGCATTGCAAGATTACTTGAATGATGACGAAGATGCATTAACATTTGCTGAGGGGTTCAAAATAAGCTGTATTCGTAATGGGAGTAGAGTTTTTCAATACTCTCCTGACTTTTGGTCTGTTTCAGGCAGTGCAATACAACAGTTTCCACGAACTCAAAATAATGCTGAAGCATGGCATCGAAGATTGAAGGTATAAGTTGGACGCAAAAGTGTAGGTTTATATAAACTCATTGAAGATTTAAAATGAGAAAATATTGTTGTTAAATCAGATAGAGAAAAAATAAAAAATGGAGAAGACAAATTTTTCAAAAAACTAATATTTTAAAATCAAGAGCAATATCAAAAATTATGAAAAATAGAAAAGCAATAAGTAAAACGGATTTCCAGCCCGTATAGCTCACAATATCAAACTTTAGTGTAGTCTCTTCTAATTTGTAAAATATATGTTCTTTTTTGAAATCACTTTTTTGTTATGTTTTATGTTCTTTATTTGTTGCTTTGTTGTTTTCGTTAATCAATAAAAATTGTTGATCAAATATTTGTTTGCTTTGTTTCTCTTTTCTTAAGACTTGACGCCCATGAACATAATGTCCTTAACACTTTATGTCACCCCACCATCCAGAGCATTTGGCTGCAGTATATAGTTAGATCCACTTTTCGAATCAACACAAGGTGTTTTATTTTAAAAATCGCGCGATTTTTAAAATAAAACACCTTGTGTTGATTCGAAAAGCGGGATTATTAAAACGGGAATTTAAAAAACGGTATTTTGAAAATCGGGATTTTAAAAGCAGGATTTTAAAAAAGCGGGATTTTAAAAAACGGTATAAAGAAAAACGGGATTTTAAAGGCGGGATTTTAAAAAACAGGATTCTCAAAAACGGGCTCCCGTACCCAACCCTTTCTTGGAAGCTTCTGTATAAAAAAAATAATTGAAATCGGTTGTACCGTTTTGAAGAAAATCAAAAATTAAAAAAATGGTCCTTTGGGAGGTACCATTAATAACCATTTTTGAAAAATGGTTTTCCACCCAAAGGAAGCCTTTACTAAAATAAATTTACTGAATTTTTTTTAAGAAAAGGTGTCAAGCCGTTTTTGAGAAAAAAGCGATTATGTAAAATTGACAAAAAAAATTGTATGGCAGGTACCGTTATTTTTGGCTCTAAGAAAAATGAAAAAACGTGTCGGCAGAATCACCAAAACCATTATGTACCAAGTTTGAAGAAAATCGATCGAGCCGTTTAGACTGTAGACGAAAAGACAGACAGAATTGTGCCACCCACTTTTTTGGTCTTCTCTATCATCACAATATCATGTTTGATTGTTATCTCAAAAAATTTTTTTTTGCACGAATCCAAAACTTGCCTTATAGTACCTATATCGCAAGTAAAAAGGAGCTTTTTTTATACTGTTTAGGTTGTTAATTTTATTTGCGTTAGGTACTTATCGAATGAAGAGGATTTAACTTCAGTTAGGATTTATGAAATCATGATAGGTATAAGAAATTGTTGAGATACAACGTCTTGAACATGATGGGTGTTGTATGGCCAAAAAGCTTAAAATATTTAGACGAAAGGTTTCTAGCTTTTAAACCGTGTAAGTAAAACTAACAGATCTTTTTTTTTTATTTGAAAAAAGAAACCAACGTCTTCTTAGAGTGGAATTATTTGAAAATCAACTATCATCTGTTAAGCTTTAACAGAAGAAAGAATTGCTGAAAGTAAGCTACAGACTTTCTAAAGGACTTAGGAAAGGACATCCATGATGCAAACAAGGATCAACTTGCCATATAGCACCACTACTCTTTGACACTATACATAAATTGTTTCTCGTTTATTTTCAACCAGGATATACGTTATACCTATTATGTATACTTGGCTCGACCCAGTTTTGTTTACAAAAGCCACAAAATAGGAAGGGCACACTCTTTACTCTCCTGTAACACCAAATGCACAACAAAAAAGCCGGATGATTGGTTAATTAATGAAACAAAAATGGTTGACTCCTTCAATGTGTTATAAATGTTAAAGAATTCCGAAGGAATATTCCCTTGTCGTATCTGCTCTCTGCTTGGCTCTTTTTTCCTTTTTCTATATGTATAGGAGAAAATCCTACTGACAGTAACGAAATTTTAAAATATTCCATAAAATGCAGGATGTCACGAGTGTTTTAATATGTTGCATCTTCACAAAGCCATTTTATGCGGTCTTGGCATTATGTCTTCATGTTGAGCATCAAATATTGCTTTTTTTGTATCGCTTATTTTTTAATTTTAAACGTTACGTATTTCTTTTTCCATTCAATTTCTGTTGTGCAAAGGAAGAGAAGTGCTCTACTATAGCACGTGTAGAGATATATTTCAAGGGATTTTCATTTCAGAGGCTTAAAGAAGGATATAGGAGGAACTCACTCGTCTATGGTTTAATACTCAAGTGAAATAAGGGAAATACTAGTTTCAAACTGTGTTTATATGGTCCTTAAAATATAGTCAACTTTAGACTTTACCTAATACAAGATCGATTTTTTTTTTTAATTTTAAGTTTAACTTAACATTTATGAAATGTGTAAGAGCATGTTAAAAGAGTGTGGTTTAAGAGAGAATAATTATTCTGAATTGCATTTAATCGAAATCCATTAGATTTATTGGAATTTTTGTTACAAAGCTGAATGTAAATAGGAATGTTTATTTTGAAGAATGATGTGTGACTGGGTCGCACGTTCTTGTTCTTATGTTTAAGAAACTTATATTTTTGAAAATTGTATGTGTACAAAGTTACCTACATTTATGTACGACCATGGAAATTGTGAGAGAAAACCTTAAATGCATTTAATTTGTTCTTTAAATTACTTAAACAACCCTTTAATAATTTGAAGTGAAAAAAAATACCAGCTTAAAAATGATGTTAAATCTGCCCTGGCATAATTCAACCTTAGATCTCCACAGAAGGGCGAATGTTGAATTGATTTTTGAAAGGATTCGAAAACTTACAATTAATTTTAATAATAGCTGTGATAATTCTGAGAACTCCCTCATAAACCAGCTTAATGCTTAATCTGTGATATTTGTGTGTAATATTTTTATTGCGTTTGCTTTCATCAATGAAGTATGTATTATTTATTTATTTATTTATTTATTAATGAATTTATTTATTTATTTATTAATTTTTTAATTTATTTATTTTTTATTTATTTATTTATTTATTTATGTAATTATTTATTATTTATTTAGTTAGTTATTAACTTATTTATTAAACCATTTATTTATTCACTTATTTATTTATTTATTTATATAATAATTTTGATTTATAATAATTTGTTTATTTATGTATCTATTTATTAATTTATTTGATTACCTTTTTATTTGTTTTTTGTTAACTTATTTTATATTTTTTTTTTGTTATTGATTTATTTATTTTTTCATTGTTTAATTGATTTATTTATTATTTTTTGTTATTTCTTTTTATGTTTTTTGTTTTTCTGTATCTTATTTATGCATATATTAAATTGTTCATTCATGTATATTCGCATTTTTTTTTTAATTTATAATTCGAATTATAATACTGCCTTTATTTATTCAACTTAAATTAAATACTTTTTTATTTTATTTTATTTTATATATCTATATTTTTTTTTTTTTAAATGAAGGTTTTTTTCGTATTTTCCTTCGATTATATATTTTTCCATTATTTATATTCATTAATTCTATTATATACAAGAAAATGTTTCAGTAGAAAGATAACGTATCAAATCTCTGAATTGTAAAATGTGCGGTCGCAGACTTTTTTTTGAAAACATTATTACGAAATAAAGATATCTATCTATATTTGAAGTGAAAAAAAAAATACCAGCTGAATTTTTAAAGGACAATGGCCAGAAATGTATAATGCGATGGGAGCTGGTCCCCCATACTCAACACGAATCTGTCAGGTTGTTACGTTTACTGTTTTTTCACTATATGGCCATTGAGCTAACGGGTGATTTTTTAGCTGGTTTGGTTTTGGCAACACTGGTTTTGACAGCTGACGTGTGTTTAGTACCTTGTGTCACTGTCAAACAGCTTCAGTTTGGTTTGCAATTTAACCATGGATCGTCTTACAAATGAACAACGCTTGCAAATTATTGAATTTTACTATCAAAATTCGTGCTCGGTTCGAAATGTTCATCGCGCGCTGCTTCCATTTTATGGTCGGCATTCTCGACCTTCTGAGCAGTCTATTCGGAAGATTGTGACCAAATTTCGCACCAAATTTACTTTGTTGGACATTAAACCACCAACACGTTTACGTACTGTGCGTAGTGAAGAAAATATTGCGGCCGTATCAGCTAGTGTGACAGAAGACCGCGAAATGTCGATTCGGCGCCGTTCCCAGCAGTTACTGTCAATGGTGAACGCTACCGAGCGATGATAACAAACTTTTTTTTGCCCGAAATGGAAGTTCTTGACTTGCATGATATGTGGTTTCAACAAGACGGTGCCACATGCCACACAGCACGCGAAACAATGGCGCAATTGCGAGGCGAGTTTGGTGAACAGTTAATTTCACGTTTCGGGCCGGTCAATTGGCCGCCTAGATCGTGCGATTTGACACCATTAGATTATTTTTTGTGGGGGTATGTCAAGGCTAATGTCTATAGGGACAAGCCCGCTTCGATTGACGCACTGGAAGCCAACATCCATGCATTCATTCGTGAGATACCGGCCGATATGTGTGAAAGAGTATGCCAAAATTGGACTCAGCGGATGGGCTACCTGAGACGCAGCCGCGGTCAACATTTGCATGAAATTATCTTTAAACATTAAATTGCAAGGTTCAAACTATCGATTCAAATAAATATTTCATTCATTTTTTCGAATTTTTTGTGTTTTTTTTTTTTTTTAAAGTTCTAAACCTCTTAAAAAATCACCCGTTATAAGCCATTGTGTTCAAGAGATATTTTGCATCAAAAACGGCGAATAGAACAATAATCATTCGCTCCAGAGATATTCGATAGACACAAAAACATAAATGTTAAAAAAAGATTTTACATTACTTTTTTTGGCTGACTTCTTACACACAGGTTTCTTGTACTTGCACTTGCCTCTTTATTTAAAATTTATGTTTTTGTTGTGATTCTCTCTTTTTAGCAAAGATTTTATTTTACCAGGTGAAAATCAAGCCCTACTGCTCTACGAAGTTTCATAATTCCTCGAAAACCAAAAGTGCTCCATATAGCAATTCTGAGAAAGTGGGTGGATGCTACACCCCTTTCATGTAAAATATCAATTTTTTATTTTTCTCTTTGCATGCTTTTCAAGTCATAAAATAAAAAAATTAATTGGGTGGCGCAACAGCTCGTGATGGAGAACCAGGGCCTATAGTGACTTACAACTCACAACCATTCCTGGGTGCGTATTGTTGGCAGGAACGGAGGGGACCTACAGTTTTTTGCCGAGTCCGACGGATAATTGAGCAGCACTTATTCATGACAAGTATACTCTTGGCGGATTTGTCAGTTCCTCGCAAGAGGCAGTACTTCGGATAAAACATTTCTGTTTTTAGGTGGCACGGATGGGAATCGAACCCACACTATCGGCATGACAGTCCTACGCACTAACCATCAAGGTACTACAAAAATATTCTTGCATATACCAACTCTATTTGTTTTACAGCCGTTAAGCTTTAAACCATGAGGTTCGAGAGATATTTTGCTTCAGTGAATAGAACAATAATCATTGTCGAATCTCCCTTGAACGGACAGGGTGCACAGTTTTTTGCCCGCCTACATAAGGTCTAGTTCACACGGCAATGCACCGCACGCTTTTTGGCAGTATAAATGTCTGAATTTATATACTGCAACAAAATGTGCTGTACATTTTCGTATGAAGGAAGGAAGTTGTCCGCTTAAGGGAAGGCAAATAAAATACATTTATTTTAAAATTGGAACTATGTATGTAGTATATATGTATATGAGTTGCCTTGGGTTCATCCTTTTCAAATTTTAGAATAATTTAAATAATAATTTAAGGCTAAGTTTTGGATTTGAGCAGAAAAAAATTTCGAGATAACAATCAAACATGAAAATACGATGATAGAGATGTGTTTGTTTGTCTGTTGGTATACAGTCGAAACGGCTCGATCGATTTTCTTCAAAAACACTTTTTTTTATTTTTTTTTAGAACCAAAAATAGCGCTACCTGCCATAGAACTTTCTTTAAGCAACTTTCAAAATCTCATTTTAATCAAAAACGGCTCCAAAACTTTTCTTAAAAAAAAAAAAACAATAAATTACTTTTAGTAAAGGCTACCTTTTGGGCGGGAAACCATTTTTCAAAAATGGTTATAAATGGTACCCCCCAGAGAACTATTTTTTCTAATTTTCGATTTTCTTCAAAACAGTTGGACTGATTTCAATATTTTCCCTTATACAGAAGTCCCCAAAAAATATAAGAAGTATTGTGTACCAAAATTTTGGAAAAAATAGTTTTTGAATTTTTTAAATATTTCCACATTTTTTTTTTGAAAATCAAATATTTCGATAACGACACTATCGATTGTTTTGAAAATCGATACTTGAGAGTTTTTTAGTACTTTCTAAAATATTTTAAGAAATAATTTAGCTTTTGTGAAAAAATAACGGTACCTTCGATACAAAATTTAAAAAACCGTTAAGGACAATATTTTTGTTCTTAAAAATGGCTCCGGAGAATTTCATTAAATTTTTGTTGTATGCTTAAAATAGTACGATGTATATTATAGAATATTATTATATGAAATTTTACACTCAGCAACTATTAGTAGTAGGTACCTCTCATAGAATGTTTTTTTTATTTTGAATTTTCTCATTTATCAGCTGAACGGATTTTGATTAATTTTTGCATATATACAAATTTCAAATAAGTTTAAATAATCTTGCATATCAAAATTGTCAAAAAACAAACGGTTTAAAAAACGTTTAAAATTATTTTTTTGAAAATTTGATATTTCAAAAACTGGTCTATAATTTTTTTTTTGAAATATAATTTTTATATGCACATAGGTAAATACTTAAGATTTGATACATACAAATTTGATTTCGGTTTGAGTTTGGTTTAAGTTCAGTTTGAGATTGGTTTGAGTTCGGGTGGATATTGGTTTGAAATCGTTTTGAGTGCAGTTAGAGTTTGGTTTAAGATCGGTTTAAGATCGTTTTGAGATTGGCTGGAGATCGGTTTAAGATCGGGTTGAAATTGGCTTGAAATCAGACCACACACACGTACTTACATGAACAAAGAGCAATCCTATCCTCTCTCCCTGAACACATTATTAGCACTGAAAATGTAAACACGAAAAACTGAAATATAAAAAAAAAACCATGTCGTAGTTTGATACAACCTCAATTCTTCAGGGATGACGGTGTTGAGCAGGAGATCGTGACTTGTCATACAAGGTATTGTATGATGGATACTAGTTTTTCAATTTGGTGTGTTAGGATTTTACGTTTTCGTGAACATGCCTTTGTTCTACAATTTTTCATACCATTTCTGTATATTTGTCTTGTCTATGACCGAACCCACCTGATTCAGCATTTTTGAAGTTGAATTATCTATTTGGGAATTAGTTAGATTCATTTGACTCTTAAATCCAGCTAGCTAGAAGAGGTCATGGAAATCATCGGCAGTTTTGAGCCAAAAAATTCATATGAGCCGAAAGAAGTCTCCAACTAAGTAGGTCTTGCAAAAGCTTCCATATACAATAAGATCTTCCTCACAATGATTCTTAATAACTGCATCAATAAAGTGTTATTTCCCCTAGAACTTGAAAACAGCGAATATAGTGTCAGTCCCCAAGAAGGTGTTTACAATTTGGTGTCCAACAACAGGGCTATGTGTATCGCATATTAAGAACATCAACAAAATAATAAAAAAGTCAGCTCTCGAAGACTCAAGAAGCTCTGCAGTGAAAACACCATTTCGGCTTCGAAAAAAAAACACTTGACGACGGTGTATATATGAGGGGTATAGTTTCAAAACTCTCCTTTTCCAACTTTTTTTTTTAAATGAGTTAAGTATGAGGAAATGTTCTTTCAAAGGTCCTTCATCTACGTAATTAGGTAAAATTTATTAAAACTTATTATTTCATTAACTTTTTTGTACTTGAAAAGTGTTATTTTTTTTTCAAAACTACACTATTCCACTCAGTAGTTCAATTCACTCATCTATTCCCTTACAAATCAAATGGACCCCTTGGAGATTGTGATGGTACGTCCGTGGGTGAAATTTTGTTTGATGAAGTACCCGCGGCCGTGTTTAACCAAAAATAAGCTGCATCTCTTAGTTTGATTTTTGTTGCTTAGATTGGGGTGTGTTCAAGGGTGAGTTGGACTTTAAATGGATGTAAGCGCAAGTCCTGGCGATGTCTGCGAAGGACCGAATTCTTATGCACGTTGGTGGCGTGAAATTGGCTGCCTTTGCACACTCACATGGACAAGTGATATTTTCAGCGGATGTCAACTGCAGTGTGGTCAGCAAACATTGAATAGTTAACTTGGTGGGACGACAGTATTATCATCATCATTATGCCTCATGTTGTTTGACCCTGTATTTTGCCTGGAGATTCGATTTAAGTTCTGAAAACAATATGGCCGCCATGAACTGTCAAAATCTCGTCGTCCCCTTTATAAGGTTTTCCATTTTTAGTCTCTATCAGAACTCCCAAGTCTCCTACAATAACACAATAATAATAACACTCCACATATTTGTTATAGTTTTTATGTCTCAAGTTATGAGTAATAACTCTCGTAACGCAACATACATATTTAAACATTTACGTATAAAAATATAAAAAAAAACATGAAAACAATAATAATAAAAATGTTAGACAATTTCACATCACCTTATGTCCTTGAAGGCACAGATTTTATAACATCCTTTGCTATCATTCAAAGCCAAAAATATTTTATCGTTGACAACAACAACAACAACCACAAGAAATTTCATATTAAGACGCAAGGCCACAACAACTATATAAACATTAACATAACATCCAATCTTCCTTAACCACAACCCTGAGATAGAAGTATTTGCAACTCACAGTATCTGGATGCGGCGCGATGGTCGTGGTGGTGGTAGTGGAGTGCCATTAGAAATACATTTGCAGTTCAACCCCGCTGTCACCGCATCAAATACGATAAAGCCCGCGAAAATGAATAATAAACGCCCCCAACAGCAATCATAACTGTGTAGTTAAGAGCGTTGATGAGAATTACATCATCAGGCTGAGTCTCCCAAGGGGGTGTCGGATGCCACTGGGTGTATAAAATGGCCATTTCCAAACGGAAAATTAAATTTTTTTTCTCTCATCTTTAGTGTTGTTGTACTTCGGAAGAGTACTCTTCTCTACTTCTTCGCGTCTACCTAGATAAGGTTTCGCCTTTCAGGAAATACGAGAGGCATGTTTCTTGCTTATGCTCACGGTTGCCGCTTGTAAAAAAAAAATTCCTACCAAATTTCCCAAAAAAACCTACCAAAACTAATAAAAACCTACCAAATAAAAAAAACTCTATTTTCTTTCTGCAAATTTTCTTCGGTAGAAACCTCAAACACATTAGAGGTACAAGGTTTATTCACAATCGTGAAATCCCTTTTCCAGAAAATTTGAAAAAAAAACCGAAAAAAAATTCGAGTTCCACCTAGGGATTCCAGACGTCCCGCCAGGCGCGGGACTGTCCCGTAAAACGACTTCTGTCCCGCTGGAGGTTGATATTTTTATAAAAATGTTGTTGATTACTAAGAAACAAAATTTTAACTAAAAAATATTTTAGAATTATTGTGCTTCTCATTTGTTCTGTTTTTTTCGTTACCTGTTTCTCTGCTCTGAAAGATTTTTTAGTTCTATGATCAACTCCTTATGTGTCAAAGAACTGTTTTTTATGTTTTGAATCAACAAACAACAATTTCATGATATTTATTCTAGTTTTTAGTTTTCAGTTTAATTTATACTTGAAGTAGGTACCTATTTAATTTGCTTATCTTTTTACATGCGTGATCAAGCGATTTCAAGCGGTAGATCGCTCAAGCAAATTTGAGGAAATGTGTTGGTTTCAGTGCACAGCTTTTAATCGCTAGATCTTAGCGATTAATTGATGACAATGTATAACAAAAGTGGATACAAACCATAAGCCATTTAATGATTTCTCCTTCCTTGGAATTTCCTATGCATACAATTTTGACATAATCTTCAAATGTTTTCACTTGAGGTATGACATAATTAATTTTCAACATAATTTTTTATGAATTTGGATAAAATCATTTCATTTTGAAAGTTGTTCTTAAAAATATAGGCAGATGAAGGCCAATTGATTCAAGTCTCTGTTTAATTGAGTTTATTTTTCCCTGATCACACGTGAAGAAAATCAAGCATTTTCTGCGTTTTGTGAGGGTGAGCGGGGTAACTTGCAGAAGAGGAAGGGGGATGAAATATTTTAAAATATTTGAAAATATTCGGTGTAGAAAATTGACGTTCTCTTTTGTGTTGCTTCTCCTATCCAATCCAACCAATCAAATCGTGTCTTTCATTATGAAAATACGAAAAACACAAAGAGGAGAACAAAATCTGCAGAATAATTTTCTTCACATCTGAACACTTTCGTTCTTCGCGTGTAAGCAAGCACTTTCACATTTTTTGAGTTGGTCAGAATTGATCTCAATTTTTATGTTTTTACAATGTTTTATATTATGCTCAAGAGTTGTATGAAAAAAACCTACCAAATCGGATTTTAGCCTACCAACCTACCACAGCTGAAAAATCCTACCAAGTTTGGTAGGATCCTACCAAAACGGCAACCGTGCTTATGCTTCCTTCAAAAGCTTTGGGAAAGTGATTTGTACTCCTGTATACTAAAGCGAATAACGAGGATGAGAGTAATAAATATTATGCTTCTTCTTTAGTTATATTGTGTGGTCGGAATGGCAATGGAGATGCTCTATGGGTATGGTTTTCGACTTTATCTGTTTTTATGGTGTGCACTTGGTTTTGGTATTTCGTATTCGTATTCTGCACGAGCCAAGAACCTAGGAAGGTGGGTATGTATTTTTAAATAGGCAATCATGTTCCTTATTTGAAATGCTCATTTTTAATTCTTTTCCTTCTGCTTTTCGTCTTGACTGACATAAGTGATTATGAATAATGAAGGTGTGGCGTTATCTAGGTATACCGATATTTAATTACGATCTACTTTCCATAAGTTAAGCGTCAGAGAATTATTGGTCTTAGCTAGTCCCGCATTGACTAGGTTATTTTTGTATTTAACCTGCACATTGTTGAGCAGCAATGTCCTTTTTGTTTGGCCAATTCCCCATCGGGCTTGAAAAGAAACACGTCAGTAAGTCCCTATTCTAACATGATTTTCTTTTTTAAATCTTGTAATCTGAAGAGCTTCAGAGCATTAACATTGATTTGGGTGTTATGTATTTTATACAAAACTGACAAATTATTTCTTACATTTTTCTACTAATTTGTCGCGTAAGTGATTTAAAATTTACCATAATGTTTGTCATTCAAAAATGGGATGCTCGATATACAAACATATTGTAATATTTTCTCAGGTTCGTTAATAAAACTTATTTACTTTATTCAAAACGTCCACTTATTTATTTCGCAAAATTAAACACTTTACTTTTCTTACTACAAACAAAACGATTTATTATTCACCACTGAATTAATTCACAAACTTTACTTTTCACTTTTATTACAACCAACTTTATTCATTCACGATTAAAAACAAACTGTCTCGCTGCCGGTCAAACATGTGCCTTTTATACTTGTTTTCCAATTTCTGGAAAGGAGTGGAATGTTCCAGAGCTTTCCGAAGGGGAAATTTCCCAATAATTTCCCTTCCAAAAGCTTTTATTTGACAGCTGGTAAATCTGTTATAATCCAGCAGATGGCGCTTCTTTCGTTTGAGAGTTGCTATAATTATAGCTAATAAGGGTATGTTTGCACTGTGTCCGTTTGTTTGCTTTTCGGAGTCGTTATAGTTCAAATTTGGAAAGTCATTACAATATATATGGCCCGTATTCTCACAATGAAGTATCAAAATTGTGGTGATGGTGACACTATTTAATAAATTAATGACAAATTTATTTTCTTGGCCAAACTATTTTGGCATATTGCCAATGTGCCTTCTATCTACCTCAATAATAAGTGTCCCAGAGTATCCGTCCCAAAAACTTTCTTCCGTATAGCAGGACTAGATGTAACAAGGTTTTGGCTGGAATGAAGCGCAATCTGGAAGTTAAATTTTCGATCACTTTATTTAGCAGCTTAGGCCGTTATAAAAATTTACAAGCGGTGTTCCGGCGAAAGCCAATTGATTATCTGTTTATAGTAAAATGGAAAAATGTTTGTCGATCTGATCAACATAAATTGTTGCATACTTCAAGACTCATTATCATTTTAATTGGCTACACTTCTACAAAATAGTATCACATACTTTTTGGAGAAATATTGCAGTCACTGTGAAGATGTCATATAGTCTAGTTCAGCGGTTCCAAAAACTTTTTAAGCTGTGCAACCCTAAACAATGCCCAAATATATTTGGGAATCCCATCCTGACAATAGCAAAAAATTAAAAACAACACATTTCAAAAGCAATTTTTATTTAGTGTGAAGAATCATTGTTTGCTTTATAATTGTTTTAAACTAACTTCTATGTCTGAAAGTTGTATTCGCATATCTGGGGCAGCGCCCAGCCTCGATCTTTTTTTAGTTTTTGTGTAAGTATACGCTGAAAAGCCTACTTTACAGCGGTACGTTGTAACAAAAGGTAGCAAATTTAGTATAGCTTTCTTGGCAAGCTCAGGGAATTCATTCTTAATACCAATCCAAAATTCGTTCAATGATACAGAATCAAATACAAATTTTGATGAAGAAGAGCTCTGCAGATCTATCAGGAACTCGTATTCCTGTATACTCAGGGTCATAGGCTTGATGGTTTTCATTAGAAATGAATTTTGTACCCACTCGATGTCAGTATTTGTATCTGGAAACAAATCCAGCATAGATCTTTCGAGACTAACCAAATGGAGAGCAATAACATTGATAATATCTACTCTGAGTTCAAGCATGTTTTCTTGTGAGAATTCATGTAAAACTGGAAAAGACTCAAAATTGTTCTTTTGTACACATGAGATAGTCATATTGTATTTTTACCATGCAAATTGTAGGGTAGTTTTGATTTGTTCACTCCCTTATGTTTTTGGAGGTGCTGAATCCGAATTTGAGGTTTGCCAACAAAATTTCGTATCACAACATGGAAAAAAACGCAAAAATGCATTTCTTGGGAGTTTTTCACGAATGGCTCGAAAACTACCAACTATTCGAAAATTACATCAAGCTACCATTGAAAGCATACACAATTTCCAATAAATCCCTATTTAAGTTTTTTTTCTGCGACAACCTATTTGGACTCAAGCGCTAGTCGAGAATTGATGTATTTTTACTGTTTTCGAAAATCCACTCGAAAGCTCTAAGAAATTTGCTGACAAAATTTGAACTTTTGTCTGTAAAATGAACCAAGATATACTTTTCTGATGGTCTTTGACGCGCTGAATTCGAATCTGGCCTTGAAATTGCTCTATCACGTCACGTTTTTAAGATATTCAAATCTAAAAATTAAAAATAAATGTATTTTTATACAAATTTGGAGATTTTTTTTCTCGAGGTAATGTTTATGGTCATTCTGAAGTATGAACATTTTACTTCAAAATTCTTTTTGAATTTTTTAAATACCTCCATTCGTCTTCGAGAAATCGTTGGTTTTTATCTTACTACCAAATTCGAAAAATCCAGTCAATTTGTGCTCAAAAGGCAAACATTTTTTCGAAGAAAATTACCTCGAGAAAAAAATCCCCAATTTTGTATAAAAAACGCATTTATTTTTAGTTTTTAGATTTGAATATCTCAAAAACGTGACGTGATAGAGCAATTTCAAGGCTAGATTCAAACCCAGCGCGTCAAAGACCACCAGAAAAGTATATTTTGGTTCATGTTACAGACAAAAACTCAAATTTTGTCACACAAAGTAATTTCTTAGAGCTTTCGAGTGGATTTTCGAAAAGAGTAAAAATACATCAATTTTCGACTAGCACTTGAGTCCAAATGGGTTGTCGTAGAAAAAAATCTTGAATAGAGATTTATTGGAAATTGTGTATACTTTCAATTCAATGGTATCTTGATGTAATTTTCGAATATAGTTGGTAGTTTTCGACCCATTCGTGAAAAACTCCCAAGAAATGCACTTTTTTTAGCTGGACTAAGAACCAGAAATTAATTTTTCTTTTCAAAGCTGCCAGTTTGTCTCTCGCATAAAATACTGTAATTGATTTTTCATGCAGAACTGTAGCAGTTTCTTTGATCTTCTCGAAAATGTCTGCAAGATTAGCTAATTTCGTAATCCATTGCTCATCATGCAATACATCAATGAGGTTTGCAGTTGAAGACATATTTTTTCCAGTTTGAACACATTCAACTCATCACGAAGTTGAAATAACCTGGATAAAGCTTTCCCTCTCGAAAGCCATCGGATTTCAGTATGAAGAAGAAGCGAATCGTACTGACTGCCCATATCTTTACACACTAATTTAAACAATCTCGATTGGAGAGGACGACTCCTTACAAAATTTACTATTTTCACAACTTCACCGAGAACTTTTCTTTAATCAGTTGGCATTCTTTTCATAACAAGAGCATAACAATGGAAAATACAATGACTGCTAGTACTTCTAGAAGCAAAGTTTTTAATATTTAAAACAACCCCTTGAACCTTTCCCATCATTGCTGTGGCTCTGCCGGCCGCTGCATATATCAATACATTTTCCCCATTAATGATGTGTTCACTCAGGAAACAGTTTATGACCTTGAAGTTCACACCTCGATTAGAAAATCGCGCCCCGGGTGGCACTTACTAGGGGGCGGCAAATTTGGTGCCAATTTTAATTTTTTTTTTAATTTAATTTTACCGTGAAATTTCGGCGCTCTTAGAAAATTCTTCATGTCTATTATCGAATTCGCAATCCAGGCGGGAAGCTACTCGATCAGTAATGCTTTACATCAGATTTCAATTAGTGAATCTCCCGATCGTTATCCGTTCAATTGTAATACCGACGCAATGTGCTAAACCACCTTGCTTCCGCTCCCATTCTAAATTCCGTAATAAGCATGATTAATTAATTTTGCCCTTCCCAAAATATATCCGGGGCGGTATTGAAATCAAAAATCATGTCACCAACCAAAAATTATTATCAAATTCATTTAAACAATAGAAAGAATAATATTGAATATTTGAATGCAACAACAACAACTTGAGTGTTAGCAAACTCAAGTTCAACATTTATATCATGCAAAAAACTTTGGAGCCTTCCGGCAAGTATGTATGATGTGATCGGAACCAATCGAAACTCGGACCAGAATAAACTATAGCCAAACTTAATTGTTAAAATACTTTTATACGATTGATATTTAAAGTTCCATAAAAAAGAAATTTACTTTTACGTTTCACGTTTGGTTATGACGAGTGTTTCTGGCTTAGATATGGCAAGTTTTGGTTCTCATCGATTTATCTTACAAGAACCCCTTTTCAATAGAAAGAAATATTTGTATTAATATGTTTTCTTATGAAAGCTAATGGACTCTTTTATGTAAAGGGAGAATTTGTCAAGCCATAAACTGTCAAATTCCATCAAAGGATGGCTACGATGTCGTCGGATTAAAAAACCCTTAGGTTAAGTCCTACTATCGGTTCAAGAAATTTATTGAATGAAAACCACAATGAAAAAGTCCACAAATAGAACTAAATATTTTAACGTTAAATTGGGGACTCCCAATGGTAGCACATTGAAGACTTTTCTGAATACAGCCCTTTCATTTAAATTATTCGCCAGACGGACAACTCATTAAACATTTTGACCATAGCGCTTTTAAGATTGTGAAATGAAGTGAGAAAATAGTATACATACGTGAAAGGCGGAGAAAAAACACAAACAAAAACGAGTAGACTGCTCTTCCTTTTACTTTCTGAAACATTATGCCGTCTTACCAAAATAAAATAACGGGAAAAAACTTCGTTTGAAATTTGCTTTTCTGTAAAGATACCTACCTACTTGAAATGTAGCTATCGGAAATTGTTCATGTGAAATGTTTGAAATTTTTTTAAAGTTCTTATGTTATTTTATACACATCATATACATTCACAGTACACAAATCTAAGGTATTATACTGCGCAGGTTGTCAGTCGGAAATAAAAAATGGCTGTGAACGTGAGGAAGAAAACACACGTAAAAACAACAACAAATTAAAATTGAAAATGTCAGAAATAAAAATGGCTGGGAATGTGATGACTTAAATACACGTAAAAACAACAACAAATATTGACATTTCACACAAATTTTGATAAATGCGCAGAAGAAACAAAAATCAAAACTCTTAAGATATCGTCCCCTGATGGCAAGAACTAGGTAACTCAATTTTAAATTTATAAAATGTCTCGGCAAAAACGGTATTATTTAGTACAGTTTTCAAGATTTTTCGTCCAATTTTTTCTATTCTAGACAAATATAGAATATTTCTGAAGTGTAAACAACATAAAAAATAAACTTTCCCTCGTTCTCTTGTAGTTAGCCATCTAGGAACGTTGCTATCTCCAAAATTAAAAAAATTGAGTTATACCTAGTTCTTGCAATCAGGGGACTATATTACCTTTAATATTTGTACTGTAATATACATCCACGTAAGTCTAATTAAAATTCTGATTCTCAAAGTGTTTGATTTTGTAAATGGTTTTGAATAAAGAAAAAGTTTATTATCATGAAGCTATCTCCTATTTCTGATACCTATAAAAATGTTTGTTTATGGGTCATTTATCATTTCTTTGTTAGACGTCGCCGAAGTAAGAGTTTTCGAGTGCAATTTGCCGACACAGCATTTCAAACATTTTATTTTTATTTATTTTAAAATCTGTGCACTAGTCAAAAATTTGACACCAAAACGAAATACCAATAGTTTTATAACATTAATGTTATTATACGTAGGTATGACTAGTTATGAGTCATGGTTATGACTTCCTAGCAAATTACACTAGAAGTATTTTTTTGTTTGTTTATTCTATTCTTATTTTTATTCTTTGAGAACTAGAGATGTGCGCTCGCTTTTCCCCACATTTTGCCATTTATGAAAAGCATGAAAAGTTTTGTAGCGTTTTTATGTCTATGTACATATAAATATGTAATTTGTATTTTTTGTTTGTTTTGAATTTGTTTGTTTTGAATACATTTTGGGGGGCGGCAAAATTAGACACCGCCCCGGGCGGCAAAAACCCACGCTACGCCACTGGTGAAACCAAAAATCAAAAACTTTCATATGAATAATTTTCTTTCACGATGTCAATTGGGAGCGAATATCCAAAATGAAATCGTGAATCCGAACAAACAATGACAAATTCAATCATATATCTTTCTCTGTCAAATCCATAAAGAAAAAAGTGTTTTTATCTCATGCATTTCTCTGATCTCTTAAAATATACAAATAAATTAGGGGAATCATGCTGTTTTCTAGAGAAATGGTAAGGTTTTTTCGATCATCGATAATATAGTTTTTATTGGATTGGGTACGATATGACGACTTTTAAAATATCGACCCCATAAGATCGACTTTTAAAATCTCGACAGAAAAAATCTTGACTGGTGAAAAGACCGACAGATCAAAATATAGACACAAATTTGACTGACTTTTTAAAATGTCGATTTTTCAAACTGTCGATTCCCAAAATGTCGACAGTGATCGAGATTTTATGAATCGAGATTTCATCAGTCGACATTTTAAAAGTTGACATTTTGAAAGTCGACATTTTGTTCAAATCATTGTTTAGGGAATGATGTTTACAAGCGCTCGCTTGTAAACATAATTCACTATACTATGATCTGATCATTATTTATTAATATTGCATTGTCATAGTTCAATAAATCGCATTTTTTGTAATTTATTTTTTTTATATTTCAACGTCTTAATTGCCTCTTCTTCAGGGTCTGTAATGTGTTTTAATATTAATACAATAATAAAACATCCAGAACATGAGGCAGTGAAAACTTCGAAAAAAGTCGATATTTTTCTGGACTTCTATCAGGGCAGTCGACTTTTTGTCAAATAATAATAAGTCGGTAAAAACAAAGTCAGTATTTTAACTTACAGAAAAGTCGACAAAAGTCGACATTTTAACCAGTCGACATTTTTTTTGTCAGTCATTCGTACGTAACCCGTTTTCATTCACAGAACCAGAATCGTCTATTTGTGCTAAATGAATCGAAAGAGTGAAAGCAGTGAATGTGAAAAGGATTTATTCGATTCACTTTTTCACAGAGTCCGAATCGGCCCCCTGAGTCACATATGATACATACACTAATGTACATTATATCAGATATGTACTACTGCGGCAGCTATACGACAATCCAAGGTCAAGTTAATGTATTAACTTAGCAATAAATTTGTGTGTGAAGTTATCTCTTTTCCACTATAATCTTTTATATTAATGTATATGTAAATTTATATGACCTTGAAAGAAATGTACCATTAATACTCGAGCTCGACTTATGTAAGACTTTCTAAGAAAGAGTCAGTCGAGTGTTGAATCTTAAGCAAATCGGTTGTAAGTACATAAAACGTAAATCAAATTTGTAAAGAAAATAAAGAAAATTTGAAAAAAGTAAAATTTATGTTTCCATTCTTTAAAAAAAAACGAAAGTACAAATTTTAAATGAGTGTTCGTCTTATTACTCCTGGTGTAAATATTTTTAGTGGCTCGCTATAATATTCTTGAGGTTGCCGAACACGAATCTGAAGTTGTCCAACAAAATTTTTCACAGCAAATATGGCTGGCTTGAGGTGCTGGTGGTTGTTGCGTAGTAATGAGCTCCTGACCATCTTCAGATACTTTCCAACCTCATTTTTCAGAATATTTTTCGTTCCCAAGCAATTTTTGAAACTTAAAAATAAAACTTCAAGCTTAAGAAAAATATATATTTGAATATTAATTTCAATAGTGAGCAAGTTCATGCAGCACTCACCTACGTCACTTGTGCTTAGTGGCACCATTTCTTGGACAATAAGTCCCTATTTCACCAATAATCGTATGAATTACAAGTACAATTTTGTGTTTTGTAGTACAAAAGCAGAAGCGCTTTTGAAAACAACAAGTTTACCTTACTTCTGTTTTACCAAGTTTTGTTCGTTCGATTGTAAGCTGTAAGGTCTAGTTGTACAAACATGTTTAAAATTTTGATTCGTGGTACAAAAATGTTTACTAGCTGATTTTGGCGGAATTGCTGAGGTTCAACGATAGCTCAAGGCTCAAGTATATTATAGTAGCTAATTAAATGCCTGGACTGTAGTTGAACCTCGGTTAGTTCACCTAAGTCGGTGAGTTAAAATTGCTGAGCCATGGATTAAATACTTGTTCAACTGGTCCTAAGTCATTCTCATTAAAGGTATGAATTAGCTGCTTTTCACTCTAAGCCGACGATATGTGGATTGAAAGGACATAAATTGTAAGTAATTAATATTAAATTACACTTTCTTATAAAGTTATCCCAAAGACTGGCTATGATTATTTTTGTATTTTCATTAAAAGGGTGTTTTTTCATGGAAACAATAAGTTGGTTAAGGCGATAGAGAAAAATACATATGTACACAATTTATGGTGGATTCGTGTAGGTATTTATTTATTACAACAAAAACATAGCCGTAACATGCGACTTATTAGCACTCTCAGCTCTCAGTGCTTAGCTGACAACCAAAAATCGTTAAAATTCCAATCGGTGTCCTTTATACAAACAATAAGTATACGCCACAGTGCACAAAACTAAGGCTGTAAAAGTTGGAAGTGTTAGCAAATTTGAAATGGTTATTCATGTCCCTCAAATAACACAAATACACAACAAGAAATATAGACATTTAACATATATAATCGCACCTCTGTATCCACCATTTTCACCAATTATGATACATACCCGGTGTTGAATAAAAACTTAAACTAAAATCAGATGGAAGGACCATTTTTGTGCCCTGCTAAATGAGGATTCAGTTCAGCAGAGTGCTGAAGTGCCCCAACTAAACGAGATGCGCAGGTCCTGTAGAGGTATTGCCCCCCTGTATCCGCGCCTGGCTTGAACAAATTTAATCTGAAGATGCTGTGTTGATTTTTTCTGAACACCTTTAACCAAACAATGGATTTGTGACGTGACTCGAATAATTCGCTATCATTTCTCTCTGAAGCATATGTTTCTTAGCGGTTTAGAGAATTAAGAAAATTGTAACAAATTTTTTGTATTTATATTTTTAAATTTCCATCTATCTACGATCAATTATTCGTTCCAATGGCAAACTATTGAGTTAATTTATTTTTATTTTCTTTAATTTTGTTTATATCTAAGTTGCAATATACCTACATTATAATACATTAAAAATACTAACCTAAGATTTATTTCATTGTTATGCCTTGCAATCTGAGAATGTATGTGTAGGTACCTATATGCAATTCAGAATAACATACAAAATACGGCAACGCATAGATATACTTATTTCCCTTATTATTTTTTCTTTGTTGTTTTAAAGAATCCATTCACATTGATGAATCGTTTGCCAAAAGTTTAATGATTCAGTGAAAAGTCTTGAACTTTGGCTTTTTGACGAATCAAAAATATAAATTAGAAAAGCTTAGAATGAATCAGCAAGTTTAAAATAGCAAAGATGTTTTTTTTTTTGTAAGAAGAACAAGCGACGACAACGCCGGGGAAACACTACGTAATTGTGGCTCAATGTGTTTTATAGAATCACGCATCAAGGCGCAAGGAATTGGGGGCGCACACAATGACAACAAATGTGGAGAAAATGTTATGTAGTAGGGTCTGAATTACATATCTTCATTGCAGTAAAACTATTTCCTGTAAGAGGTTTGTCAAATTCTCTTTCAAAGTCTCGGACAACTTTGGTCAATCAGAGCTTTAAGAAATTTGTTTTATCACCTTTATACATATTTATATTATAAACATTAGGGTGGTCCTTAAATTGGACATTGTCTTGGATAGCCCTCATTCGATTCAAAACATTGAAAAACAAGTTCTCTAATTTTTTCAGATTTGTATTTCACTCACCTGGTCGCCCTTTTTTCCCTTCAGGGCACAAATAATGGGGTTAGGTTGATTATTATACCACGCGAAAAAATCAGAACTTATAGATTAGATTCAGGCGAAAAAGCGTATGGGAGGGGGGGGTCTATTTCCCCCCGTTCAGGCGGGAGGGGTAATTTTCTAAAAATTTGACCCAAAATAGAAAAAAAAACCTTAAAAAACAACGGGACCACTTACAATGGCATGCTATAGCTTTTTGTAAAGCCATGAATCCAGTCTCTAATATGCTTTTTAAATCAAGTTTTTAATGTAAGTAGTTTAAAAAAAAAAGTTTTCAAAACTTAAAAATAAAAACAATAATAATAATTTTTACATTTGAAAATTATTTTTTCAAAAACTATTAACAATAAAAACTTGATTTAAAAAACATATTAGAGACTGGATTCATGGCTTTACAAAAAGTTATAGCATGCCATTGTAAGTGGTCCCGTTATTTTTTAATAATTTTTTTCTATTTTGGGTCAAATTTTTAGAAAATTACCCCTCCCGCCTGAACGGGGGGAAATAGACCCCCCCTCCTATACGATATTTTTTTTCGTATGAATCTAATCTATAAGTTCTGATTTTTTTCGCGTGTTATAAGAATCACCCTAACTCCATTATTTGTACCTTGAAGTGAGAAAAGGGAGACCCAGCGGGGTGAAATAAAAATCTGAAAAAATTAGGAATTTTTTTTTTCTCTATTTAGAGTCATTTGATGCCTATCCAAGTTGGAATAAAAAAAACAATATAAGGACCACCCTAATATACATATGTACATACAAGCTCTCTTCTTGCCCTAAACATGTAAAATATATATTTCAAATAAAAATTTCATTTAAAACACAAATTGGTAATAAATAACAAGCAGTGATTTCCTTTGATACATAAATTGTTTGCATTTCATCAATGAAATCTCTTGGTGCTGATTGGTCACACCCATTTCTGCCTTTTTTTAAAAGTATTATTTTTAAATTAATAAAAACATATTGACATTAATTTTTCGTGCTTGCTCCGCCTTCGGGCTTGGGGGGGGAGGGGGCTTGAGAGAACCAACGCAACGATTCTATTTGCAACAATTTCTCCTCCTTTGCCAAAATCTCAAAATATATACAAAACGAAAAGAAGGCATTTCTTGGCAAGTTTAATTTGTCAATTTAAATTCACCCTTCATCCTACGACTGCCTTACCACGTAGTCTGGTGAGTTTTATTTTTTTTTTTTTTTTAATTATTTTTATTTCTTGAATAAAAGTTTATGAATTAAATATAAAATGACTAATGAGGTCCGGTGTTGAACAAGGTGACAAATTAGCATGCATGTCTGTCAGGTAATTATTTCATCACCTTATTGCCCTTTTAATCACCTGTGTCATCTATATCTCATTTTTGATTTTTCAAAAATAAATCATTCAAAATAATAAAAATATTTATAGAAATTAATTTATGAATATCAAGATGTTGAATCACATCATATAATGTAACGACCGGATGTTCATGCTAAACATAATTCATATTTTAATGACAATTATTTTCGAAGAATTTTAGAAATTTTTTTATTTGCGTTGTCAAAGAACATGGGTTCTTTTTGTTGAACATCAGTTACAATGGATCATTGGACCGGTGTACATCGAGCATTTGTAATCAAAGCCTATTACAAAAATAGTGATTCTACAGTGGTGGCACAGAAGCTTTTTAAAAGACATTTCGCTTTGTATGCCATTCCATCAGCAAATACCATCAAAACATGGGTGAAACACTTTGAAGCAACTGGATCAGTGACACGAGTAACAGAACGAAGACCATCGAATCAAGGACTTCTAACAAATTCAGAACAGGATGGGTCGAGTGATAAAAGTTAATGGAGTTTTTTTTTTTTAATTGTTGGTGAATTTTGGAGATAAAGTGTAAATGAGTTTGTTTACCATGCTTCTGTCAAAAGTGATGATACATAATATTCCACAAAATAAGTCGTTTATTCTAAAATGAGATAAATAAATTTGTATTTAAAATTGCAAAATTGTTTTGAGTTTAAATAATGTGTATGCCAATCTGTTTATTGACCAAGAGAAAGCTGTAGATTGTAGATACCTTACCTAGCCTATACTTAGGTGTGTTAGGATATAAAAAGATATCAAAGAGACTCGTCTTATGGGATAAGCAAGCTTTGTAAGCTTTTTCAAGAAATTTCAAATACTAATCACATAGTATCTTTGAATTTCAATACGTAGAATATGTATACTAGGATTCTCCTAGATTCTTTTATACGCTTTTCGTGACCTTGAAAAAAAAATACTTTAAAAAATCGTAAAAATGAATCTATAGCTGACCAATTACTGAAACTAGCTGACATTTTTTGCAAATCTAAATTGAGGTGTCAAAAATCATTTTGACCTTGAATTTTTTTTTCTAAAATTCAGTCAACATTCATAAAAAAAATGGCTGACCAATAACTGAAAATAGCTGACCTTTTACAACCGTGAAGAGGCCTTTCAAATAGCATACTATTTTTTTTTCTTAAATGACCCAAATGAGGTGCCAAAAGTTTTTTTTGTGACGAACTTCAAAAATTCATAGAAAAATATCTATGGCTGACCAATTACTGAAAATAGTTGACATTTTATCACGATCTAAAAACCTCTCAGATGGTGTAAATTTTTTTGAAAATTTCCCATAAAGGAGGTCCAAAAATCGCGTGTGACCTTGAGCGACCTTGACAAGTTGAACTCACAATTTCGTCTGTCTGTCCGTTGAGCTAAGTACAGCCTAAACGGCTTGATCAATTTTCTTTAAACTTGATTCAAAGCCGCTTTTTCGTTATTCCCTCCACACGTTTTTTTCATATTGTTAAGAACCAAAAATAACGGTATTTTTTCAGCAATTTTACATAATCGTAATTTTCTCGCAAGCGGCTTTACAACGTTTCTTTAAAAAAATTAATAAATTAATTTTAGTAAAAGCTACCTTTGGGTGGAAAACCATTTTTCAAAATATGGTTATTAATGGTACCCTCTAGGAACCATTTATTTATTTTTGATTTTCTTCGTGTGACTGATTTTAATAAATGTTTGTTTAAAAAAGCTTATAAAATATAAATAATTTTGTTTACCAGAATTTTTAAAATATTATTTTTTCAATTTGTTTTTAATATTTTGAAAATGACATGATCGATTTTTTTAGAAACTCGATACTTTCTTAAATATTTTAAGAAAAAATTTGCTTTTATGCTAAATTAACGGTACATACCTTCCATAACCGGTACCTTAAAAAACGTAATTGAAAATATTTTTTTTTCTCAAAAAGACTCCTACCATTTTGTTTAAACTTTTTCTGAATGCTAAAACTAGTGAAATCTACTACCAAAAATTATAAAATTTTACACTTAGCAACTAAATATTAGAAGAACCTCTCATATACATTATACAATGTTTTTTATTTTGAATTTTCTTATTCATCTGAACGAATTTACATTAATTTTTGTACATACAAATTTCAAATAAGTTCATGTGTATCAAAATTTTCAAAAGAGAAATTCCAAAAAGTTTCAAATAATTTTTTTGAAAATTTGATATCTCAAAAACAGGTTGACAATTTTTTTGAAATTAAATGTTCATATCCACTTAAATAAATACTTAAGGTTTGCACACCAAAATTTGTCCTTAAAAATGATTTAATAATCTGATATAAAAATTCTTTTTTAAATAACAGCTCGGCACGAGTACGATAACTTGGGCGCCGAAAATTGATAACGGATTGTTGTAGAGGGATCAAATACAAGCATTTTTTACTATCGGAGAGGGGGGGCTATCTCACCCCGCTTAGGAGGTAGGGGCGATTTTCAAAAAAAAACGACTTAAATGGATACAAAAATATTAAAAAACAACGGCAATACTTAAAATGCAAAGTAATAACGGGTCTTAAGGCCAGAAATCTGTTCTTTAATCCTACATTTAAATTATATTATTTGTGTCAATAGTTTTCAAAAAATTTGCATTCAAACTCAAAATTTTGATAAAAAAAACTCAACAAAAAAAAATGTTTGGATCAATTTTTCTCAAAATTGTGAAATGGAAAACTAAATTTTCTTTTTGCGATCAATGCTTGCATTAATTCTAAATCGAACACACACAAAACCTTAATAGACCGATAGCCCACAGCAGATTTAGGGTGTGAACGATAGCAAAAAAAGAAGTATAAGTAGGTGTCGAAAGCTTCATTAAAGGCTATTAAAAAAATCAAAGTCTTGCAGTCCACAACTGGGGCCTTTGCGAGAAACAGTGCATCGAAAAAAAAATATGAATGCAACTTCAAGGATAATCATGTTTGCCGAAATTGGTTTTCACTCCTCCCTAGAGAAAATCTCCTCGGATCACATATCACGGAATCTGAGACCATTTGAGTGTAAAGTTCGCTCTACCGGATGGTTTAAAAAATTCAAAATTCTAAGTAAAAAACGTTTTTTTTTAAACAGTCTGACAGGGTGAATTAAACACTCAAATAATCTCAGATTCCGTGATATGGGATCCGCCGAGCTTATCTAGAGAGGGGTGCAAACCAACTTCGGCTAACACAATTATCCTCGAAGTTGCATTCATATTTTTTTTTTTTTTTTTTGATGCACTGTTTCTCGCAAACTCCCCAGTTGAGGACTGCAGGACTTTGATTTTTTCAATAGCCTTTAATGAAGCCTTCGACGCCTATACTTCTTTTTTTGCTATCGCTCACACCCAAAATCTGCTGTGGGCTCTACGTACCTCACTTTTAAACGCCACGCGCCGTGCGTCGGCTCAATGATAGGAAAATCCCTATGCACACCTCCGCGTGGTAGAGGGCGGGTAACGCTAACGTGCAGGGATGCCGGGATAAGCAGACAACCCAGCTTTGCTGGTCAGGGCACAAACTTGTCCTTGGGATGGTTAAAAGCCCCCTTAAGACGGATGAACTGCAGGTAGCGGTCAACGGCATGATAGTCTGGTGGCGGAGGAGCTTTTTTTGGTAAAAGGCCAATGGCAGCAGCAGGTAGCGTCTGTAACCCATATTGGGCGGCTACAAAAGGCGTCTGTTTTCCCATAGTGGGCGGCCTCGAGCAGTTATGTGTTTGACCATACAAAAGGCGGATGTGCCTGTCAAATCTGAGCTTATGTATGTTATTAATCATATCTCGGAAAACACCATGGTGGAAGGATATATGCAATTACATGAACTATGACAACAAATGGAAATGAGTCCCCAAGAGGTAATCTTTTTATGGAAAATCCTTCTGCAGCTTCGGTTGCAGTAAACCGCACATCGGATTTGGGGGTGCGGCATCTTTCATGTACGAGCGTCAATCAAGACGCCATAATAATAAATGAATCGTTCACAAATAGAAGAAATCTTTCAAGAAGAGCAAATGTTACTTTTGGCAACCACGTACGTATGAAAATCGGAGCACGGAACGTTCGATCCTTGTACAGCGATGGTAGATACGAGCAAATTGAGCGTGAAATGCTTCGCCTGAAGATCAGTATCCTGGGCATAAGCGAAACTAAGTGGAGAGGTAGAGCTGAATACAGATCAGACACTGGACAGACGAGAATGCTGTATTCCGGGGAAGATGAAAGAGAGGGCGGCCAAAGACTGCATGGTGTCGGAATTATGTTGAACGAAGAAGCGAGGCGTAGTTTGATCTCCTGGGCGCCCATTTCTGCGAGATTAATGACAGCAAGGTTTCGTTCAAAAATTCGTAACGTCACAATTATTCAGTGCTACGCCCCCACAAATGAAGCGACAGAGGAAGACAAAACCGCGTTCTACACTCATCTAAACTCGGTTTACAATAGTGTTCCGAGAGCCGACATCATAGTCGTTATGGGAGACCTTAATGCCCAAGTCGGTTCAGACAATTACGGACTGGAACGCGTGATGGGAAAAAATGGCTTGGGGTCACGGAATGAAAATGGTGACTTGCTTGTCGACTTTTGTGACGCGAATCGTCTTGTTATAGGTGGGACTGTATTTAAGCATAAGACGTGCAACAAAACTACCTGGGTGCAGTGATGGAGGAAGTCTAAGTGTGATGTCCGGAGTATAAGAAATGCCGATGTGGGAAGTGACCACTATTTGGTTCTGATGAGTCTCAATACTACAAAGCGCTGCCGTACAAAAACCAGCACAGGATGCAGCAAGGAGCTCAAAATTCATTACTAATGCTTTAAATGACGCCAACATATATCGAAACTATGTCACCACCCTTAACGACAGAGCCTCGTCATTAAACGGAATCCAGCATTCAACAATTGATGAGATGTGGGGTGAAATTAAAAGTGTTTTTATGGAGGCTGGATCCGAAGCTGTACCTAAGCTAATGAGACGTAGAGACTCTTGGATATCCCAAGACACCTGGGATAAGATCGAACTTCGCAAATCGTTGAAAATTCAAATAAATGCCGAAGCAGATATTCAACGAAAGGCTGACTTGCGAAGAGAGTACCGCATTGCACATAAGATGGTCTATCGTTGTGTCAGTCCAATCTCCTTACGCACTAAGTTGAGATTCTTCGAATCCAATGTCAAATCCGTGCTGTTATATGCTTGTGAAACCTGGAAAGTCACGCCTATCATCTCGAAGAAATTGCAGGCTTTTGTGAATCGCTGTCTTCGCCACATCCTAAAGATTCGCTGGCCACAAATAATATCAAATGAGGAATTGTGGCGCAGGACAAGTCAAGAGCGGCTGGACGTTGACATAAGAAAGCGTAAATGGCGTTGGATTGGTCACACACTGAGGAAACCAAACGATGAAATTGCAAAGCAGTCCTTTGAATGAAATCCTCAGGGTGCACGGCGGACTGGAAGACCAAGAACAACATGGAAATCAACTGTCTTAGCGGAAGCAGAATCCCAGAGAAAGACGTGGCCACAGCTAAAGTACCTTGCAGCAGACCGTGAAGGATGGAGACGTTTTGTTGACGCCCTATGTCCCAGCCGGGGTTACAGGACACGATGATGATGATGATTTGATGCTTTTAAACATTTTTCTCTAATTTTTTTTCCATATCTTTATACACAATTTTCTTGAACCCTCAGCCTCTTGAACATATGAGAAAGTCGTGCATGTTTGTTTTTGAAATGTGTGGTGGATTTATAGAGATTCAAGATTATTATTTTCTATCTACTTTTTAAATTTAAAACAATACCGTCACGGCACCGATATTATTAATTTCAAAATATCCTCTTTCGCGATAGAATCCTTGCTACGAGCTATACTATCTTGCATTACAGACGACAAATAACTGTATAACTAATAAAGTAATTCCTCTCTAGGGGGTTAAACCGACACCACTGATAAGTTACAACACTTTCACAGTCTTCTGATTGATTAACCACTCTGAATTCGACACATTGGTAGTATCTCTATGTTTTTCCTCAAACTATGATTGATTGGCAATATGAAGGTTTGAAAGCTTCAAAATATTTAATAAAATCAACTTCGCACATAGAGATGATTCTCATACGATGATGCTGATGATGTCGATGATGGGTTGCACTTTGCATATTTTGTCAAAAGTCACAAACCCACAAAAACCAAAAACACAATTGAATTTCATCAAAACTCTCCTGCCTGACAAACTATCTTCAATGTCTGGTTGAGGCATCACATCACAGAATCTAAGACATCTTTCCATCAATATACAACAACCAACCAAACGAAAGAAAAAAAAAAAGCACAAAAATGATGAACGATGATGTTGGTCGGTGATGATAGACGCAGTCTTCAAGTTCTGTGTCTATATGTTCCAAAAAAATCGCTAGAAATGAGGATAATTCTCTTGTTCGTTTTTCCGCAAGAGTTGAAGAAAATTCCTTAGAAAATCGAGCGTTTCACTATTCGTCAAACTAACGATAGAAACAAAAAAATTATTTAAAGACAAAAAAGAATATACCAACTTCTATGCCAGAAAATAGAAAATTCAAGAAAATTTATGCCAAAAGTACCTACCACTGAACAAAATGAAGCAAACCATTGAGGAGGGCACCACCTAGACAATATGGTTGGCTGTTGCTTTTGACAGTTCTTATTTTTCTTTTCCTTTCCTTTTTATTGTATGTATTTGTTTATTTTATGGATGAATTGTGGGTTGGAGAGTACATATCGTCTTCTGTTATCGACATTTTGCTATTTTTAAAAATAATATTACACAAAAAAATGTAGATCTGCGAGTGAATTTACAATGAGTTTGGGTCTAGTGGGTATGGGAATTAAGCATGAAGTCTCACAAAGAACATGATTAATTTTGTAAAGGGAGTAAATGACGCACAGAGGTAATAGGAAATGATTGCGTCAGAGTGTTTTTGTGAGGCTGAGGATTGAGAGCTTTGAGGGAAAGCAAAATTGAATCATAAAAGAACATAAGATGCTTGATTCGTTGGCAGAGGCATGCAGCTGTAGTAGAATCAGTTGGGTTGGATGTCTGTTCAGTGAACTCCGAGGACATGGTCGGGATTATAAAGTTGAAACCCTCAAGAAATGAAAGAGCTATTAGCACAGGTTTTCGTCAGTACATTTACAACGAAAATAAGTGATTGGAATATTTTGATCGTCGGGCTTCCGCACTCAGTGTCACCAGGTCAGGTAATTTCCAGAAAAAAACTATGGAGGCTGTTATTCCTTGCAAACTGACAAAATAAACACTAGGCCTTGAATATTAAATAGTCACATATTGATGTTTCAAGTTGAAAATGAGTTCAAAAGATTTAAGTTAAACATTTAAGGGTTAAGTGAAGCCAGATGACATGCTATCTTTTAGGTAGCAGGAGCAGGCAGTCTTTTAGAAAACAATTTTGAGTACAAACCCTGTCACTTGATTTGTTTGTTGTCAACATCTCCAAAATGTAGATTGCCTTCTTCACTATATTTTTTAAAATGGTTCCAGAAAAAGAGGAACGAATTATTTTGAAAATAATTATTTTCAAGATTTTCGCTTTCGTTCTCGAAATAAAATAGAATTAAATAAATATGCTGGCACAATAGCTCATGGAGAACCAGGGTCTACTGACTTACAACTCTCAACCATTCCTGTGTGCTTGTTGTTGGCATGGCAGGATCTACAATGTTTTGCCGAGTCCAAACGGCTAGATGAGAAGAACTTATTCATGATAAGTATGCTTTTGAAAGATTTGTCAATTCCTCGCAAGAGGCAGTACCTTGGAAAAAATATTTCTGTTTTTAGGTGGAATCGAACTCAGATCCTCGGGATGACAGTCCAACGAACTAAACCATTATATGCCACGAGGTACTACTGTTCTCGATATATTTCCATCCAAAGGGGTTTTGAATATTTTCGACCCAATTACCTCATATGAAGGACAGTATTTCTACAACTAAGCTCTTTGGAAAAGGTCTATATTTCAAGGATTATAATATAATTATATTAACGAATAAAGTCAAGAAGGTTGATTCAAGTGGCAAGCTTCTAGCGGTAAGATGTTAAAACTATGTTATTAGATTCATTTTGATTTTGCAAAAAAAAAGTGAATATATTTGGTGGCGGGGCATGTCCTGAGAACAACTTTTATTGTGCATTGCTTATCGGCAGAAATAGGAGGGGCCTCCAATTTGTTGCCAAATTTGTGTCGAAGTGGAGTAGAGTGTCTTTATTTGTTTATACGAGTTGCTTACTTATCTGTCTCCTAATCAATGAAGGGTTTCAGCCTCTGAGACAGGGTGGCCTACCATCCTCTACGATCTCGGGTAAGGAGCAAGCTGCTTCCAGGCATCTAGTCTAGACCAAACGTCGGCCCCACCCCCTATGGCTTCGTCTTTAAACCAAATGTTCTTCTTTATTCGCCCTCCTCGCACACAGGACCAAATATCCGTTGAAAAAAATTTTCTTTCAAAAAGAGCCTAGTATAAGGTTTCCCCTTATGTTTATGGCCCAACTTTCAGTTTCATAAAACAGGACCAGTAATATAAATGTATAAGGGTTTTATAGAGCGTGCACTTCATCTTACGTGTAAAGAGTTTTGAACCTATTTTTTAAAGACTCTTTAACCGCCTTTTGGAAGCGTCTTAAGATGTCGATATAATTGGTAGTGTAAAAATCTGCACTGAGCATAAATCAAGTGACAGCTGCTGTCAAAAAGACCAACTCCGAAAAAAGTATTGCCAGATTGAAAACCACACGTCTAAGAAAAACACTCTTCATATGTCAAACAACTGAATACTGTTTTTAATACTGGAGTCCAGGCTCTTTGAAACATCGAAAGAAACCAAGTCATCGAGGCACAATGACTAGGAGATGAATTCAAGTAGCATTTTCAGGTGCTAATAAATGAGGGAGTAAAATGAAAATATGAGAACGCACCTCTTATCAATTAGAAAGCCCCTGTTCCACCGCTTAGTAGATATAGAAGAGGGACAAATAGTGCCAAGCGCTGTGCTGTATTATGCTACATTTTCACCTAGCACTAATCTGAGATTTAATGAGATTAACCTTAAATCTCCTTTAAATCTCGTAGATTTACCATACAAATTTATTTCGTAAATCTTGAAGATTAGAAATTAATCTTGTTAAATCTTCCTAGGACAAATAGTTTTACAAATCGAACTAACCTATTTTTACATGGTGCTGAACGATTCATTCGAGACTCGCATTCAGTTCTTCATTGTTTCACACGAATCAAACATTCTGTCTCATTCGCACTTCATAGGAAAAATTGGGACGCCATTTGTATTTTTGAAGGTGCTGTCAAATTTAATCTTTTTTAAATCTTTTTGTGCGGTGGAAACACCAAAAAGATTTATTAAATCTAATCTGAGATAAACCTTTGGTGGAAACATAGCATTATGCTCAGTAGCTTAAACTGCGTGCTCCTATGGGAATATTTTGTGCATCTTTTCAATTTGTATGGCCAAAAATAAACTTTTTGAGATGTGGAGTAAACACCACCATTTTCTGCATATGCATATGGTCGGGGCTTACTTCAAACAATTTATTTTTGATCATAAAAGTTGCAATCATGCAAAACAAAAAATATACGCATGACAGTACAGACTAAGCACAATATAGCACAACGCATGGCAGCACAGACTGAGCACAATACAGCACATTTTTCTTTTTTAAGAAAAACGAACTTTTCAAACAAAATTTTAACTTGAGATAATTTTTAAATGCAAACCTCTTGGTTTTCAGCCACACTCTCAGCTGAAGCGGTGATACTTTTACCTAACCTTGCCAGACGAAAAAGAGAAGTTGGATCCATCACATCAATAACCTGCCCAAACCGTCTAAATTTTTCGAATAAATTTACTTTAACTGGGCCAGATGGTGCACAATGGTCCGTTTGTTGAATTTCGGCAACAAAAATCATTTTCCGCGCCAATTCCTGATACAGGAATTGGACCATAACACTTTCCCTGCACAAGATACAGACTTATGCTACTACAATTAAAAATAGCACTTATTAAGACCTTTCCAATGAAATAGGTCAGAAGGCGTTACAACACCTGGGACGCAGCTTGTGAAGGGAAAGAGTTATAGTGCATTTAAAAAGTTGTTATGTGCAATTATACTTTTCCTGCATGCCCATACAAATACAAAAAAACATATTGTACTCATTGAGGCCTTTCAAACGATATAGTTCATAAAGTGTTACAACGATGGGACGCAACTCATACAATTATGCCCATTCTTCCTTAATACACTTAATGATTTGCGGATGCTAGGTTCTGTGGGTGTGGGTTCTGTGGAACTAAGTCCCCGGGAACTTAGTCCACCGAAGGACTTAGTTCTAATTAAATGGGAACTAAATCAACCTAAACGAAGTGGACTTAGTTCCCAGGCAAGGTGAGAAAGTTGTCCACTTCTTTATGAGAACTATGTAAGTACACATTTTGAAGTATAAAGAGTAACGATAAAAATTACAAAAATGCAAAATTGCGCAAAAAGTTTGCATACATTCAGCCCTGCCCCTACCCCAAATCCTAAAGTGTGCCCAAGCAGGTGGTTGCATACATATACCTCAGTGTTTCTTCGCTGTAATATTGGGTGCTAGCCCTGTATTTATGTAAGACAAAGCATTACGGCGAATAAAGAGTGAGGTATGTATGGCAACCCCCCTGCTGGGGCACACTATAGGATTTGGGATAGGTGCAAGGCTGGGTGTATGCAAAGTTTTCTTTTGGATTTAGGTAAAGAAACTTTGAACTTTATCTTATATATCCAACAATTGTAAAAAGTATGTTTTTTTTTACTAATAAAATTGATTTTTTACTTGGAAAAGGGAATTAAATTCACATTTAAAGGGAAGTAAAACCACTTAATTTTTGAGGAACTTAATTCCCACCTTCTATTAGAACTAAGTCCACTTCCATAAAGTGGATTTAGATCCCATTTCATGAGAACTAAGTCCGTCGGTGGACTAATTTCCCGGGGACTAAGTTCCCTCCACCAGTTCTGTGGTATACTGCCTATTTTTACTTGCGATATATAGATACTATATGGCAAGTTATGCATTCGTAAAAATAAAATTGAGCTCGAGATTTTGATCAAACAGGTGGGGAAGACGAAAAAAGTGGATCTTAAAATTCTGTCTGTCTGCCAATTTTTTTTAAGACTTGGTACAAAGTGGTATTTCCTGATTCTGCTCATATATTTTTTAATTTTTTTTTAGAACCAAAAATAACAGTACTTGCCACACAATTTTCTTAGCAATTTTACAAAATCTCATTTTTCTCAAAAACGGTTTCACAACTTTTCTCAAAAAAAATTTAATACATTTCTTTTACTAAAGGCTACCTTTGGATAGTTTGGATAGGAACCACGTTTTTATTTTCGATTTTCTTTAAAACAGTACTTATGATTTCAATAATTTTTTTATACAGAAGTTTCTAAAAAACATAAACCGTTTTTAGTACCAAAACTTAAAAAAAATACTTTTTAGATTTTTAAAAAATATTTAAAATTTCTTTTTGAAAATCAAATTTTTCGAAAACTAAACTAAAGTGTAGAGTTTCAATAAAATCAATCTTGTAGATTTTATTGAAACTCTACACTTAATATAAGTTTTTAATACTTTCTAAAATATTTTAAAAAACAAATTTACTTTTATGCAAAGCTAACGGTACCTTCCATACCAAAGTTAAAAAGCCGTTATGGAAATTATTTTTTTCCTCAAAAACGGTTTCAAAATGTAAACTTTTTCCTACAAAATTTACTCCAATACTGATTTGTATAAAATTTTAAAGAAGATAGTCCAAATTGTTGAGTATTGTCCCCAAGAGATAATAAGTATATTTGGTGCTAGTTTTACTTTTTTATTGGAAATTATTTTTAGACCTAATCTGTAAGAAATTTGACAATTTTGACGGTTGGAAGTCAACTACTCAAAAACTCGGAAAAATAGAATTTTTTTTTATATTTTTCAGGTTACTTAAATCTGATACCTGTAAAGGCTAAGAATTCTGATAGTTAACGGTTGAAAAACTCATAAGACTACCATTTCAAATATTCTTTTGAAAAAAATAATGGTAATTTAACTTTTTTTTTGTAATGCTAACTATCAGAGTACTGCTGAATTCAGCATCCCCAAATCATTTAGTGTACCAAATTTCACAAATTTGTATCAAAAATTGGTGTGGGAAATTATTTTTTGTCGCCACAAGGCAACTAACGAACCACTGTGTGTTGCGCTTGCACGAGCTACACGAAATGTATCCGCTATAACCATTTTTATTTTTCTATTGAACTTTCACTATTTCACCACGTTGTTAAAAAGGAGAACAATTTGAAATGAAAACTCTTGAGGGAAGACCCTGTCCCTCCTGATCTCAAGATCTTAATAGACACCCATAATATGAGCATAGCTGGTTATCCTTTTTTGAGCTCTTTTCATCAGAACTTTTCATCAAGATGATTAATTTTCTGAAAAGTCCAAAATAACTGTGTCTTTTTATTCTTCTTTTGGGTTTCGTGGATGCCTTAACTTTTAAAGTCATGTGTGAAGTCTTAACCTAAGTTTTAACAGGCTCAATTCATCAACAATATGAATAATGTTAAAAAGAATGAGAAAAAGTTACAATCCATTCATTGCACAGATGAAAATGGCTCGTTAATGCACTTAAGATGAACGAACAAAAACCCCAGCATGACTTCAAAACTATTTCTTATAAAAAATAAAATAAACTTTTAAGTAAATTCACACTCTCTCTTTAGAAGAGAATAGTTTAAAAATCATAAAAAGAATCTATCCCCCACCCAACTAAATGTATCTACCACGCCCATATACATAAGCTCTATATGATGTAGGTACCTATGTATTTCATTTTATTTGAAAATTTTATGTTGTTTCTGTTCATAAATCTTTTTATCGCCAACACTGAGACATTTTATTTAATTTTTTTTTGTCAAAATGATTTGCTGCTACAAAAGCTGGCTATTTGATAAGTCGGCATTTTATTGGTCCAATTTGTCAAACACCTGCAGCCAAAAATATACGAATCGAAAACACAATATTTTTGTAGGTATTTTATTTTTTCGAATGACTTGATAGACATTGAATGAATTTAAACGGAATGTCCGATGTCCCATGTCCGTCGTGTCGTCGTCGTCGTCGTCCGTGCATTGTGTGCATGGTGCATCACAATCACAACATGGTGCGTCCAACAACCAAATGTTACCTCGGGGTGAAACTTCTAAATTGCATTTTTGATGAATGACATTCGGATTTATATTGAGGGTTGCGACTTTTGGGATGTGTTTTCACGTGTGAGTGTGTGTTGGAATTGTTCTCAAATAATTGGCAGTGATGTGAATTTTTTTTTTTAATTTTTTTGTCAATCCAAAGAGTTTTATAGACATGACACACATAATTTAGACGTAGTTGATTAAGAAAAAAGAAGCAAATAGGTTTTTGGATTAGTGCCCGAAATAGAAGTTTAGAATTGGAATGCCATTTCCATATAATTGAGTTGCATCAACTCGAACATAGGTATCACACACACAAATCTCTAATCAAAGAGCAGCTAATTGTTGTGATTCGAAAATTCTGTCAAACCCGTAAATTTTTTTTTTCTGATCAATTTGCTTTCCCCCTGATGATTTTGTTTTTGTAGATTTCAAAGCGTTTGATAGTTTGGGTAAACAATATCAATTAAATGGGCCTACTACAAACTTGAAGTGGACAAAAACTATTGAAAACATACTTCCAACTAGGGTTCCCAACCGTCCTCCTTTTGGGAGGACAGTCCTCCTTTTTGATAATTTGTCCTCCCGTCCTCCTTTCACTAACAAATGTCCTCCTTTTAAAAAACAAGGAATATTTATAACTGCACGCATAAACTCTCAATAATTACTGAACGCACTCATTTCTGAAGTCATTAAATTTCAACGTTCAGCGTAAAACAATGGTAAAAAATAATCATAATACATAATAATAAATTAAGGGTACTCCGCTTTTCCAGTTTTTTTTTCTTCAAAAATGAGTTAAGTATGAAAAAGTACTCTTTAGAAGGCCCATTATTATATTCTAAAGCCTAGTGCGAAGTGAAATCAAATTTGAAATGAAACATCAATAATTAATGAACCGAAAGGTTTTCAAAAAAATATTTTTCGTCATAATATTTGGTTATAAAAAGCGCATTGAGTTGCATTTGTTTTGAGACAAATTTGTTTCTCCTTGTCGCCATAATAATTGAATTTAATTTTTGACAGTTTTTTACGCCTAGGAAAAAAACTATTTTTTTCTATGAAAACTACACTTTGCATGGATATACAGGGTGTTCCGCACCTGAGTGGAAGTATCTTAGGGTGTGGTTCCTGGGTATATTCTAAGAAAAAAATTGTATAGGGGGAAAGTTGTATCTCCCCTCCCTGAGGCAGGGGGGGGCAGTTTCTGAAAAATTGACTTAAAATGCCAAAAAAAACATTTAAAATCAACGAAAACACATCTAATAATATGTTAAAATTTTTTTGAAAGCTAATACTCCATTCTTGCATTAAGTTTTTAAATCAAGTTGTTTAAGCGAATAGTTTTTGAGAAATTAAATTTCAAAGTCAAACTTGTTTAAAAAAATTGAGATTTTTTTTTCTTAAGTCGATGTTTTTCAAAATTTTACGTTATTAAGTGCTATTTTTGTGTTCAATATTCATTGCGGTCATTTATTTTTAGTCCATTACCGAAAACCAAATGTTAATATCTCTCTTAGTTTTTGAGAAATTAAGAAAAAACGAAAGGTACTTTTACCAAAAAATCCCGAAAAAAGGGTTAAATTTTGGATAATTCATGAATAAATTAATTTTTTGGGGCTCTTTTGGGAAAAGTACCTTTTGTTTTTTCTTAATTTCTCAAAAACTAAGAAAGATTTTTACATTTAGTTTTCGGTAATGGATTAAAAATAATGAGGGCAATGAATATTGAACACAAAAATAGTACTTAATTACGTAAAATTTTGAAAAATATCGACTTAAGAAAAAAAAATCACAATTTTTTTGAACAAATTTGACTTTGAAATTTAATTTCTCAAAAACTATTCGCTTAAACAACTTGATTTAAAAACTTAATGCAAGAATGGAGTATTAGCTTTCAAAAAAATTATAACATATTATTAGATGTGTTTTCGTTGATTTTAAATGTTTTTTTTGGCATTTTAAGTCAATTTTTCAGAAACTGCCCCCCCCTGCCTCAGGGAGGGGAGATACAACTTTCCCCCCATACAATTTTTTTCTTAGAATATACCCAGGAACCCAATCCTAAAATACTTCCACTCAGGTGCGGGACACCCTGTATAAACCCGGTTTAACAAATAATTACTTCCTATACTTCTTGGCACCTGAAAATTTATTTATATTTTTTAAAACTACAGTATTCCTTTCGGCACTTAATTCAAAACTTCTTATAATGTTCCGTTATTGACAGGTTGAATTAAAAGTCGGGTATTCCAATCGTAATTTTTAAAACAATCCTGGATAAAAGTCGTTCCAAACTTTTATTTTAACTAACTAATCGTTGATATCAGTTAAGCCAGCTATTAACTATTTCTTCGTTTTACTCCCAGTTCTTAAAAATGGAAAAGAAAAGTTTTTTTTAAATTATACCCTTCAAATGCCAATACATGTTAATGCCCAACAAAATTTAAAAGTGGCAAAAACCATATTTTTACAACAAAAATGCGTGTTTCTTATGCAAGACATGCAACTAACGATGTCAAAATTTTCATCACTGTTGATGGTTTGCCAGTTCAGAGCGCTCAGTAGTTTTCCTACGTCATTAATATGATAGGGAAGTGTCAAAGCCAATTGATAAAGTGAATCCCAAAAAATGTTTGTCTCAGTTTTTGGCAGTAAAAGCCTAGTTTACAGTTCCCGTGCGCAAAAAAAAAACTATGCAAATATTCTCGCATGTCAAAAATAATTGAGGTGAAATGCAAAATTAATTGTTTGCATGATTGGTTTACAATTTCATGCAAAAAAACAACATTAATGTCATGGAACGTAATGCAAAACAACGGACCGGAAATTGTTTTGCATGCGAAAACAACTTTGGTGAATAAAAATTTTTTTTTTGGATGGTCGGTATACACTTCAAAAAAAAAAATATATTCACCTCAAGGCATTATTTACATGCAAATGGTTCTTGTCTCCAAAAATAATTATTTCCCATTTTTAGGCCTATAGTTTATAAATGATTCAGTGGATGGCTTAGTAGGCCAAGGCTAACGTTTTTCGCCTCGAATATTATTCAATTTGGTGCGCAGAATTTGTTAATTTATTTATTTGAATAAAAGTAATTTAAAACTAACTAACTGGTGAGTAGAATAGGTGGGAAATTGTTTTGAAAATTTTGATTTTTTTTCGCTTGGGAACTGTCAACTAGGCTAAAAGTTAGAAATCGTGTTTATATTTTTAGAACGAAATTTTAATTAATTAATTGGAATAGGTTTTTTTTTAGGTATGAAATGCCATGTTTTATTTATTACTTATTTTTGTATTCTTTAATGAACTGTTAAAATTATTATACTTCTTTTTTTTCTTAAAGTGTCCTCCTTTGGTTTCAATGAAAGTTGGGAACCCTACTTCCAACTGAATTTGTGGAGGCAATAGTTGAAGTTAACAAGAATTTACTTGGTTAATGAACCCAAGTTAAGTCAAATCAAACCCAAAGCGAAAATTAAGAAATTTTTGTCGGTACAGCATACAGGCAATAGTGAGTAGGGAATAGCGAGTTACTCTAAACACAATCTTTCAAATCTTTGAAAGAAAATAGGTCAGTGAATGTTTGACTCAAAGTAAGTACCAAATATGAAATTAGTTTCTCCGAATAAACTGTGACTGATTGCACAAAAGAACAAAATAATCTTCGTAGTGATATGTTACTAAAATTTTTTTTTTTTTTGAAATGTAAAGGCGATATTTAGTGCGAAACACAGGGAGGCGAATCTATAAATAAATGGGTCATGAAGCGTAGTGTAGTGAAATTGGCGGATTCACGAGTCCATTTTTTACTTGTAAAATGTTAATATTTTTTGTTGGGGTTACGTGTAAATTTAAAGGGCTCTCGAATGCCGGCATAACATATTAAGCTAGATTTGTGTACTGTGGCGAATACTTACTTTTTATAACGGACACTGAGTCAAATTTTTACGATTTTTGTTTTTTTTTATTTTGATTCTGATTTTCATTTTATTCAAACGTATAGTATATGGGTTAGAGCCGCAATTGTGATAGTTGTAGCCATTTACAGCAAAGAAGACAGAGCATTTTGTTGCGACTGCGTATTTGTTAGTGATAAAGAGGAGGTTGATGTTATACATTGAGTTGAAGGTTTCAAGATGCCGCGACGCGACGTGTCGGATTTGGGAGGATTCGGTCATATTGCTTATATTGCACCATCAAAAAAACTCAGTTAAGTACTGAATATGCTATTAAGTTGTGTATATTGACAATAGTACGATGGTGGAAACAATTAATGGATAGAGAATTTAAAAAATATTTAAAATATGTATTTAGAAATACTTACTTTAAATAAAACAGTGATGAATGCAATGAGTTACTTTAAAATAATAGCAGCCCTTATTAATGAATATTGCAACCCTTCGCAGACAGCCTTTACTCAGATGTGTTTGTGGAAATAATCAAAAACAACATGCATAAACCAAACTTGCTTGCAGACTATGTAGTGTGGAACAAAATAAATACAAACAAAATTGGGTGGCGCAACAGCTCATGGAGAACCAGGGCCTAGTGACTCACAACTCTCAACCATTCCTGTGTGCGTGTTGTTGGCGGGAATGGAGGGGACCTACAGTTTTTTTCAGATTTCCAACGGCTAGATGAGAAGCACTTATTCATGACAAGTATACTCTTGGGTGATTTGTCAGTTCCTCGCAAGAGTGGACCAAAATATGAACTGTTAAAGAATAGACTTTACGAGACTGACTTAGGTAGAGTTGATACTGTTTGCTGCAGGGATAAACTATTAGGGTTTGTGATGTTTGCCCAAAGCCCATAATACCCAAATAAAAATCCCCAAAGACAAAATCCCCATAAAAAAATCTCTTGAAAAAAATATCCCCAAGAGAAAATTCCAAAAATACGATGTGCAAGTAGTGAATATAGAAAATGTAAGTCCACTTCCCGGGTTAAAAGGTTTTTATTTCCTCACGTGTCTGTCCCGCTCACACAACTTCGTTGCCCCGTTGACGTTTTTTAAAGTCGCCAAGCTGGCGCCTATGTCAACAACGGAATACAGAACATTAACTGGCCCGCTTTAATTTGTGGCTCTTTTCATTTAAAACATCATGAAAACAAATGTATTTCATCGTTACTAATTATTCTTCAAAAACACAAATACCTACACTTAATGCCTAACAGCTCTACAGCAATCTCAATATAGACAAATAGTCCAGTGCAATTAATCATGCTCTCTGGGTTATTTTATGTGGTAGGGGTGACCGCCAGGTGTATCATACTAAAAGTCCCCAGCAAGAGAGGGGGTTGAAAGTCCCCTTTTATATTTTTCGTAAATAATTTGAAAACTAAGTGTATTTGCCGAAAAGTGAAGATCACAAAATGAAAGAAAATTAAATTTCTTACAAAAAAAGTTTAATTTATATTTTCAGTAGAAGCACGGTTAAGAAAGATACAGGGAGTAGAAATGACAAACATTTCAAAAACAATCTTACTGTAACTACATATTGATTACTGGTAATCCCATGAGAAAAATTTGGGGTGTAAGGAAGGTAGCTGTATTTAAAATGTCCTTTTTTAGTTTTTTTACTTGCGATATAGGTACTAAAGGGCAAGTTTTGGATTCGTGCAAAAAAAATAAAATACACGACTGGATCGCACGTACTTGCTCTTATGTTCAAGTTGTGTGGGACTTGAGAACTTTAAAAAATATTCAAGTAAGTATAGAAAAAGTATAAAAAGCATTTAAGTCATTCTTTTAATTGTATAAACAGTCTGATAAATAACTTAGAGTTCGAAAAAAATATGCCATTTGATTACTTGAAAAAATATGAATATGTATATGCAAACAAAAAATTTAAGATCATTGGAGCCGTTTTCTTAAAAATTAATTTTTTATATATAACATTTTTGTAACATGTCTCAAAAAAAAATTTGGTATGCCAATTTTGAGCACCTATATATTAATATACATTTAAAACTGAAATTTCAAAACAATTAATCAACCAGTTTATGAAATATTGAATTTTCAAAACAAAATTTTGAATCTTTTTTTAAAAATCCAAAATTTGTTTTTTCAAAAATTTTGGTATGCAGCATTATTTATATTCTAACAAATCTTTTGTGCAAAAAAATTTGATTGAAATCGGATGAGGGGAAATTGAATTTTTTTTAGCTCAAAAAATAACGGTACTTGCCATACAACCGATAAGAAAAAGCTTATTTATCTCAAAAACGGCTCCAACGATTTTGATAAAAAAAATCAGTGTATTGTTGTAGATATGATGCACCTTTTAGTAAGAACAAACATCAGCAAAAACATTGGTTAACCTGTCATAAAACGGTTGTTTTGATTTTTGGTTTTCTCATTAACCACTCATCCGATTTCAATAAAATTTTTTGCACAAAAGCCTTCTTAGAATATAAATAATACTGCATACCAAAATTTTTGAAAAAGTAAATTTTGGATTTTTAAAAAACGATTCAAAATTTTTTTTGAAAATTCAATATTTCAAAAACGGGTTCATGAATTGTTTTGAAATTTCAATTTTAAATGTATTATAATATATACTCAAAATTGACATGCCAAATTTTTTTTCAAACATGTTACAAAAACTTTATATATAAAAAATTAATTTTTAAGAAAACGGCTCCAACGATTTTAATTTTTTTTTGCATATATTCATATCTTTCCAAGTAATCAAATGACTGTCAATATGTTTTTTGGGTAATATAGGTACATTTAAAGAAAATAGATTTGTAGCAAGGGACAGTATTATTTTTATAAAATAAAATGCATGGGCCTTGGAACTTTTGCCATTATAAACAACAAATGTTTGCCATGCACTCACTTGCGGCTATCTATCGCGCGATTCTTAAGCTATTGCCATTATATTTATTACCATCGCATAATCAATCTCAATATCTGTATAGATGTTCAGCAATATCAAACCGTTCAGTGCCTCCTGGCCGGTTTTACCACGCAGCTATAAGTTTTTAATCTGCGGACTAATGAGAAAGAAAGCTCGCTTGAAGCAACAGATAACGGAAGTGTCGCGCGAATCTGCATAAAGTTTTTAGGAAATCTCTGTAATATTTCCTTGTGAATGCTGAGTTCTGGGAACTGGGGAGCTATGTTCCAGAATATTTTGGCCTGCAGCAAACACGAAAAACCTGAGCTCAGGCTAGTTGCAGTTTTTGAAAGTGCTACCTAAGATGTATTCCCTTTTTTCCTTAGGCCAAAAGGTTAAAATCACCCAAGACAATTGAATCACCAGTTGGAAGAAGGGAATAAATCCGTCGGAGCTAACTGTTGGGAAAACGCAAAAAACTGAATAACTTTTTTATTTGACGGTTCTCAGATTTTTCATGTATATATAAAATAAAGTTCTCTTTGTTTTGATTCGCATGAGATATACTTTCTTTTTCTATCGCTTCCTAGTAGCTAGATAAACCGTGTTAAAAAGCTTGGATTTATTTCCTTCTTCCAACTGAAAATTTAACTTCAAAATAAAATAGAAATATTACAGAAAAAGTTTTCATTTTTCAAATATAAAGCTAAAACATAAAAATAAATAAATAATAACTTCAAAAAAAATAGTGTGTTCAATAATATATTAGTTTTTGTCTGTTATTTCAAACATGGACCATATCGTTTTATGTTCCAATAGAACTGAAAATAACGATATTGATTAAATAGGTATACAGAAAAAAAATACAAAATTGTTATTGAATATTTGCGTGCAAAACGACATGTAAGTGTCCCTCTTTTTAAATTGTTTTTTTTTTTTTTTTTGAAGCCTTACCACACCATTTCAAATCTATTTTCTGAAAAAACTTAAGATTTTGAGATAAACCACTTTGTTTCTGAGGGGACGATGTCTTATCTATGTTAACTAGCTGAGTTAACTGCGCTGATACATCAATCTGTGATTCAATAACTCAAAAGTGCTAAGGCGTGATTTGTAACCCACCAATTCAATAACTGTTTATTTGCTTTTTAGCGACATAAAACTGAGTAGACAAACCAATTCAAGGGTTATGTTAAAAAAAAATAAAATAATCAGTTGGAAGAAGGAAATAAATCCGGGATTTGTTTCCTTCTTCCAACTAATGCTTCTTAAAACCCCCAACATTTCTACAATGAAAATAGTTTTTACTATTTTCTTAGACCTAACAGATGTGTCTGCGTATAGAGAAGACATTTGCATCAAAAAGTCATTTTTGGAAATTTTGGGATTTATTCCATTATTTATTCCATATTATTTATTTTGGGGTGGCAATGGTGCAGTGGATGTAGTGCTTGACTGCTAACTTAGAGGTGTGGGTTCGAGCCCCATTCTAGGCAGCATTCTTTTCTATATTCTCCCAGCTTAACTGGACGCCACCCGTGAGATTTAATGAGATAATAAACACCTTGATCTCTATCCACTGTGCCAAATCTTTCCTATCCTCCTACTCTTTCTAACTAGTGCCGTGCAATTCAGGTTGCATTGAAAAGACCTTAGGTCTAACAGGCATATAGTTAAAATTATTATTATTATTATTATTATTCCCTTCTTCCAACAGGTGGTTCAATTCTAATTTCATAGCTAGGCCAGTTCCCAGCCCTAAGAGCACCTGGTGCAAGCTCAGCTGTATATCTATACAAAAATTTTAATACAGAATTAATAAAAATAAAATAATAAATCGTGGACCGAGTGGTTTGTCCACCATTTGTATAAAGAATCAAAACCAATACCAACATATTTCAGTAGGTTGTGAACGAATGACTAGCAAGAGAAATGTCAATTTTACAGTTGAAATGTCGGTTTTTATCGACTTTCTTGTCAAATACCTTCTTTTTTACTGTTTCATAAAATTTTGATATTTTGAACTTTTGACTCTACAAAAGTCAGCTATCTTGAAAAAAAGTTGAAAGAAGGATCAACCTGTCGACATTTTTTCCCAATACATAGTACATACTCTTACAATTAAGTCGATTTATTATTTATTTTTATTTTATTTTACATTCTAGACAAACTTTTTAGAACAAACTTTGCAGTTATTTGATGGTATGGAAAATTTCAGACTCTGTTTACGACTCATGTTTTTGTTCAATCTTAAGCAATCGCTTCTCTAAACTCTTAAATATGAACAGACCAAAATATTGGCATCGGCTATTTTTGAAAACGTCAAATCAACGTCAATTTGATCGTCAATTTATCGTCATTCTTTTTGACAAATATTGCAGAAAATCAGAAATCGACGTCGTCAGTTGCAAACGCAATTGACAAATATGCTCTCTGAATTTTCAATGTGTGTTTTTCAACTCGGTTTTTTAACTGCAAAGCTGGTCCAAATGATATTTTCAATAGCAAACCTAACTATCGAACACAATGCTAAATGCTGTAGAAATTGAACTTGCGTTGATGAATAGAAGACTTCTGCAGCTTACGTTCAAGAACATTCTGAAAACGCATTTTTGACGCAGTTGACGTCTATTATTTTGACGTAGTTATCTACTTTTAAAATATCAAATTTGAACTCTTGATTCATAAAATATCGATCATGGTAAAAATTTAGGAGAAAATTTGTCTATTTTTTGATCATTCGGTCTTTTAATTTTAACCACTTACATGACAAGGTAACTGAGGCATATTTGCCCCATCACTCGACACGGCCCTGGCTAGGATGCTGCTAGAATAGGATCGTATCGTCAAACAACAGGTTTGAATTTGAATCAAATGGAATTTCTTTTTATTTATTTGTGGTACGAGTACAAACTGTAGGGAATATAGTATCTGCCAAATCACCGCCTTGACCCTGTCTGTAAGTAATGAAACTTTCATAAAATTTTGCATCAAGTTTTCACATAATTGCGGCTGCATGTCGCGAAAAACAGCTCTAACATTCCCTTTAAGTGTTGCTTAAATTCTTGGTGAAGCATTTACGTAGACTCTATCTTTAAAATATTTAGGATATTTTAAGAACAAAGCCATGTGGTATTAATTCGCACGACCAAGGTCACTTTTTCGAGAAATCACTTACTCAGGAAATTGTTCATTCAATAGAGCCATTGTTTCACGAGCTTTTTGCCATAAGTGTCCCCATCTTACTTACTTTTAGGGCCATAATTTAAAAAAAAAAATGTAGTCTCAGTTTTTTTGACACCAAAAGTGGAGAATTTTGCTCAGATCTCTGAGATTGTCAACAGTTCTTAGATCTCTGAAGCTTGATCTGGCTAATTTATATTGGTCCACCCATTTAATTGAATCTCTGTGCTGAAAACCAGGTTCATATGCTTCTTGTGTTTTATTTTTTTTTCTCATTTAATCCACCGATTAATGAACTCTTTCTTTTTTTCAATTTTGTATCTCACATAGACACTATTGAGATAAGCAGGAAGGATATAAAAGGGATCACCCTCTGCAACTTTCATCTCCACCTATTTCGTCTTCAAGGCAATTCAAAATGCATTCAACCAACTGATTACCTTTTATGTGTCCATGTCACAGTAATGGAAACTGAATTTGCATACCACTTCAAATCAGTGCACCCGAAGTGCTTGAAATCTGTCTCACTTCTGAGGTCCTTCTAATTTTTGCTGCAACTCCCGATAGAGAGGAATTGTTCACTGAGTTCTATATAAATTATTTTTTTTTCAGCTTTCTTTGCTTTCATTGTTCCCTATACCACCATTACCCTCCTGCTCCATATACACATTGGTGAATGGCATTCCTATTTTCCAGTTGAGGAATTTCAAAGAGAAAAGGATAAAGTGGCTTTTTTTTATTCGTTCCTTTCTTCTTTATCCTGTTTTTCAAATTGAAATCGATGCTTGATTTTACAACACAACAAAAAAAGCACCGGTAAGGGGCATAGAGAGCTTTGAATGTTGATTCCACGTATTTGACCTTCCAATTGGTGCTTCCAGATATATATCCTAAACAAAAAATATAGAACACAAAATCAGTTTGTACGTCGAACTGTACCGGCTGAACATAACAATGCAAAAAAGGACTAAACTACAAAGAAAAAAACAAAAAAATGCAACAAAAAATTAACAAATCGACTCTCATGATGCAAATTAATCGAGCAAAAATGAAAAACAATTGCAGTTCTCTCTCTAGGTCTCCTTGGGGGCTTCAATATTGTTGTATAGTGCCCCTTCCTTGATGCGCTTACCTTCTTCGCTGAAGCTGAATACACTCTTCTGATAGTTATTTACGATATCCATCAGGATAATTAATAGGAAACTACCACCACTTTATACCATGATCCCCAAAGACTAAGCCTGAGGAATTTTGTTTTTGTTGAAAGTTTTGCCTTGAGCTTCTCTGTTACGCCTTCTGGTGTTTTGGTGTCCTCTTTGCTGGTATACTGTTGTTCTGATGCTGCTAGCTAGGCAATGGGTTTAGTGTTTCAATAGACAGAGAGAGTGATCCGTTTGGCTCTACTTTTGGTGAAATGACCAACAACTATACAGTGTAAGCAATGAAGTATCTTACTCTAGTGGACATTGTGGCCACAGAAGACCAAACATCATCATTCTCAATCACAGTGTGTGGTGTTCCACTTTTGAAATTTAGAGAAATGCATGGTTAAAGAACAAAAATAGTTTGTTTTGGTAAAACAAAGGACAATATTAAAGCAATTTTGAATAAAAAAAGTTAGAAATGAAAGTAATTCATAATCTAAACATTTTGGCTAAAAAGTTTTTGAACAGAATGTTTTTTAATAAAAAAATTTCAAAATACTTGAGTTCCTCAAACGATTTTTTTAAGCTCAAGTCCCGACGTAAAAATTTTCAAATGGATGAATCCGAAAAGCAGGAGCTGAATTGCAGAACTACCAAAGAACTTACAGTTTTCCAAAGCTCTAAACCACACCTGGTAAAAGACATAGGTAAATGGATTACTACTAGTTCGGATGAGGACCAGCTCAAAAGGTGGAAGGAACACTTTTATACGGTTTTAAGCTGCGTTTTCACCGGTTTACTCAACCCATCACCCAATATCCCATCCGCAGTAAACGAATCAACGAATACGCACTGTATCCCCTACTAGAGAAGAAATCCAAACCGCAATAAGAGCACTAAAGAACAAAAAAGCGATTGGGCTTGACGGTATATTCCCGCAGAGTTCTTCAGCGCCAATAACACCGAGTGAGTTCCTGCAACCATTCATTAAGAGAGCTTGGGAACAAAGAGTTTTTCTGAGGAGTGAAAAAAGGGAATACTATCGATCTCCCAAAGAAAGGAGACCTAGCACAATGCGAAAACTGAAGAGGAATTTGCATGCTGCCTGCTGTAGCCAAAGTAATAGCAAAAATAATCTTGGAGCTAATAAAAGACCCACCGCGAAGACACGCTTTACCGCAAACAAGCCGGATTCTGGATTGATTGCTATATTATTAAGGCTACATTTATGATGTATACCATTCATTAAGACAGCTTGGGAACAAAGAGTTTTTCTGAGGAGTGAAAAAAGGGAATATTATCGATCTCCCAAAGAAAGGAGACCTAGCACAATGCGAAAACTGAAGAGGAATTTGCATGCTGCCTGCTGTAGCCAAAGTAATAGCAAAAATAATCTTGGAGCTAATAAAAGACCCACCGCGAAGACACGCTTTACCGCAAACAAGCCGGATTCTGGATTGATTGCTATATTATTAAGGCTACATTTATGATGTATACCATTCATTAAGACAGCTTGGGAACAAAGAGTTTTTCTGAGGAGTGAAAAAAGGGAATATTATCGATCTCCCAAAGAAAGGAGACCTAGCACAATGCGAAAACTGAAGAGGAATTTGCATGCTGCCTGCTGTAGCCAAAGTAATAGCAAAAATAATCTTGGAGCTAATAAAAGACCCACCGCGAAGACACGCTTTACCGCAAACAAGCCGGATTCTGGATTGATTGCTATATTATTAAGGCTACATTTATGATGTATCCAAATGTCACGTTCTGCATAAAGAAAGGTTATGAGAGAAGTTTGAAATCCAAAGTGGGGTTAGACAGGGTTGTATACTATCACGTGTAGGTACTGTTCCTTTCGTTGATATAAGTGATGTGCTGCTTGCAGCTTTGTCAACAAATCATACCTCAAACATCTGGACTACGCTTACAACGTAGGCTTAATCTCTCATAGGATGACGGATCTCCACCAAATGACAACAAGGGTGGAGAGAGAAGTTTAAGTTCTTGGGTTTAAGATCAATATGGCACAAACAAAAGGGATCAGCCTTGGAACTTCCTCATCTACGCAAGTAGATATTTCTGACAACCAGTAGAGATGGTTGAATCTTGGGAGTATTGTCTCTACTGTTGGCGGGACCGAATTAGATATTATCAACTAAACCGGGAAAGTAAAGGCTGCGTTTGGAAGGAGGCCATTGAAGCAATGGAACTCACCATAAACAACGCCTTGGATGAGCAGAAGAGATGGAAGTCCTCAAGGGACAGATACCAGCATCTTCCAGAAGGAATTTTTTGACTCTATGATCATCGACAGCAATTGCGGAAGCACGTACAAAGGATCCAACAAAGGGATTGGAACACGGCCAACGGAAACTACCAAATGGTGAAGAGTGAACTTCAATGTACGCAAATTATGTTGAGGAACGCTCCTCAGCATTTAAACAACAACCAGTTCCAAAAAAGGCTACAATTTTTCAAACCTGGACAGGATGCGTTCAAGGAAATAAACAAGATCATCGGCAAAAGACAGCAAATACCAGAACAAATCAGCACCAGCCAAAGGGAAGTCATGACGACTCAGGATAAAGCGGAAGCATTTGCCGAATATTGTGAAGGAAATTTCGTGCCAAACCCATCCAGCGATCCTTCAATCTTAGAGGAAGTTGAGTCAACAATTGGGCAGCTGCAGCAGACAGACGCTGAAATAATCTTTTTTAACAATGAAAATCCTGCTAGTGAGACCAAGCTGGACTGGACTGAAGGGTTCACCAACCCCGAAGAAGTAGCTGAGCTAATCAACATTAGACGACCTAAGAAATCATCTGGACCAGATATGATTTCCAGCTACATCATAAAGAAGTTTCCATAAGTTATGGTGCAGTTTTTCACGATCCTGTTCAACAACTACGTCAACAATTGCTTCTTTCCGATGCGATGGAAGACAGCTAAAATAGTACCGATGCCGAAGAAAGCCGACAGAGGAACTGTTTCTGGATATCGTCCCATATCTCTTCTTAACAACACCAGCAAAATCCTTGAAGGACTTATTCTTCGGAGATTGAAAAAACATTTTTAAAGAAACATTTTGCAATGCAAATCTTAAGCATTTACTCACAATAGTAGGAAAAAGTATTTTGACAAAAAAAAAAAAAAAATTCGCAGTTGTATCTTTTTTTATTGATAAAAAAAATCTGAAAACAATATATTATAATGTTTTCAAGATGAAAAAAACCAAACAAAAGTTGGTTTCCTAATTATAGTTTTAAAAATTAAAATTGTATTTCAAAAACTTATGGGGGAAAAAGTATTTTGACAAAATTAAAAAGGCTCCCAATTACCGGCTAACTTTTTAGTACAGGCAGTGAGGATTGTTTTTTAGTATACTTTTGGATGCAGAATTCAAATCCATTATCCGTTTGTGGCTATCAGTTCGGGTTTTCAAGAAGTTGCCGTTAGAAAATTACCAAAATTTTTTTTTCTTGCAATTTTTGAGACCTTGAAACATCTAGAAACAATTATTTTCAAAAAAAAAATTGAAACTATCTGAAAGCACTTATCTTCTCCTTCAATTCAGTCTTTCTTTTTTCCTCTCTGAACAATCCTTTATTGAATGGTATGCGTTTGGCATATTTTACCATACAGGATTTATTTTATATAAAGAAATATCGAGTGAAGAATAATATATAGCTAAGAATTTCTCGGAAAGTAAGTGCGATATTGTGAAGATTTAAACTGATATTTGAAGGAAAAGATTAGTGCTTTCAGATAATTAATTTTTTTTTTGAAAAATAATTATTTCTGTATGTTAAGAGGTCTCGAAAACTGCAAAAATATGATATTTGGCCACCCAAAAACGGATGACGGATTTGAATTCTGCATCTAAAAACATACAAAAACAATCCTCAATACCTGTACTTAGAAGTTAACCGGTAATTGCGGGCCTTTTTAGTTTTGTCAAAATACTTTTTCCCCCATACGTTTTTGAAATACAATTTTTATTTTCAAAACTATAATTATGAAACTAACTTTTGCATGTTTTGTTAGAAGCTAATCTTGATACCATTATAATATATTTTTTTTTTAGATTTGTTCTGTTAATAAAAAAAAAGATGTAAAGAAAAATGCTAATTTTTTTTTTGTCAAAATACTTTTGCCGACTATTGTATATGTGCAAATGAATATTAAATTTAAAAACAAATTGTCAACCCCTTTTTTTGAGTATTCAATTACTTGAAAATTGGAATTTTTTTTTAAATTCAAAATTATTTTTAAATTTTGATATGCAATATTATTTACTTTTATTTATAATTATTTAATTTAAATCCGGTAAGCCGATAGTGAGAAAATTCAAAATAAAAACCGTTCCCTTAGAGGAATTTTTAATGGTTGCTAGGTATAATTTTTTTTTTAATTTTGGTAGCAGATCGTACAAAAGAAGTTTTATCAAAATCGTAGGAGCCATTTTTGAAAAAAAAAATACTTTCCTTAACGTTTTTTTTAACACTTGTATGGAAGGTACCATTGACTTTTCACAAAAGTAAATTTTTTCTTAAGATTCTTTAGAGAGTGCATTGCATTGATTTTTATTGCCTACCCTAAGGGTTACAAGGCACCCGTTTCCTTACTCTGCTTCCTCTCCTCCCCTCTCTATCGCCTTATATTTTCTCTCGGCCTCTAGTTCCTTTATCCACTCTTCCCCTTCCCCGTTTCGTCCATTATTTCCATCATCCTTTCCCTTCATCTCCGCATCTTTCTAAAAACATGTCCCACGTCTCTTGTTCACCCTCACATATTCTGCACATTCTTTCCTCTTCCCATTTCCAGTACCATCTTTCTCTCACCTCATTCCCTAGCCTGACTCTTGCAATTCTCATTGTTCTTTCTGTCTTCCATCCCGCTTTCAAATATTGTGGAATCCCTTCTGTCATTACTTCTTTATAACACCTGTTGTAAGTGGATTCTTTTATTCGTTCAATTCTTTCCTTCTCCTCCTCTCTCCTGCCTTCTCTTTCTACTCCCTCGTATCCATTCACACTGTCTCCTCTTCCCCCTCATACCTTCATTTCTTCTCTCCCTTGTTCCCATCGTGACCCTCTTCACCGTCCATCCCTTTGTCTCTCTTTCATCTCCTCTAAACATTCCTTTGCTATTTCGCTTCTTTTTCCATCTGTTAATTTCTGTTCCTAATTCTATGCCTTTTACCATGTTCTTATCAATATCTTATCTCTTTTTGTTTCCTCTCTTACCATGTATCCTGGAGTTTGCCAGTTCTTGATTGTCTAACCTGAATCAAACATATTATCTCTCTTGCACTTCATAGGAAAAATTGAAACACCATTTGCACATTTTTGAAGGCGCTGTCAAACTTATTTTTTTTTAAATAGTTTTGCGGTGCGGTGGAAAAAGATTTATTTAATCTAAACTGAGATAAACCTTTTGAGGACAATGCAAAACAAGTTAATAATGATCTGATCAAAATGTCGACTTAAAAATCTCTTTTCATAAAATGTGGATCACTGTCAACAGTTTGAATTTGGAGATTTTGAAAATCGACATTTTAAAAAGTCGGTTAAATATTTCTCTTTTTTATTAATCAGTCAGTTGGTTAAGATTATAAAAATTGACTTAATGGAGTCGATATTTCAAAATTCAATCCCCCGAAAACTGTGGGTGAACAGAAAAAGTTAAAGGGTAGTCAAAAGTGGTAATTTGAAAGCCCCCTTTAAAATTTTGTAAAAAAGAATGTTTAAAACTAGATTTTTGAAAATAGAATTTTAACAAGCAAAATTTTGAAAAACATAATTTTGAAAGCCGAATAATGTGACTACTCCTCTGGTATGTTTTTTAAATTGATGTGTTGCTTTCGCTCCAATGTATTCCATATGCTTAAAAACATATTTGTTTCGTTTGATGTGTTGTCGAGTGGGGCGTTTGTGTTGTGTCAAAATCCCTACTGTGGATCGCAGACATTTTTTTATGTTGAAGAAACTACACATGCTGAAAAAATAAATAATTTTACGAAACAAAATAATGCCATTTTGCAACACAACAATTCCAGCTTATATTATAAAAACTTGACTCTAATGAATAAATATGAGCAAAGGGCGTTTACTTGTATAGTTAGAGCAGCACTGATCAGTGATGAAAATTGACATTTGTCGATTGTACTGAAAACTGAAAAAAAATTGTACTGAAATAGACCAAATAGTACTGAACTTTTTTAAATTATAAAACAACTCAAACAATTAAAATAAATATTTTATTAAAACAAAAATACATAAATTAAATATACCTATACATTACATTGGTATAATTTTATTCTAAAATAAGTCTTATGGACGGATAGCAAGTTTGGCACCAGTCTTTTCTTTGTATTTACATTCATTATGTACATACATTACATTAATTATGTTTTTCTTACTCTAAAATTTCTTCATCGGCAAATGGTTTACTCGGTAAATGTCTATTCAATAGACTTTTTTGAATAATAAAGCTGTGACAGCATTCATTTTTAATAAGGTTTTTAGTGTTTATTAGTGCAGAACACTTGTCTACCTGCATTAGGTTTCTTTGTTTTGTTTTAATAATATTTTGATAAGAAAAAATTCTTTCGACGTTTGCGGAAGAATGAGGAATAGAAAAAGCACCCTGGACAATTCGGTTTATATGTGAAAACATGAACTCGTTGCATTCATTTTTCACAAGGCTAATTTCAGCCCAGGGGGGCTATTCTGGTTCTATGATAAACACGATGAAAAGTTTTTTCAGTGATAAATCTCAATTTCCGATTCTGGTTCAGTGTAAACGTGAAAACGTCTGTCAAACTTTTATCATATGAAAAGATATTTATCATCGAAAAATTTTGCCTGATAAAGCCTAATGATAAATTGAAAACGTAAACAAAACCAGAAACATGAATAAAATTTAAACAATGGACATCTTTATTGATTTTCTTTATTGTAAATAATTTGGTTTTAGATCACAACACGTGAGTATTTTTGAATAAATTAATGTGAATGAACACACATGAAAGTTTTTATTGATTGACTCATCCATTGAAGGCGAGCAAATAAAAAACATGAGCTTTTTGTCTTATTAGGCAGATGGATTGTTCATTGGGAGGACGAGTGTAGGAATCTTTATCAAGAACTAGCTACAAATTGGTGTTAGCTGTCCCACATATTATTAATTTCTTCGCAATATTTGTAGGTTTTCTTAAATAAAAAAAAGAAATATTGCAAAAATATAGTGTTCCTTAATAGATACTCACAAACCAGTATCTACTCTTCTTTTTTTCATAGTAGGTAGTAAGAAACACGGACAAAACACAGGTACGACATTTCAAAGCTTCTTAAATGCACCGATTTCAAAATAATTATTTAATAAATTGACTTTATTTATTCAATTTTACTGAAAATAATCTTAAAAATCCACCAAATCATTCGTAAATATCGAAAAAAACTTCTTTAAAATAATTTTTGTTTTCATTCAGCACACATTCAGCACAAAATCAGCTGATTTTTGCACTGGTATAACGAGAATCAACATTTTGGGAAAAATGATATGATAAAATGAAAAGTCGTATGAAAACTCTCGTGATAAAAAACTTATCATTTCATTTTATCATAGAACCGGAATAGGGGCCCAGAACTCAGAAATAGAAGCATTTACAATTTTTTTTAAGTTGGTAGCCAGGTAGAGCCAGGCGCGGATACAGGGGGAGGGCAATGGGTGCAATTGCCCCCCCCTGGGCCAGAACGAATGAAAATGTAATAAAAAAAAGGTTATTTTGTAATACGTTTTTAAATTTTTTTTCTTGGTAGCTTCATATCGACTGAGTGGAAAGCTTATAACTTCGGTTTTAGATGTCCGATCTTCAAAGTTAAGGTCTTTAATTAAAATATAGATATCCAGCTACATGACTGTAGCTATAACATTTTATGAGAAAAGTCAATTTATTTCATACTAGGAAATCCCAAATCGATTTGATTTTCACTTTTCAAAATGCTGTGAATTAAAAATTTCACAATTTGAAATATAATGATTAAAAAAGTTATTGCCCCAATTCCAACCCTCCTCTACAAATTTGTTTGTGGTTTTTTAAGTTTAATGTAACAGGGAAGGCGGCAGGGGCACTTATCTAAATTATCAAACTTAAAGTTGATTTTAATTTACAAAAGAAATTAATTCTTTAAATTACGTTGCAGAAATTAGCTTCAAAAATTTCTAACTTAGCTTCAAATGCTCGGATCTACAGGATTAAGATATCTAATTAAAGTTAAAATAATAAACTACATTTGTGTATAAAAGTTATTGAGAAATATCAAAAATGTTCATACAAAGGGTGATAGAGTTCTTTTTATGATAAATATTTAAATGTGAGTACTTTCATTATAGAAAACTCTCGAGAGCAACTCTCGGATATAAGCCTTCCTTTCTGGTCAGGTTATTTCATGACTGTGTTTGTGTCCACTTTTGTGTTTTACTCTCGAGAACTTCTTCAGAGCTGCTCACCGTCTTTTTACTCTAAAATGGATATGCACCTTAAGAGTATGCAAATGCACCTGTGTTTCGAGCTCGGCGTTTTAGGAACTTCCGTTTTCCATATTATTAGAAGAGTGCGAATCTTACGAAGAAGATTGGAGAGAAACCAGGAACGACTACAGCAGTCACTGTCGAATAGAAGTTGGATGGAACTTTTACAACTATAAGGATAGGTGTTTTTGGCCGTTTTTGAAAACGTCTAGTCAACGTCAATTCGATTGTCAAATGATCGTCGTTTTTCGACGCGAATATTGCAATTGTATCAAACTGCATGAGTCTGCAACTCTGCAAACGATGGATTGTGATTATTTGAAATTTGTTTACTAAAACTTAATGAAGGCTAAGTATATTGTAATATTGTAAATGAAATGCATAACAAAAGTTAGTCACAATCGAAGGATGAATCGAGAAGGTCTGACAGAAAGGTTTAATTTAGAGTTGTTTTTTCTTTATATTTTCCACTATAATCATTGTGTCTTAATTCAATGTCGGAAAGTTTGGTTTTGTGTCGATGGACGAAGGCATCTGAGGACACGATACAGTTCATCTTGCTTCTGATCCTTCACTTTTCTTGCAAACGCATTTGACGTTTATGAACACGTCTTCCGGCTTCTCAATATTTTTGTTTACAACTCGATTTTTTACTGCAGAATTGCAGCACACATGATGTTTTCGAACATGTGAGTTTAGCAAACTGCATTATCGAACACAATGCTTATGCTGTAAAAATTGTATTTGACTTTTGCAGTTTGCGTTTGAGTACATTCCGCAAAATGCATTTTTGATGCTGATGACGTTCTCGAAAATGGCCTTTTACTGGCAATGTTAGGCTAGGTTGTCCCAGCTAAAGAAGAGGCTGGAAATTTCACTCAAACTCGAACGTCATGTGTCTGAATAGGAACATGTACCACTGTGCCATTATGTTTTCCGAGCATAAAAACGCTTTAAAAACACCATGCTATAGCTACAACTGCAAGACTTCATTTCACAAAGTTCAAAGGACCCGCTTTTCGAGATACTGTGGCAGTTAGAAAGAGTTAATTGCTTTCTTCAAATTTCAAACTCTCCAACTCACATTGCTTTGTGTAATCAGGCTTGTAGAGTGGTACGAAGTGTACTCAAATTTGCTGTAGATCTCATCAAGATTTTGGAAACTCACGAAAATTGCCCCCTCCTGAACGAAATCCTGGATCCGCGCCTGGGTAGAGCTCAATATTCTTTATTAATGAGTTCAATGTTTTTTTGTTCGCCAGGAAAAAATCTATTGAATTTACTTGGCCATCTAAAATTGAAGTTTGTGAAAAATGTTGCAACGAGTTCAAAAAAATGTCTTCAAAATTAAATCTTTCTTTCACATTTTCGAGGAAAGCTATATAGAACACCCGTGCATGACTTTTAAAGCTATATATTTCGCTTTCAGTTAAATTTTTAGAAGTGTACAAGATTTCACTTTATGTCCCGCAATAGATTTCCTCCACGGGAAGGTCGTTTTCTAGTAAGTTTATTGACAATATGGGTCTTTCATTAAAAGCTTCTTTACGTGAAGATGTGGTGAAGTCTGACTGAACATATTTGGTTGATTTTAGAATTTAGAGATTTATGAAAGTTGACCTTTTCAAAAATTAAAAATAGTACAAATAGTACTGAAAATTGAAAAGTGGTACTTGCGTACTCGGGAAAGTGCAATAGTACCGAATTCAGTACAATAGTAAGACATTTTGCAACTGTGGCACTGATCATCATTAACGCTGTCACAGGCTGACGAACTAAATAAATTGGTACGGAGGTGGGAAGATCTTTCACATGGAATAAAACCCCAAAGTGCCTACTACAGCGTATGGTACACATTTATTCCACCTATTTATCTGAAAAAGTTATATTTGAAGCAGATGATGTACATATGTATAAGAGTTAGCAATATCACCAGGATTGATGAAAAAAAGTACTCATACGCCTAAGTGTACCCTTAAAATGTTGAAAACAACAAACATTCTCCGGCTAATATAGTTTTAATGTCGAAGTCACAAGCTATTAGGAAACAAAGACAAGTGAATGTTCTGCGGTGTAATCATTAAGCCATCAACACCTGATGAGCGCTAAAAATTGATTGCGTTTGTATCGTGTTTTAAGATCTATTACAGCTAATTGGCTTGAAGTAAATTTTAATTTTCTATACTGAACTAAATTATTATAAAAATTTTTGTCGTTTTTTTTTTTGCTTTGATAAAATATTTCTGAATATGAGAAAATCCATAAAAGTAAGGCAAAAATATGCAAATCAATACAAAAAAATTCTTTAAACAAATTCCTTTAATAGTTCAGAAGTTGACCTGAGATAAAGTAACTCGATTATATTGTTTGAATTTTATCTACCACAACTGTAAATATTCACCATGAAACATTGCGTTTCATTTTAAGTACTGCACCACCACCGCTTACACCACTAACACCACCACCCACAACCCCAACTGCAACCGCTTACATAAATATGCATCCAAGCGATTTTAGGTGTTCAATTAAAACGAAGCACATCAATTACAAGCAATGGACAGGACACCCTACTGACGCTTTTGGGGATATTTCGTCTCGCACAGAATACAGCAGTAAGTGTCTGAGTTACTAACCAACAAAATTCCTTCACATACACATACACATTGTAGGTGAAAATGAAAATCTACATAGCACAAATGTAGGTCAGCACATATATTGAGAGATGGAGAGGTATAGAAGCTTACAAATGTGCTTACAATCTTGCACGCATTGGAACCTCATATAGACTTAGAAGGATACAGGTTCAGTTAGGGAGTGGGAATGTGAGTGGGAGCCAGCAGCGAGCGTATAAGCATCAGGACCTCTGGTTTGACCGAAACGTGAACTTCATCTGAATATTAATTAAGATACCCAAACAGGAAATAGTTCCGGTCGTATGGTTAGTTGTTGGCTCTTTCTGTCTGACTGGCAGCACAACCCATCAGCCTTCCCACTTAAGCACAGCAGGTGGTTCCATTTAGAGCCATAGCCTTATCCATATCCATTCCTTTCAATAAAGGTACCTACATAACTGCTGCAAGAATGCATTCCATTGTAATATCTATACACCACTTGAAGGATATTACCAGCAGATGTTTGCATTGCATCCATTGCATACCCTCCAGGCCCTCTTTTTCGAATTGCGGCATCCATACAGTGCAGCTTGCAGCACTTCAGGATAATAGTGGTGGTGTTGCAATTTTTATGGCATTTCGCACATTTGTCGATGTTTAAACTGTTTTTGCCTAGCCTAGCCCTGGGTGTTCGGGATAGCACTGGCTATTGCTGGAAAAGGATCAACAGGGAGCAAACAGAGGTGAGCCCATGAATAAATCAGAATCTTATGTAGGCGTTGGTCTTGCTGTTGTGAATAATTAAAGCCACATGGTGCATTATGATGATTAATTGCTATAAAAATGCGACTGCAAGCCAGGTGTACTGTCGTTTTAAATACATAACAACAACAACAAAAAACTGGAGAAAACAAATTGGCCCTGGTCCAAGTTTAATAGAAGAAAATTGAAATAATATTTGGTCGAGTGGCAACAGCATATGCTTCCTTAAAAAAAAAAAAGAACGGACAAGATTAAATGTTGGAATATGCTTCCATAAGCATCTTAGGTAATAATTAAGTTGAAGGAGCTAAGATTAAGACTTCTTACGTATTGTAAAATAAATGGATTTTAGGAATAAAAATATTTCAACTCAGCTGGGGAAATAAGTAAGCGATTGAAAATGAAATGAATGAAGCTTGTTTCTTGATAAGGATAAGCAAATTTTTTGTCATTTCAATCACTACCTTGGCGATCTTCTCAATAGAAATTGCCGATATATTCCGATGGTTTTGGCCTCTATTTCACGATTAACTTGGCCAATATTAATCTTAATAAGACTAATTTGAATTGTTAGTGGTAGGTCTACAAAGCATTAGTCTTTTGTTATACTCCCACAAAAAGTCTAGTAGTGTCAAATAACAACTTTAAGGAAAATCGCCCACCTATCAAAATAACCAAAAAGACTGATTACACAATTACACAATTATTAGCAAATTCATTTTGTAATAAATCTGTACCTCAACACCTAAATTGGAAGGGAGAACACTTTCAGTGGACTAGATAGTAGGCACAGCCTACACGGAGAGACAAATCATAACGGCTCCCAACAAAAAGGCTTTTCAGACAGTCATATAGTTGGATAATAAGTCTAGGTTTTCACGGCTAAGAATACAGAAAGCAACTTGGTGCTCCCCAAATTCTCAAAACCCAAACCAAATCATCCATATGCTAATTGACGAAAGACACGCCTCAAACATCTGAGATGGGTGTTCTTTTGGAAGGGGAAATAACGTTGACTATGACCATTTCTTTGTTGCGGCACTACAAACCGAAATTAAACGTTGTTGGTCACATTGAGTGAGTACTTGAGCGTTAAGCTCTCCGCTGTGCATTCACCTGCCACAGATGCCAACAACCAGTGTTCCCAGTATCGCGATATCATCAAAGATGCAGCCAAAACCATGATAGACTTCCAAGCTATGGTATGAAAATGAATGCGAACAGCTGAAAAAAACCGCATATGAAATTTCTGCAGCGTAAACAAGCACGGAGAAGAAAGAAGAGGAAGACCCTGTGTAAAGAGAAGAAGGCGTACGCAGCCTCACCACTTAACAACAGAATTTTTTTTTCGGAGATACGGCCTCTTTGCAAGGAACTGACAAATCCTCCAAAAGAATACTTGTCATGAATAAGTGCTTCTCATCTAGCCTTTCGAGATAGGCAAAACAATATTGTAGGTCCTCTCCATTCCAGCCAACCACTCGCACAAAAGGAATGGTTGAAAGTTTAAAGTTACTAGGCCCTGGTTTTCCACAAGCTGTTGTGCCCCCAAATTTATTTATTTTAATTTAAATCCTGGAAAGGATCAACGAATTTCAGTTCGAGACACACCGTCTATTCATCTATTTCAAAGCCGCATTTGAAAGTGTTTCTCGTCAGGTGCTCTATATAGCGATTGTTGAACTTGGGATCCCGGGAAAACTGATCCAGTTGTGTCGCGTGAATAGAAAATACGCGATGGAATGTGTAACTAGGAAAAAGCTCCTCCGAACTATTCCAAACATGCACATTGCACAGGGTTTCGGAAAGGAGACGCGCTTTCATGTGATTTCTCCAATCTCGCTGTGGAGAAAGTAGCGCACAGGGCAGGCGCTAACACTGAATGCATTATTTTCATAAAATCTATTCAGCTTCAATAGGGTATGTTGATTACATCGACATCATCGGTCACTCTCAACATGCCGTTATAGTCTCTCACGGACAATTGAAGAACAGGCGAAACTAGTTGGTCTTAAAGTAAACAAGGACAAGACCAAACACATGCTATCAACAAACAATGAAAGATCTGCTTACTAAGGCAAAACGTCACGGTTGATAGCAACAACTTCGAAGTAGAAAGAGTTCACCTGCCTTGGAGTAAACATTAATCGCACGAAAGACTTCTTGGTGGAGATCCTACGAAGAATTACCCTAGCAAACTGGTGCCACTTCAGTTTGGTACAACAGATGGGTTCGAAACTCCTCATACAAATGACGAGATGCACGCTCCTTAAAACTCTTATACTGCCAGTACTGCTTTATGGCTCTGAGTGTTGGGCGATTTGCAAAGATGGAGATCTGATACTGGGCTCTTTTGAAAGAAAAATTCTGGTTCTGAAAACACGTCAAATTAACTTCTCTCGTCACATCGAGCAAATGGAGAATAATGCTCCAGCCAAGACAGTCTTTGAATCCCAGCCCCAGATTCAAGAAAACAAAGACAAAGCCATCGCGGCTGCCAGAAAGCGTGGTATAGGTGGCTGGAAGTAGGAAGCTTGAGTTCGTAGAAGATGAAAGACTGCCGGATACGTAGATAAGTATGTAACTAAGTAGCAATCTTCCCATAAACTTAAAAAAAACAGTTATTACAGTTATTACAGAATTCATATTTCTGTAAAACAATTTGAGCACGTTGAACTGTTAGTAATTAATCCATTAAGTTAATAAGTAGCTTTGAACTAACATTTGGCACTTGATATTATTGTCAGCTGTCGAATCTAAAGTGCTGCTAGTTTCAAAAGCTCGAATTGGATTAACCTGTACTGAATTCTCCATTGGGTGCACAGAATGAACATGAGAACACATTCAGATATCAATCAGCAAACCAGTGTCATGAAACTTTTTCACCACAAACTTACAGTTGGTGCATTTCATATTTCCATCGACCCCCTGCGGGTAGGGGAAAGAATATACCCGTGGTAGGCATGCCTGTCGTAAGATGCGACTAAAATCCACTCTCCGTATACTGAGATTGATGTATACACAATAATGCAATGAATAAAACAAAAAGATATAGTACCCCAGTTGGTAGTCCAGGTTCACTGGAAAATCCACCCTCTTCGGAGGTCGGCTCTATGGATTCCCTTCATAAAAAGTGCAAGGGTAGCTCGATCACCACCATCTAAATCGAGTATTTTCGGGGAGAAGAGTCCACCCGTCACGCTTGCGCGCGCCAAAAACGACTCGGCTAAATCAGAAAATCTTGAAAAAGACAACAATGAACTTCGCCAAAGACTTGATGAAATAATGAAACTTTACCAAGAGCTTAAGAAAGAAGTCGATCTTCTTCGCAAAGAAAATGAAATATTGAAAGGCACACATCCTCCAATAGACCCCAAAGCTAGTTTGCCATAAGAAAATAGTTTCAGATATGAAACGGATGAAGAAGAGCTAGCACGTGAAACGGAAAAGACCTCAAAGAAAAGACTTAGTAAAAAACGTAAAGCTGGCTCTTCACCTGAGGCAGCTTCGTCTTTTGAGATAGTAGTTCCACCAAAAAATGCTACTTTACAAGAAAAACCTGTTAAAGAACGGCCTCCGCCACCGATAAATGTTGTCGGTATTGCGGAGTATAATAAGTTACAAACTATGTTTTTTAAAGACATTAAGACCATCGGACTTTAAAGTTTTTTCGCTTAACAACAAAAAATGGAAAGTTTGTGTGAAAGACCCCGAAAGATACCGTCTTCTGTCGCGAAAATTAAACGAAGAAAAAGTAGAATGGTATACTTACGAGAATAAGTCAGAAAGGCCTTTACGTGTTACGTTGCGAGAGGTCTACACGCCTCATGTTCACAAGACGATATCATTACTGATCTAAAAGAGCGCAACTTCAATATCTTAGATGCAATGAACATCGTCAAAAGAGAGAAACAGAAAAAAGAGGGCGAAACGACAGTGGTACAACATGGCCTTCCACTATTTATACTGTCGTTCGATAAGACTGAAAAACTAGATGAAATTTATAAAATTAAAACAATTTTAAACATCGTAGTCAAGATCGAACCTCTAAAAAAGAGCATAAGGTTAGTCCCTCAGTGTAAACGCAGCCAAGAATTCAATCACACCCAAACCTATTGCAAAAAAGAGCCAAGGTGTGTAAAATGTGCCGGAAAACATCTAACCGCTGACTGCAACGGAAAAAGTGAAAGTCCACCAACGTGTATTAATTGTAATGGAAATCACCCGGCAAACTATAGGGGCTGCGAAGAAGCTAAAGAATTACAAAAGCGAAGATCAAAATATGCCCAAACGCAAAGAAAACCACCAAGGCTAATTAAAAACGGAACTCCCAAGACTTTTAAATCAGGGAAGCTTTTAATCAGGGAAAGAAAACAGTGTCAATACCTTCGGACAAAATATCAAAGCAAGGTAATACAGAAACATATGCCCAAATAGCGGCGAAAGATATACCCGGTTTCGAAAGTCTTTTCAATAATTCTTTCGAAACTTGAAGAACAATGTGATACAAATAAACTTATCTTTGATAGGTTAAGTACCTAAGCTCGAAAATTGTTTTCGACCCAAACCTCTTTCAAAAAATATATGATGGAAAAACATAAAATTCTTACGTGGAATGCCAACGGATTATGGCAAAAACTTGGAGAATTAGAGATGTTTATGCAGGAAAATGATATCGACATATGTTTGATATCAGAAACGCATGCAAAAAATGAATCAAATCTTAAAATCCACGGGTTTCATGACTACCACGCTGTTCATCCGTTAAACAAAGCAAGAGGTGGATCATCGTTATATATAAAAGAGTGCATTGAACACTCGATAGGCTTGAAAATAGAGGTGGAATTAATGCAATTGAGTAGTGTTCAGGTTAGAACTAAAAATATTTTTCTCAATGTCTCTTCAATATATTGCCCTCCGCGTTGCAAAATTGATAAGAGTGAATTTACGACACTGATAAAGTCACTAAGCCCAAACTTCATTGTTGGTGGTGACTTTAATGCAAAACACACCTTCTGGGCCTCAAGATGCATATCTCAAAAGGGTCGAATGCTATATGAGGCAGGAATGGAAAATAATTGCGATTTTCATTCAACTGGAAAGCCAACTTATTGGCCAACTGATCCGTCAAAAATACCTGACCTAATGGTAAAAGGAATACCCTCTAACTATGTTGAAATTACAGAGAGCTTTGATCTCTTCTCGGATCATTTTGCCGTCATACTCAATACGAGCGAAAGTCTTATAAAATTGAAAAACCACCCAGGTTAACAAACGGTAAAACCAACTGGGATGGATTTAAGAAAGATATCGAGGACAGTGTTGAATTAAGGATATCATTACAAACGTCTCTCGAACTTGAAGACGCAGTAGATACCTTTGTTGATATGATACAAAAGGCCGCATTGAATAACACACCTTATCAAAGGGAAATAAAAGATTTAGTGAAAGAGAAAAGAAAAGCACGCAAGAAATGCCAGCGAACCCGTGCTCCTCAACACAAAGCTTATTTAAATCGGTTGTGTAATTTACTTAAAACGAGAATATCAGATTTCAAAAACGGTGAAGTTGAAAACTACCTCGAAAATCTGACAGCAGGAAAAGATTCTAACTACTCACTTTGGAGAGTTATAAAAGTAACAAAAAGACCAAAGCTTCCAGCGCCTCCTATTAAAAAAGGCCAAAATGAATGGGCTAAAAGTGACAAAGAAAAAGCTATGGTATTCACCAATTACCTGGAGGAAACATTTAAGCCTTTCGATGGACAAGCACTCAACGAAAATTTTAACACTTGCCGAGTTAAAAAGAGAAATAAAGAAGCTTAAGTCCAATAAAGCTCCAGGTTATGACTTAATCACGGCAGAAATTCTAAAAATGCTTCCTCGTAAAGGTTTGATCAACCTTCTTTATATAATAAATGCCGCCCTTAGGTTAGAATATGTTCCGAGCCAATGGAAAGTTGCGGAATTAATAATGGTTTTGAAACCTGGCAAACCATCTCATGAAAAGAAGTCTTGCAGACCGATTTCGCTTCTTTCTGTAATATCAAAAGTTTTTGAAAGAATACTATTCAAAAACAATTAATACCTTAACATCAGTTCGGATTTAGAAGAAAGCATTCGACCATTGATCAAGTGCATAGGATAACTGATGTAATTGAGAGAGCTCTTGAAGAAAAGAAAATCTGTTCGACGGTCTTTTTGGATGTGTTGCAAGCGTTTGACAAGGTGTGGCACGAAGGCCTCAAATTCAAATTGCGAAAAGTTCTGCCTGAAGGACTTTATAAAATTCTAAACGAATATCTAGAAAACAGACTTTTTCGTGTAAGACACGGAAATGAATATTCTAATTTCAAAGAAATAGTGGCTGGGGTACCACAAGGTAGTGTTTTAGGTCCAGTTCTGTACCTTCTATTTACACGTGATATACCTCAAATAGAAGACACTATAGTAGCAACGTTTGCTGATGATACTGCAATACTAGCAGTAGGCAAAACGATTAACGAAGCTACGATTAAATTACAAAATACTCTTAATAATGATAATGAGTGGACAAAAACATGGCGAATAGCGCTCAATGAACAAAAGTCAGTCCACGTGGACTTTACGTATAAAAAAATAAATAGATTGCCCGTCTTTCTTAATACCGGTCGTGTACCATTTGCGAATGAGGCAAAATATCTGGGAATGACTCTAGACGCGAAATTTAAATGGAAGCCGCACGTAAAAAAGAAATGCGAAGAATTAAAAAGTGAATTAATAGATATGAACTGGATACTCGGTAACTATTCCAAGCATAGTATTGATAATAAGCTGATTTTATACAGGCAGGTACTTAAACCTGTCTGGACTTATGGTATACAACTCTGGGGTTGTACCTGCGATACAAATTTAAATAACTTACAAACGTTTGAAAATAAATTGCTTAGGTCATTTGTAAATTTAGTACGCTGTCTGCAAGGAAAAAAACCTTCCGACTTGGTGCGGTGAACACAAAACCGCTTTAAAATCGCGGAATAAGCAGAAACTTTCACCGGAAAGTTACCTGCAACACAATACTTAACTTCGTTAAAAATAAATTGCTGGATAAGCTTCAACTTAGTTGCAATCGGGAAGTGGAGGTGGTTTAAGTGTAGTAAGAATCTCACACTTCTATGAGCACGCGTTTTCCGGTCCTCATAGAGCCTGATGCAGGTTTTGCACCTACCCACGGTCAAAAAAAAAAAAAAAAAAAAAAAAAAAAATATTTTCCATCGAAATTTCTATTAAAAAATTCACTTTCTTTGGTATTACAGCATCCATGTATACTGCTCATCCCATGGACTATTTCGTTTTGACCATCATCATTCTTAAAGAAATATGAATCAATTAGTGTGCTTCATCAAGGAAATGTTTAAATTAATTGGTCGATTGATTAAAACTTTGCAACATATTGGTTCCTTCAGTTCTTCGAAAATTACTCACTGCTCAAAATACTATCTGATTGTAATACAAAGAATACTATGTCGATAAAGTTGAACAAAAAAACTTTTTTTTTCAAATTTACCCAAAATCATTTTCAGTATTGTATATCTACCATCAGTTAATAGAATGTTGAAGTGTACAATTATTTATAATAACCGTATTATTATCTCATTAAATCTAAACAATTCCATATAACATAATGCATCTATGTTTCAGGATGTCAACTATAATAATAAGTATTGTTGAGCTTATCGTTCATCAATATAAAATAGTTGCCAGAATTCAATTCAAATACCTATTCAATTTTCAATTCATATATAAACATGGTCAATTAAACGCTTTAACTATCTTTTCAGCTATCGCAACCTTTTGATACAAAACAGTTCAATTTCCTTTATCCTTTACAATATTCACAAACACACCATAGAATACACATTAGGTATTGTCTCTGGGGGATGTTCAATCTGCATGTATTAATTAATTTTATCGTTCATATAGAATCCCCATGTGTGGAAATCTGCGAAGCACAATTATTATAGATATTGATGATAGAAATGAAAAAAAAAAAAAAATAAAAAAGAACTTAGCAAACAGAATAAAATTGCAATCGAATGCGATTTTCTGACTTTGTATAAATTAATATTCATAGCTAGATCTGAATGAAAATTCAAATGAAAAACTGATATTTTTTTGTTTTCCGGTGCAGGCATCATGATTACAAAATCATTTACGTACCAAGTCCAAACATATGTACATATAAATATTATATTTTGGTATATGTATACCAACCCTAGTTATCCATAATTAAATAGTATGCTTTAACAAGCAACACAGAATTCTTGATGTTATGAGCTTTTGATAGTTTTAATGAATAAGAACGGAATAGAGATAACTTAACTTGATACAGAAAAGGTTTTAATTTTAATTCAGGTTATAAATGACGCAAACGAATCAAAAAACATTAGATGTGTAAGATTGTCTAGTGCTAATGCCAAAACCCGATGTGTTAAAATCATACACAATCGAAAATCCATTTTGCATAAAGGCAGACACCATTAGTTAGATAATTAGTTTAGTTAGATAATATTTTGGAAAGTTTTTGAGGAATTAAATTTGAAAGCCAATATTTTTGGAAAGAATTATTTCAAAATTAAATTGACTTCAAAATGACCAGTGACCACAACTTTTCTTTGATAAAAATCAATAACCTACTATTAGGAATGGCTGCCTTTGGGTGGGTGAATATTTTTTAAACAGAAACTTCAAGAATATTATAAATACATACCACAGTACACATATTAAAGGTAATATCATTAAAGTTTTGATTTGTCTTTAATTCTGCGCACATATCAAAATTTGTGTCAAATGTCAATGTTTGTTTTTTTTTTTTATAATTAACAAGCACTCAAGGGGTTATGATAACCCTTAATATGTTAAACACAGTGCGAGTGTTAGGAAAGTAGGATAGGATTTAAAAGGAGAAACCGATGCATATTGATTTTGAATTTCTGAATATCACAATGCGAAGAAAAATAGAGTAGGGTAAATCATTCCACATTCGTGTTGTGCGGCTGAAGAAAGAATCTCTGTACTTGACGGAACGCCCGAAATTGGGCTCAAGGGTAAACTGATGTGCATTCCTAGAAGTACGAGTATTTCGGCGGAATTGTTTAAGGGGAGGAATGCAACTGGCTATTTCACAAGAACATTGTTTGTAAAAATAGCGATAAAATAATGACAGACACGAAACATTCCGGCGGTGTTCGAGAGATGCAAATGTTTCCGTTATAGCTCTGTCGCCTATCAATTTTAAAGCTTTTTTTTAAATTGTATCCAAGAGACTTAAATGGGATTTAGGATTACCCGCCTAAATATGGGAGTTGTACTAAAGCTTTGGAAGAATGAAGGCCTTATAGATTACAGCCAAATCAGAAGGAGAGGCAAATTTCTTGCATCTTCGAAGATAACCAAGACATTTTGCAGCATTTTTAGCAACGTCGAAAATGTGACCATTCCACAGAAGGTGGTCTGTGATGCACATACCCAGGACTGAAAGCTGTTCGGTTTCCTCGATGCAAGTGCCACTCACGGATAGTGGCATAGGGGGTGGGTTTCGCTTTGTTTTCGGTTTTTTCTTGTACTCATGTGAATTTAAGTCATCGCGTTCACAGCCATTTTTTATTTCTGACAATCTCAATTTTCTTCCTCATGTTCATTTCCGACACTTTCAGTATAATACCTTAGATGTGTGTGCTGTGAATGTACATATATGTATGTAGTATTGTGTACCAAAATTTTCAATAAAATATTTTTTGGATTTTTAAGCTAAGTTTCAATTTTTTTTTTCTTTTGAAAGCCAAATACATACATATTCCGAAAACGACATGATCGCTTTCCTGGAAGTCGATACTTAAGAGTTTCTTACACTTTCCAAAATATTTTATAAAAATGTTACTTTTGTACAAAAATAATGGCGCCTTTCATACAAAAAATAAAAATGGCTTTTACGATTTTGATAAAACTTTTCCATATGCTAAAATTAATGCAATCTACTACCAAAAATTATAAAAAATTACCCTTGGTAACTTTTAATATTTTTATTTTTTATTTTTTATTTTTATTTATTTCATCTACAAGCACTTGCTTAACAGATATGGCATAATAACAATGATTTGTTAATATAAATATAAAAATAGGAAATAAGTTATTAGAATACAATTCTTAATAATAATTCATTTTTAAATTTTTCACGAGATAAATGCAAATCAAAAATGGCACAAACTTCATTAAACGAGGAAATAGCTCTTGATATTGGTTCATTCTGTCCATAATTTGTTCTATGTACTTGTTCAAAAAGGAGATATCTTCCTCTTAACTGTCTTGTTGGTATATAAAAGGAAATAACAGAAAGCAATAACGGACTCTTTATATGGTTGCATATTATATCTCTCACAAACATTACATCATGAGTATTTCTTCTAAATGCTAATGATCTTATACCAAGCAATTGGCACCTAGCTTTATAGTCAGGCCTAAAATTCCAATGCATTTTATAAAAAATAAATTTAGTAAATCGCCTTTGAACTTGTTCAATTCTATCGGAATGGACTCTATAACATGGGTTCCAAATTACATCTGCATACTCAATTGTCGACCTAACCAGTGAGATGTAAAGGTTTAGTAAAACATAAGGATCCATAAAATCTTTACTATTTCTCTTAATGAATCCAACTAAGGTGTTTGACTTAGCAACAATATAGTCGATATGTTTTTTTGGGGAAAACGTGCAATCAAAAATAACACCTAGATCTTTAATGTCATTAACTTTAAGCAGAGGATAAGAATTAATGTTATATGGAAAGTAAAGAGCTAATGCTGATTTAGAAAATGTAATTGTTTTACATTTTCCAATATTTAGTTTTAAACTATTAAGAGAGCACCAATTTGAAATACGGTCCAAATCATATTGAACTCTTACACAATCTTCAATGCATTTGATTTTAAGAAACAATTTTAAATCATCTGCATACAGCAGATAAAAACAATTTTGGATTACGTTCACTATATCATTAATATATAGTAAAAATAGTAATGGACCAAGGTGACTTCCTTGAGGAACTCCAGAAGTACAATTTATACTTCTTGAAACTTTATTGTCAATCAATACTCGTTGACTTCTATTCTTTAAATACGAAAAAAATCCATTTAGGCATTTCAGAATGGAAGCCAAAGTATTCAAGTTTTTTTAACAAAATACCGTGATCGACCGAATCAAAAGCTTTACTAAAGTCAGTATACACCGCATCCACTTGACATTTATCCTCAAGTGCGTTCAAAACATAAGATGAGAATACCGCCAAGTTAGTCACAGTGGATCGACCAGGTACAAAGCCATGTTGTGACTCCGACAAGCATTCCTTTGTCAGAAACTCAATTTTAGTTTTAACCAAACTTTCAAAGAGCTTGGGAATGGCTGAGAGTTTACAAATTCCTCTATAATTTTCAACTAAGTTTTTAGAACCGGCTTTGAAAACAGGAACAAGAAATGATTCCTTCCACTCAGGTAAAAATAAACCCTCAGACAATGATTTATTGAAAATTTTCCACAGCGGCCAAGAAAGTGAATCGCTCCAATTTTTCAAAATGATTGCTGGTATGCCATCAACACCACATTTATAGTTAGCTTTAAGACCCTGGAGCCCCATTGTAACTTCTTCAAATTTTAGCTGAAGTAAACCAATTTCGACTTTCTCTTCTAAACAAGGCACGGAAGTCACTATCGGACAGGAATAAACAGACTCAAAAAAACTAGCAAAAAGTTCCAAATGAGTATCAATATCTGATGAATTAATTTCATTTAAACTTATTTTCTGAGGAATGCCAGATGACTTTCGTTTAGAATTTATGAAAGACCAAAACGATTTACTATTATTTTTTATGTTGTATTCAATCTTCATGATGTAATTTCTGTACTAGAATTTACTTAAAACGGAAAAATCCTTTCTTAAGTTGTTAAATAACACGTAGGAAATCAGTATGGTTACCAGTTTTTTTTATATTTTACGAAAGCTTTATTTTTAATATTCTTAAGATGCAAGAGTCTTCTATTATACCATAAAGGTTTCGAAGATTTCCTTTTTTGAACGCGAGGAACAAATTGATTTAAACCCGTGAACATTATTTCAATAAAACGTTTATAAACGTGTTCTAAATCAAAGTTATTAAGTTCATTATTCCAATCAATACCAGAAAACTTCTTAGTTCATTAAAGTTTGTTTTTGGAAAATCAAAACTATTTTCAAAAGAATTATCTTGGAATTTATGATAATCGTACATTGCAATTTCAATAAGTAATTCTTTATGGTGAAGAGAATTATTTAGCAAAGAAAAAGGAGCTTCTTTAACATTTACATTAAATTCATCACAGCAAATAAAAGCAAAATCTAACATTTTCATAAAACAATTTGGAACAGTATTAATTTGGCAAAGGCCTAAAGAGTAAATGTAATCTATAAAAGTTATTTCAAAATCTTTGTTCAAATTACAGGCAATGAAAATTTTGTCATTTTCGGACCATGTCCAGATAAATTCTGATAAATTAAAATCACCTAATATACTTAAATTATCAAAAACTGAGCTTTTACAATTTATAAATTCAATATTTTGAATGTGCTTTTCATATATATCCAAACTACTTTTTGGAGGAACATAACTTACTATAAAATATAGATGATGTTTCGGACCCGTTTTAACCCGAACGCAGATTTGTTCAATATCTTTTACAGGTAGAGTTATTTCATCACAGCAAATATTTGTGCGAACAGCTATTATTATGCCGCCTCCACGTTCCAAAGAGGTTTTACACCTGTCAAAACGAAAAACGTTATAAAAGCGACAGTCGAATATTTCTGTGGACGAAATTCCACCATACAACCAGGATTCCGTAATGATAATAATGTCATAGTCTGTATGGCAAGATAGATTAAACAATTGAGATGTCTTAGTTCGAATTCCACTAGCGTTATGGTAATATATATTTAAAGCGTACTTGTTTTCCGATGTTAAGGTACTCTTTGATCCATATCCGTAGGCAGGTTTTTTGGTATATACACAAAAGGACGTATTTTTACTCCAACAGGCCAAAAGGAGGCGTCAAAGACCTTTTTTGCATTAACATACGGAATTCCAACCTAAAAAATTAACGGTGTTACGTAGAGGAAGAGAGCGGTTTTCAAGCTTATGGCAGAAGATTGATGATGGATGAATGCTCAAATTTGTGGAAATAAAGTCAATTATTTCATCAGTTGTAGTAGACGACAAAAAACTTCCTAAATGGTACCACTTCAGGTTTCTGGCAATTTTAAAATTGTGTTGGCCTTGTTTGAATTTGGTTAGTCATTGAACCTTCACCAATGAGAGCAACCGAATCATCTACGACAGCTTGAGCAGCAACAACCTCACTACTATTTTCATGGCCAGCCATTGAGAGTAATTGATTAGTTCTTAGTCTATCAACAGGAGCAATGGAATCAGCTTCATCAGCATCATCATCTCCTTCAGCAACAACAACTTCAATTATCTCACTAGCATCAGCAACAACAACACAGTAGCACCACCACCACTATCAGCCCCAATTTCAGCAACAACAACTTCACTTGAATTATCATTAGCATCAGCAACAGCAACAGCAGCATCACCACCACTATCAGCACCAATATCAGCAGCAACAACAATCGTAGGATACCTCTTATAGAATGTTTTTTTTTTTTATTTCGAATTTTAGATTTAGATTCAAATTATTTTTTTCTTGGAACATTCGATATCTCAGAAACAGGTTGACAAGCTAAATACATAAAAACTTAAGATTTTCAAACCAAAATTTGTCCTTAAAATTTTTTTAAGAATTTCATATCGGCCATCCCAAAAAAACTGAAACAAAGTAATTCAATTTAAAATTAACGGAAAAACTAAACTTACATATTATTTAAAATATATACTTAATATGGAGGGTCCACACCAGGGCTGCCGTTTCATTTTTGAGAAAGCAGTACTTCGAGGAAAAATAAAAGGCAGTTCACAGCAGTACGGCAGTTAAATATATAATTCTGACATTTAAGCCTTAACTACACTGGCCAAAAAAGTGAAAAAGTACAAAAGTGAAAATTTTCAAACTCATTTTTGGATAATGTTTCTCACTGGAAAACTTATTTAAATGATGCAGAAAGCTTAAATTTCGGTTTAAAAAACAATTCGTAAAGGTATTCTTTTTCACAAACAAATTGCGCCAGCGGGAACAAAAAATATTTTTACTTTTGTAATTTTGCAAAAAGTGGCCAATGTAGCTAAGCCTTAAGAATTAAAACGGAGCTACCTCGACCTTTTTGCAAATATTGAGTGTGGTATTCCAAAACTTTCGTTTCAAAGAGAGCTACAAGATGTATTCTTTTTTTGTTTCAAATCAATCTTTTTTAAAGGGCTCTGGAGACGCTCGCACATGGTGCGAGTGAACATGGGTCGAGTACCTACTATTGTAAACATTGTTAAATATTATATTGCATAATTTTGAATGAACAGCAACAACTTGCGTGTGTTACCACCAAGTATATAGGCTGGAGTTATAGCTATTTCACGAGTGCCCTCTCGATCATCAGACTCCAGCAGTGGTGATTAGTCTGGTTATGCTCGTATTAATTGAAAAACTCTTTGCCGTCATCTGGGACCGCGGTGTGTAGTGACGTGACTTTCCAGGTTTCACAAGCATATAACAGCACGGATTTCACATTGGATTCGAAGAATCTCAACTTAGTGCGTAAGGATATTTGACTGGATTTCCAAATTGGGGACAGAGTACCGAAGGCAGCACGAGCTTTATATTTATTCTACTTTTACCGTCCAGATCCGTACCACCGTTTGCAGAAAAAATACTGCCAAGGTAGTTGAACTGTTCCACTACTTCAACTGGCGTCTCCTGTAGAATTATACGCTGCTGTGTGGAGCGGCCTGTGAGCATTATTTTTGTCTTTTTGCTGTTTATTCTTAGACCACTCGACTCTCCCTTCACTTGCAGTGTTTGGCACATCCCGTTCAGCCCACTGATGTTATTTTCCAGTAGACATATATGTCATCGGCATAGTCTAAATGACTGAGCCTTTCGAACGGTCTCCATTGAATGCCCTTTCGCTCAGCTGTACCAACACTGGCCGTCAATACGTCGTCCATCGCCATCAGGAAGAGAATTGGCGATAGAACATCCCCTTGTCTCAGACCCTGTTGCACTACGAAGGAGTCGGATAGCTGCCCATTGTGCAAAACAAAACACCTTGCGTTGTTGTAGGACTCTTTAATAATGGCACCAATTTTTGGTGGAATTCCTCTACCAAGCAACGATCTCCATATACATTCTCGGTTAATTCGATCAAAGACCTTCTCAGAGTCCACGAACATGAGGTAAAGCGGTGATTGAAATTCCATCGACTGCTCAAGGACGATATGCAGGGTGTTGATATGGTCGACACACGATCGGCCACTGCGGAAGCCAGCTTGGTGCCTCTTGAGTGTAGACTCGATTCTATCCTTTATTCGCTCGAGAATGATGGTTGGCATTAGTTTTGAGAACACGGACACATGGTGATACCACGCCAATTGTTGCAATTCTTTACTTTAGGTCACCTTTCTTTGGCAACTTAACAATCACACCATCCTTCCAGTCCCTGGGATAGCTTTCGTTTTCCCAAATGCTTTGTATCATTGGATGTTAAATACTAGCCGCTGTTACGGGATCGGCTTTCAGGAATTCAGCTGGTATTCCGTCCAGTCCAGCTGCCTTGTTGTTTTTGAGGAGATTTATTGATGTATGGATTTCCGATTCTGACGGGGGTTCGATGTCAATACCCCTATAGGACCTGCGCATCTCGTTTAGTTGGGGCACTTCAGCACTCTGCTCAACTGAATAATCCTCATTTAGCAGGGCACAAAAATGGGCTTTCCATCTACGAAGCTGATCCTAAATTGATACCAAAAGTGTGCCATCCACATCCATTACAGGATGATTTGTGTTGCTTTTTTTCCCGATAACATCTTTGGCTATTTGGTACAATTCCCGGATATCTCCTCTTCTGGCAGCGGTTTCCGCATTATCTGCGAGTCCATCTAACCCCACCCTCTAGTCACGTCTCACACAGCGATAGACCATCTTATGTGCAAGTCAGCCTTTCGTTGAACATCTGCTTCGGCATTTATTTGGATTTTAAACGATTTGCGAAGTTTGATCTTATCCCAGGTGTCTTGGGATATCCAAGAGTCTCTACGTCTCGTTCGCTTGGGTACAGTTTCGGATCCAGCCTCCATAAAAACACTTTTAATTACACCCCACCTCTCCATCAATTGTTGAATGCTGGATTCCGTTTAATGGACGAGCCTCTGTCGTCAAGGATAGTTACATAGTTTCGACATATGTTGGGGTCATTTAAAGCATTAGTAATGAATTTTGAGCTCCTTGCTGCATCCTGCGCAGGTTTTTGTACGGCAGCGGTTCGTAGTTTGAGACTCATCAGAACCAAATGGTGGTCGCTTCTCACATCGGCATTTCTTATACTCCAGACATCATACATAGACTTCCTCCATCGCTGCTAAATCATGATAATTTCTTACAAGTATATATCAAATTAAAAAACAAAATTTTAGTATGCAATCTTAAGTATTTATTTATGCGTGTATAGGTTAGGTTAGGTTAGGTAAAAGTGGTTGTCAGTACTAAGTACTTAAACACTTAGACCAAAATTGGTCCGTTGTGATACCACATGAATCTTGAAAACTCCTTCCTTACTCGCTTAACCACTTAGAGCTCCTTGACGAAGCGTGTGAGACAATAAATGTCTGTGTTTGCCAGATCACTATAGGATCGTTATAGAAGTAAACTCCTAGCCTACGTCTGTGGGAAAAAGCAGGGAAAGTACAGTACAGAGAAGGTGAGGGATCGTGTCTTCTTCCTCCTCGTCCATACAGCTTCTGCAATAATCGTTTGAAAGCACGCCGAACCGCGCTGCGTGCCTGCCTATTAAACAGTGTCCTGTTATGACACCTACAATAGAGCTGATGTGCAGACTACTCAGAAATATTAAACACTTGGAGCGTTTAAGGTCAAGGTTTGGCCATACTTGGTTTGTCGCCAAACAAGTAGTGATGTTTTCCCACCTAATGTTTGTTCTCTCCAACGCATCTTGTTTCAGCAACAGTTTACACGTAGCGATGGTTATACCAATATTTACCTTTACAGGTAAAATGGGTACCTAGTAATGTTCCACTTCTAGCGAGCTCATCAACTTTACAACTACCTGGAATGTCACTATATGACCCGGCACCCAACAAAGGTGAATATTAAACTGTTGCGCCATCTCCAACAGAGATGATCGGCAGTTAAGGGCTGTTCTAGAGTTTGTAGAGACAGGGTCCAGGGATTTAATAGCTGCTTGACTCTCAGAGAAGATGTGGATATCCGAGGTTGATACCACGTTTTCTTTGAGCCAAAAAGTTCCGCCTGTAATACGCTACAGTGATTAGGAAGACGGAATGAGAGACTTAAATTAAGTCTATCAGAGTACACACCTCCACCAACCTTCTTAGAACTCCACATCCTCCCAGGTGGATCTGGAAGGTATGGTTTACTTCAAAGTTTTTATCAAATTCAAAAGTGGGATTGTGTAGTCAATGTTACTAGGAAGTGATCCGAATGAATTCAGAATAGTGGAGTGACCAATCTCATTATTGATCCACTGTGAAGAGGCTTTGAGGCGAGAATGGCTGTGCCCGCAGCCGTTTGTTTGCTGAAAATATTGAGATTCGAGAGGTGTCAGATGGAGAAGATTGTCTAATGCAGCGGAAGGAGGTGCTCCAGTTGTACAATGTACATAGACATGCTGTTCTTTGGACTTTGCTTAGTTTGTCGCGGTGTGTCGCTTTATCCAAGGCAGTCCACCATACTGCCACGCCGCCGTAAGTTAGAATCGGTCTAATTACCGAAATGTATAGCCGGTGAGCAATGCATGGTTGGCAGCCCAATTTACTACCAACGGCTTTTTTGCAAGAGAAAAGTGCCATTGTGGCTTTTTTTCACTCTTTCTTGTATGTTAGTTTTCCAGCTTAACTTCTTATCTAAGATGAGACCCTAGTATATATAGCTTCGTCTGAGAATGTTTGTGGAACACCTTTAAGAGAAGAGGCGGGTCTATTTGCGGAATTTTGTATTTCCTGGAGAAGAGGGCAAGATCTGTTTTATGGGGGTTAACTCCAAGTCCGCACCGATCTGCCCATCTTGTTTGCTTGTTTAGAGCGTTTTGTAGAAGATCTCTTAAAATATATATCCGCATAGGTAATTACTCTGTATCTCTCCGCTTCTAAGCAATTCAGACGCTCATTAAATACCAAGTTCCAAAGAAGGGGAGAAGGAACGCTGCCCTGCGGCCTGCGGTGTACCTCTACTGACAGATCTTCTTGCTGAGAAGCCGCCCAGTTTTGAAAGGATAGACCTGCTTGTAAGCATTTGATTAATCAGTTCACCAGTCGACCCATCCACATTCAGAGAAGCCAGTGCACATAAAATAAATACAAAAAAAATGTTTTTGAGATATCGAATTTTATAATTTTTGGTAGTAGATCGCACTAATTTTAGCACGCGGGAAAAGTTTAATCAAAATCGTAGAAGTCGAAAAAAAAAATATTTTCCTTAACGGTTTTGTATCTTTTGTATCGAAGGTAACACTATTTTTCAATGAAAGTAATCTCTTCAGTATCGAGTTTCAAAAAATCGATCATATCGCTCTCGAAATATTTGAAAAAAAAGAAAACAAATTGGAACATTTTTTAAAAATCCAAAAATATTTTTTTTTTAATTTTGGTGCACAGTACTATTAATATTTTTTGGAGGGTTCTGTATACAAAAAAAATATTGAAATCAGACAAATTGTTTTGTAGAAAATGGAAAATTAAAAAATAGTTCTTTTGGAGGTACCATTAATAACCATATTTTGAAAAATGGTTCCCTTAAGAAAAATTTTATGGCAGGTACCTATATTTTTGGTTCTAAGAAAAATAAAAAAAAAAAAAACGTGTGAGGGAAATGAGTAAAAACGCTCTGAGTAAAATCAACCCAGCCGCTTAGGCTGTAGCTTAACGGACAGATAGACAGACAGAATTGCGAGACCCACTTTTTTCGTCTTCCCTATCATCGTAATGACAAGTCTGTCAAAATTCGAATTCAATTTTTTGTTACGAATACATAACTTGCCATGTAGTACCTTTATATCGTAAGGACATAAGTATTGACAAGCCGTAAACAACCTGTATTGAAAAATCAACACACATATTAAAAATGAAAGTCTTAGTGGGTCAAGAGGTGGGTTTGGAAACACCTACCTATGTAGTTAAAATTTATCTTAGAAAGCAAATATTCAAAATTGTATATTCTTGTGTACCAGTTGAATTGATGCCAACTTTTATGGAATTTGCAACACTGTGCTTCGGTAATTATTTTGCAAAAACTTTTTTTTTCATTTTCAAGAAATTCCTGAACTTTTTTGATAATTTTTGGGGCGCCAAAACTTATTGACCCGCAGTGCAAAGATCTTAAAATTCACCAATTATTGTCACGCAAAAAGTTCACATATCTGAATATTTTTACATTTCGGCTTTGTATATAGATTCTTTATATGCAAAGATTTGGGGTTAATTTATTACATCAGCAAACCGAAGTTGTAAGCTATCTAAATGGTCGATTTGAAGGCTATTTATTTGTGCATAAAAGAATACTTGTTTCAATACAAAATTCTTTCGTTGGCAACGAACAAACAAATTTGAGTTTAGGTTTACATAATATCATTTCGTGTTCTCTGTAATATCTTTCACCTTGATCAAATTGTCAAAACATTTTTCAACATTTTCCGATATTTTATGAGAATAGCTAAATAAAGGCTTTTTTCGTAATCATAATCTTTGCGCCTTAAATAAATCTTTCTCATCTCAATTTGTCTAACAAAGACCTCTTTAATCCACTGAATCACGCTAAAAAGTGAAGCAGAAAAATTTGTATTCAGCAAAACTGAAATATCTTATTTCAATTAGATTAAATCGTGGAAACTGATGCAAACTTTTCGTAAATTTATCCATCATCAATCAAGGAGACTGTTTATTTCGGAAAACTGTTGAGATGCATCATGCATAAATATTTAGCTATAGAGTATACAAACCAAGAAAAAAACAGTCAAATAACGTCTTTATTGTTGCTTTGTATCAGGTAAAAAAAAACTTCCTTAAACATAGCTATGCTCTGTACCACAGTTAAAAAGCTAATAATCCATGCAAGTCCTACACTAAAGATTTAAAATCATAGATAGGTATAACCTCTCCTTGTTTTTTCCCGAACAACAAAATTCCAGTAACCCCTCCCCTCCCCACGTCCTTAAAAAATAAAACTTAAATCTCTGTAAGGCAACCCTCTTTCAATGCCACAGTTTCCTGCTCCTCTAAACTACTCGGTTAACTTCTTCTCTAATATACATAGCATTATGTAGCTCACTTTGAAATCATGGAATTATTTATGTTGACCCAGTTCCCTTCAAAACTTTAATCCCTAGCACTTGACAATTTGTAGCTAACACTGATTTCACTTGGAATTCAAAACTGTTACTTGAACAAAAACAACAATACTGATGCAAAACTAACTCAGAAGATACTTAAAGTACCTAAAAGTAAAATTAAAAAAAAAAAAAAAAAAAACAAAGACAAAAAAACACGAACTGAACTTTTGACCTTGTCCTTATGGAAAGTAAATTCGGGACATGAGTTCTGAATTTAAGCCTCTGAATGGAAGAAGAATAATGTGTGAGTCTTTTGGCTAAGTGAATCGTATAAGCGTATTCGAAAATAAAATTCTGATTTAGTTTCCCCGGAGTCTGGTGAAGATCCTTGCATGCGGAAGAGTAGTATTAGTATACGATTCACCAGGTACCTTCACATTTACACGTACAAACACACATAAGCCTTATGTCGAAAAATAGCTGGAAATTTCTAATATGATGGTATCTCCGGATGCTTGTGGGTGGATTCTTGGATTTTAATGGCACATTTATAGATGGCAGACATAATATTCAATTTTTCCGAAATCTAAAAAAAAAGAAAAACAGATAACATGTTAAAGGAGTTGGAGAATAAGGATTATGGTTAATGTGCACTTTATGTGTGTGATGTGTGTGTGTGTAGGATGAAGGAAAAGGTAGTCAATTATGGAAGCGGATGTAAGTGCGGGATAAGCAGAATACATCTTCTGATTTATCGCTCTATTGCGTCATATTTCAAGGATGCTGGGCAATATTCTTGAGCGATGATAAAGTGGAGGATAAATTGCTATTGATGAAGACAGCAAACAGTAAATTGCGTCTTATATATATGTATTTCCCTGCAGAGTAAAGAGCAGTTTAATTTTCAACCACTCAAGCATGATACTTGGGCCTTAAATATAGGGCACATAATGTGGTACATACTCATAAATATCAGACGTAAAGTACTGATCAAAATTGACTTGAAGGAACAAACTTCAAATTGCTTTGATTAATCTAAATATGTAATGAAATCTTTGTTAGTAAAAGGTTTATCTTGTTAAGCTTAAAATTGTTACTTTATAAGAAGGCTTTATAATACAAATTCTATATACTACTGAAATAAATCAGCCAAGTAGAAGACTTAGCATTAAGGATTGGACTTGTTGAATTATTGATTCAAAATAGCTTTTTATGGCCTTTAGTCCTATAAATTGGCGTTTCGTTCGGCTTACTCACTATGCCTGGCCCAGGACAAAAAAACTTCCAGCTTAATGATTAGGAATTCTAATCTTGTTGGATATAGTTTACAGTGGATTTTCGTTGAAAAATTCATGTAAGTTGAACTGAACTTAATATAAATTGCGTATGACAAAGCCCTCACTATGTCACTGATGAGTTCAAGTGAGTAAGCCGAACGAAACGCCAATTTATAGGACTAAAGGCCATAAAAAGCTATTTTGAATTAAAATTGTTACTATTGTTGGCCTGAGCCTTGGAATGTGAATGTAAACTATATATGTTTCTTATAATTTTTACTTTATAATTGACTTGGGGAGACCGGGGGTAAATAGTTACTTTTGTAAAGCTGCTGATGCTAAACGAAAAGTCCCATAGAAAAACAATTTTAGTGAGATTAGTGTCCGGGCATATGGTTTTCTGGGCTATATAAAATTTGGCCCCAATAAAAAATGGTCCCAAACAACAAATCGAAAATGCCCACGAAAGAGGGCTTTTTTTCGTAATGAAATATGAAAATTAATGAAAAAGCCAAAAAATTTACTCCAACCAAATATGAAAAATCGCTCCAAAAACTTATATGAAAAACAACAACAACTTAAATTTATTTATTTTTACAGTTTGGGTGAGTTTTCATTTTTTTAGGGCCTCTTTTTTTTAATTTTTTAGTATAGTTTGAATTTGAAAACTGGCCCAAACTTTAAGGGTTATTTTTATTCATAGTCAAAAACTGTAACCAATTTAATTAAAATGAAAAAAAAAAACTCCCCGAAAATAATTAAAAAATATTGTTTAGCAACGTGACACAGAAAAAAATTTCAAAAATAAATTTACACTATCAACAACTCATCATCGTCAACAAATACAGGAAATCTTTCAAGAAGAGCAAATAGTGATTCTCTTGGCTACAGGAATCGGAGCATGGAACGTTCGATTTCGATCCTTGTACGGCGAAGGTAGATACGAGCAGATTGAGCGTGAAATGCTTCACCTTAAGATCAGTATCCTGGGCATCATCAGCGAATCTAACATAAGTGGAGAGGAAGAGCCGAAGACAGATCTGACACTGGGCAAACGAGAATGCTGTATTCCGGGGAGGATGAAAGAGAGGGTGGCCAAAGACTGCATGGTGTTGGAATTATGTTGAACAAAGAAGCAAGACGTAGTCTGTTTTGCTGGGTGCCCATTTCTGCGAGAATAAATACAACAAGGTTCCCTGCAAAAATTCGTTATGTCACAAAAATTCAGTGCTACGCCCCCACAAATGAAGCGACCGAAGAAGACAAAACCACTTTTTACACTCATCTTAGCTCAGTTTACAGAGGTGTTCCGAGAGCCGACATAATATTTGTCATGGAATATCTTAATGTCTATATCTGGAACGCGTGATGGGAAAAATGTCTTGGGGTCACGGAATTAAAAAGTTGGCTGATTTGTGTAAAGCTAATCGTCTTGTACTGGGGTGAGACTGTGTTTAAACATAAGACTTGCAACAAAATCAACCGGGTGCATTCGGACGGTCAAACTGAAAACCAAATTGACCATATCATCATTCAGCAGCGATGACGGAAGTTAATGTGCGATGTTTGAAGTATTAGAAAAGTATTTTTATGGAGACTGGATCCGAAATCCTACCCAAACGGACGAGAGTCAGACACTCTTGGATATCCCAAGACACGTGGAATAAAATTGATCTTCGCAAATCGTAAGAAATGCAAATAAATGTCGAAGCAGATGCTTGGAATTTATTTGCATTATTTGAAAGGATGAATTATAAAGTGACTTTTGCCCAGCTAAGATGGTCTATCGCTGCGTGAGACGTGACAAGAGGGTGAGGTTAGAAGGTTCCAAAGAAAATGCAAAAAACGCTACAAGAAGAGGAGATATGAAGGAACTGTACCAAATATCCAAGAAATTGTCAGAAGAAAAGCTACAACAATCATCAGAGTGGATGTAGATGGCATAATTTTGGAATCAATTGAGGATCAGCTATGCAGGTGCAAGGTTCACTTTTGTGCCTTGCTTAATGAGGATTCCGTTGAGCAGAGAGCTGAAGTGCCCCATAGCTAAGCGTGATTCGTAGATCTTATAGGGGTATTGACATTGAACCCCCTACAGTACTGGAAATCCAATTTTTGATATTTCTTCCCAAAAACAACAAAGCTGCTGGACTTGACGGAATACCAGCCGGATTCCTAAAAGCCGACCCCGTATGAACGGCTACTATTCTACACCGCCCGTTGATAAAAGCTGTGTGGGAAAACGAAATCTAAATCTATCCTAGCGTCAGCGACTGGAAGGATGGTGTGATTGTTAAGTTACCAAAGATAGGTGACCTTAAGAATTGCCACAGTTGACGAGGTATTGCATTTTTGTCCGTTTTTCAAAAACTAATGGCAACCATAATTTTCGAGCACAAAAAGGTTTGAATGGAGTCTACACTCAAGAGGCATCAAGCTGGTTTCCGGAGTGGGCGTTCGTGTGTCGACCATATCAACAGTCTGCATATCGTTCTTGAGCAGTCTGTGGAGTTTCCGCAGCTCACCGCTTTACCTAATGTTCGTGGATTTTGACAAGGCCTTTGACCGAATCTCGAATGTATGTGATGTATTAATGCATATCTGGCAACACCACAAGATCACTTCTCGGTTGGGGAACTCCCCCAAAAATTTCGAAGTGTGGCAGGGTGTGAGACAGGGGGATGTTCTATCGCCAATTCTTTTTGTACTGGTGAAAGGCAATGTTTTGACGGCCAGCGCAGCGTTGAGACAGCGGAGAGACAGGGCATTCAATGGAGACCGTTTGAAAGGCTAAGCCACTTGGACTTTGCCGATGATATAAATGTCTCTTGGCAAATAACATCAGCGGGCTGAACGGGATGTGTCAAGCTCTGAAGGTAAAAGGAGAGGCGAGTGGTCTTAAAATAAATAGCAAAAAGACAAAAATAATGCTCACTGGCCGCTTTACACATCAGCGTATTTTAATACAGGAGACGCCAGTTGAAGAGTTTGAACAATTTAACTACCTCGGAAGTATTTTTCGCGCAGCCTTCGGTTCTCTGTCCCAAAATGGGAAATCCAGTCCTTACGCACAAAGTTGAGATTCTTCAAGTCCAATGTCAAATCTATGCTGTTATATGCTTGCGAAACCCGGAAAGTCATGACTACTATCCCGAGGAAATTGCAGGCTTTTGTCAATCGCTGTCTACGCCATATTCTAAAAATTTGCTGGCCACATAATATGATAACAAACGAAAAATTGTGGCGCAGGACAAGTCAAGAGTGGCTGGACGTAGATATAAGAAAGCGTAAATGGCAATGGATTGGTCACACACTGAGGAAACTAAACGATGAAATAATTGCGAAGCAGTCCTTTGAATGAAATCCTCAGGACGAACGGCGGCGGTTTGGAAGACCTAGAACAGCAAGGAAATTAAGAGTTCTAGAAAAAGCAGACTCCCAGAGATCAGAGAAAGACATGGCCACTAGACTGTTCCAAAAAAAAAAAATTGTCTTGAAAATAGGCTCAAAAGTTTCAGTTATGCAAAAAAAGACGTCTGTGAAAATAAATTTGAGCTCTTAAAATTCATGTTTAGACATGCCTCATCGCAGATTTCGGTTTTTCATACGAGTTATATGGGAGAAAACACCTGTTTGTATTTGGAATTTTATAACTTAATAATGACAAGTATTTAAACTGCTTACATACGTTTTGCTTGTAGAAAATTGAATGGTCTACAAAAAAGGTCATGTCATGTCATGTTTTACCGTAAATCCAGCCGTTTTAAAGTTACAGTCAGTCTCCCATATAAATCGTATGAAAAATCGAAATCTGCGATGAGGCATGTCTAAACATGAATTTTAAGAGCTCACATTTTCACAGACGTCTTTTTTGCATAACAGAAACTTTTGAGCCTGTTTGCAAGAAAATCGAAAACAATTTTTTTTTTTAAACAGTCAAATGGCCACAGTTAAAATATCTAGCTGTGTAGACCGTGAAGGATTTAAACGATTTGTTGGCGCCCTATGCCCCAATCGGGGTTACAGGAATATAAATGCCCGAAGTTACGAGTACCTTAACTTACAAAATACGGCACAAAAGCTCAGGAAAAACCAATCCCTCTCTATTTACTTACATACTCAACTTTTCCTGTGTAAGTAATTTTAGGTGCAGGGAATTAACTTCACGGGAACTATCTTCACATGGGAATTAGCTTCACCAGTAGTGGGAATTAATTTCACCTTTTTTTTGTGAAGTAATTTCCCCCTAAAGGTGGGAAATAATTTCATCCGAAAAATGTGTGAAGTTATTTCCCACCTCTGATATGATAGAAATTACAAAAATGTAAAATTGTGTTTCCTTAAATCCCGATTCTTTAGCTGTGTTCACTTGGCCCGCAAAAGCCTCCAATTTTTTTTTTTTTTTCGTAAAAGATGACTATTTAAATGACCACTTTTGACCACCCTTTAACTTTTTTTGACCACCCACAGTTTTCGAGAAAATCGATTTTGAAAAATAGTGGGCCAAAAGAACGCTGCGCCTCAAAAATCGATTTTTTCAAATTTGATTAATCATTTCGATAGATAATTTTTTGAAAATAAATGACCACCCCTTAACTTTTTTTGACCACCCTTAGAAATATTTTTTTTTGATTTTTGAAAAAAAATTTTTTGATTTTTTTTTCTGTAGGTATATTCCCTTTCCATTTTTTTAAATTTTCGAATTATGAAAGATGACCATTGTGAAAAACTCAATTATCTAAAATGACCACCCTTCAAAATTACTCTAACTTATCAAAAAGTTTTTTTTTCGAATTTTGAGGGATATTCAAAATAGCTTAAGCTTTGTTTTTATTTTGAAAGAGAAAGCCGAAGAGCAACTTTGTGAAAGATTTAAGAAAATATTGAAATACATACAACCATTTTTCAAAGATTTATTTATGCATATAACATTTTATTTTTAACTTTCGGTAATTTTAAATTTCTGAATACAATACAAGGGTTGCTTTAATTGCATATTTTTGAGAATTAATAATTCTTTCGATCTCTAGGCAGCGGTCATCATGTATCTCCCAAAAGTCAGTTACCCTTCGACATACTGCAATGTAATGCCCAACTTCATCTTGGGTGTATGGAGGAAGATATCCAATCAAGCCGTTTAAAATATAACTCTTTTCTTTGATTATGACTTTCTTTGGTACATCAGATATATTAATTTTATCAGGTGCATCAGGATATATCTCTCGATGAAACTCGCTGTCGAGTGCAAATTCAAAATCTAATAATACGTGCATCCCTGGATAAATTTTTGTTATGCAGATATTATTGCATTTTTTGCATATTGATGTCCGGTCAAGAAAGTAATCAGCAATGAAATCTTGTATTTCCAATTTTGATACAGCGGTATGGTCGACTTCGATGGATGTCCTCAGCAATGGCTCCGATCCGCAATTTTCACAAGTTTTTACTTGGGAGCAACTTGGCACGTCTTGCAAAATTTGGCTGGTGAGGAAAGTAGCATTGTCCTTGTAATCCAAAACATTATTTTCGCATGTATAAATGGTCGATAAAATTGATGCTCTTTGTTGGTAGAGTTGCGTTGTTGGCCCATTATTCACATATTTGTCCATCAGAAGAAGAGTCAAATTGTTGTCTTTTAAGCTGTCAATTTTCTCCTAATAGTTTTTGCTGTCGATGTAAGCTGTCGACAGCAGTTCAACCACTGAATCAAAAGGGCAAGTGTTTTTTATTTTTACAAGTCTTGAACAAATCCACGCTGGTCCCAGGCTATTACCATTACGAAGAATTAAATTTTGTTTTCTTCTGAGTGGCCTGATAAATAAATTAGAACATAATTTTAAATAAGAAAATAGATTTTTGGGTCTACTTTTCTTAATAGGTACCTATTATGAATCAGTTGGATGTCCATCGACGGAGTAAGATACTTCCCCCTCGGTTTTTTAGGTAGATCACATTTGATGGTGCAATTATCAATTGGTTTAAAAGGCATCCGTGGTAATAGTTCATCCAGTTGCTGTGTTTGTGAACCATTGTTGTCAAAAAATGTCATTTCTTCTTCGAGCAGGACTTCTAGGAAGAATTCTAAGCTTGTTGGAGCTGATGTCCGCATATATCACCAATCAACTGTTTATATTTCAATTGTATCTAAATTGTAACATAACTAACTTTCAAGATGCATTTTGTACTATAAAGTTTTGAATTATTATTTTCAAATTTGAATCTGGCGCGCAAATTATACCAGTCGCCATAATTTTTAAATTCTTTGAATTCGCCCTTAAATTTAAACTTAAATATAACGTAATCTCTCTTTCGAAATTGCATCAAATTTTTGTATAAATACGATCGACGAAATAAAATTATGACTTATTGTATCAGAACCCTTAGGGGAAATTCTTGCCTTTTTAATTCGAAAAATTATCGTCGTTGTTTTCGCTCGCTTTTGCATGGTTATAATCGTTAACCTTCAAAAGTCCTCTCGCTAAAGTTTTTAAAAAGGAAATTGTCGTAAAGAAACCAGTAAGGTTTTTAAAATTAAATTCGCTTTTCTTGCTACCGTTGACAATTGGTCAGCGCATCAACCAGGATCTTCCTATCCTTTAAAAAAGGACAAAATAGAGATCCCTCGGTTGACGGTCAGTTAGTTGATCGTTCAAAGCATCCGTGGTAATAGTTCATCCAGTTGCTGTGTTTGTGAACCATTGTTGTCAAAAAATGTCATTTCTTCTTCGAGCAGGACTTCTAGGAAGAATTCTAAGCTTGTTGGAGCTGATGTCCGCATATATCACCAATCAACTGTTTATATTTCAATTGTATCTAAATTGTAACATAACTAACTTTCAAGATGCATTTTGTACTATAAAGTTTTGAATTATTATTTTCAAATTTGAATCTGGCGCGCAAATTATACCAGTCGCCATAATTTTTAAATTCTTTGAATTCGCCCTTAAATTTAAACTTAAATATAACGTAATCTCTCTTTCGAAATTGCATCAAATTTTTGTATAAATACGATCGACGAAATAAAATTATGACTTATTGTATCAGAACCCTTAGGGGAAATTCTTGCCTTTTTAATTCGAAAAATTATCGTCGTTGTTTTCGCTCGCTTTTGCATGGTTATAATCGTTAACCTTCAAAAGTCCTCTCGCTAAAGTTTTTAAAAAGGAAATTGTCGTAAAGAAACCAGTAAGGTTTTTAAAATTAAATTCGCTTTTCTTGCTACCGTTGACAATTGGTCAGCGCATCAACCAGGATCTTCCTATCCTTTAAAAAAGGACAAAATAGAGATCCCTCGGTTGACGGTCAGTTAGTTGATCGTTCAAAGCTAGAAGTCCTGCTCGAAGAAGAAATGACATTTTTTGACAACAATGGTTCACAAACACAGCAACTGGATGAACTATTACCACGGATGCCTTTTAAACCAATTGATAATTGCACCATCAAATGTGATCTACCTAAAAAACCGAGGGGGAAGTATCTTACTCCGTCGATGGACATCCAACTGATTCATAATAGGTACCTATTAAGAAAAGTAGACCCAAAAATCTATTTTCTTATTTAAAATTATGTTCTAATTTATTTATCAGGCCACTCAGAAGAAAACAAAATTTAATTCTTCGTAATGGTAATAGCCTGGGACCAGCGTGGATTTGTTCAAGACTTGTAAAAATAAAAAACACTTGCCCTTTTGATTCAGTGGTTGAACTGCTGTCGACAGCTTACATCGACAGCAAAAACTATTAGGAGAAAATTGACAGCTTAAAAGACAACAATTTGACTCTTCTTCTGATGGACAAATATGTGAATAATGGGCCAACAACGCAACTCTACCAACAAAGAGCATCAATTTTATCGACCATTTATACATGCGAAAATAATGTTTTGGATTACAAGGACAATGCTACTTTCCTCACCAGCCAAATTTTGCAAGACGTGCCAAGTTGCTCCCAAGTAAAAACTTGTGAAAATTGCGGATCGGAGCCATTGCTGAGGACATCCATCGAAGTCGACCATACCGCTGTATCAAAATTGGAAATACAAGATTTCATTGCTGATTACTTTCTTGACCGGACATCAATATGCAAAAAATGCAATAATATCTGCATAACAAAAATTTATCCAGGGATGCACGTATTATTAGATTTTGAATTTGCACTCGACAGCGAGTTTCATCGAGAGATATATCCTGATGCACCTGATAAAATTAATATATCTGATGTACCAAAGAAAGTCATAATCAAAGAAAAGAGTTATATTTTAAACGGCTTGATTGGATATCTTCCTCCATACACCCAAGATGAAGTTGGGCATTACATTGCAGTATGTCGAAGGGTAACTGACTTTTGGGAGATACATGATGACCGCTGCCTAGAGATCGAAAGAATTATTAATTCTCAAAAATATGCAATTAAAGCAACCCTTGTATTGTATTCAGAAATTTAAAATTACCGAAAGTTAAAAATAAAATGTTATATGCATAAATAAATCTTTGAAAAATGGTTGTATGTATTTCAATATTTTCTTAAATCTTTCACAAAGTTGCTCTTCGGCTTTCTCTTTCAAAATAAAAACAAAGCTTAAGCTATTTTGAATATCCCTCAAAATTCAAAAAAAAACTTTTTGATAAGTTAGAGTAATTTTGAAGGGTGGTCATTTTAGATAATTGAGTTTTTCACAATGGTCATCTTTCAAAATTCGAAAAAAAATACTTTTTGATAAGTTAGAGTAATTTTGAAGGGTGGTCATTTTAGATAATTGAGTTTTTCACAATGGTCATCTTTCAAAATTCGAAAAAAAATACTTTTTGATAAGTTAGAGTAATTTTGAAGGGTGGTCATTTTAGATAATTGAGTTTTTCACAATGGTCATCTTTCAAAATTCGAAAAAAAATACTTTTTGATAAGTTAGAGTAATTTTGAAGGGTGGTCATTTTAGATAATTGAGTTTTTCACAATGGTCATCTTTCATAATTCGAAAATTTAAAAAAATGGAAAGGGAATATACAGAAAAAAAAATCAAAAAAAAATTTTTCAAAAATCAAAAAAAAATATTTCTAAGGGTGGTCAAAAAAAGTTAAGGGGTGGTCATTTATTTTCAAAAAATTATCTATCGAAATGATTAATCAAATTTGAAAAAATCGATTTTTGAGGCGCAGCGTTCTTTTGGCCCACTATTTTTCAAAATCGATTTTCTCGAAAACTGTGGGTGGTCAAAAAAAGTTAAAGGGTGGTCAAAAGTGGTCATTTAAATGGTCATCTTTTACGAAAAAAAAAAAAAAAATTGGAGGCTTTTGCGGGCCAAGTGAACACAGCTCGATTCTTTATATGCAAAAGAAATTTGCATACACCCAGCCCCGCACCTACCCCAAATCCTATAATGGGCCCAAGCAGGGGGGTTGCAGGGGGGCAGCATGCCCCCCCATACATATCTCACTGTTTATTCGCCGCGACGGCATTCAATGAATCTGGACTTAAAGAAACGCACATTAAAGTGAAATTAATTCCCACAAAAAAGTGAAATTATTACTCACTTTCAGTGGGAAGTAATTTCACTTCTAAAAAGTGAAATTAATTCCCATTAGTGGTGAAGTTAATTCCCATGTGAAGGTAGTTCCCGTGAAGTAAATTCCCTGCACCTAATTTTAGTAGGAAGGAATGAAGGAGACCATTGATTTTCAGCCAAACGCAAACCACTAAGATGACAGGTGCTTGATCAAACAGTTAGTTTAGGCGGATTTTACACTTCATCGCAAGGTGCATAGTACCCCCGAAATAGGCTGGATTCGAACCCAGGCCTCCTGCATGTAACTCGAGCCAAAGGGCCTAAAGATTAGAATATCATGTTTTAAATTTGAAATACATTATGTAATTCCCGGGTGGATAAATGTGAATTTTTGGTTAACCTTATCTAGAGAATAGGTAGCTCCAATACACAACTTTTTTTTTTTTTGTTTAAATGTTTTCGAAAATGAATGAAACGATTTTGATTAAACTTTCTCTGTACCTGTAATGTCCAAGCAATTTTTGATAAAACTACGATTCACCTTTGAGGCGAAAAGTTCTTAGATTTGTTCTCCCCCATATTCTTGTGGTTTGGAAAAATAAAAAAAATGCGACATAAAAACTGAGTTTTTTATTTTAGGCAAGACATTTTAATAAACCATTGTTATCTATCTGAGACCCCTCACGGGTTGGCAGCCAGTCAAGCAAGTACAAGGATTATTTTACATCTTTAATTCTCAATTCTGAGTCACTCCTTAGCCTCGAACCTTAAACAAATCAGAATAAAACTCCGAGTTCTGATTGAAGATAAACATATTATTTTTCAGATCCACTTATTGATATATAATTTAAAATATTTCAAAATATTTGTTCCATGTATTTATATAGATTCAATTTACTTACCACATAGCTTCTTAAGCTCTCAGTACATGTTATCACATCAACATTCATTATTCCATTCTAATAGAAATTCAATAGAAATCTCCATAGAATGTACATATCTGAAATTCCTTTACAAAAATTCAAATTTGATCAACAATATTATGTATGACAGATGAAAGGAAGAAAGATTTTACAAGTTCACCACCACGCACCACCCACTCATCTATCACAGAATCCACGTTTATCTAGATCCTTTCTTTGAATAATTTTGTGGAATTGTGGGAATTGCAAAATACTGAATAATTAATATCTTCTTAATAAAATGGATTTTCGAAAGCAAAGGATAATATGCGAAACGCATCTCGTGTAATTTATATTGAATTCCATGCACATGCTATTGTGCAACGCATACTGGATGATGCTGAAGGTGCTGTAATACTATATTGGTTGGTAAATGGTAGAGGTAAGGTATAAAGGTGTAACAAGGACATTTGAAATTCAAGCTGATTTCTGGTCAATTCAATTCAATTAGCATACCTTTACTATATCAATATACGCAATCTTCTTGCAATATAAGGACCAACAATAAAACCGAATATAGTTTTGGAAAATTTATGATAATCCTTTGTTCGTTTGTCTTACATATGCATACACATTCGCACCCCCACCTCCTACATTCACCACATACAGAGATACATATGGATATTATGCCTGCTGCAAATGCCTATAAAATTTGTGGCTATGGTGTCATTGGATTGTCTTCGAAATTGCCACACCATAAATGAGGGTCCTTCGTTGTCCTTCCCATTGGAATTGTTGAATGCATTAAACCGTGACAGTTGGTAAATTGCTTATGAATAAATCGATTGCTTCAAGCAACTAACTATATTTACGCAAGGATATTTAATAAACACAAAGGATGTTGAGGCTAATAAAATAAATTCAATAATATCTTAATGAAGATTGCTTTGCTGTACTAACAGAAATTTTGTTGATTGTATATGCCATATGCTCACAAGCATATACCTACTATATTCATTTGTAAGAATAAAATGCCAAGTGTGTGGGAATTTCAATTAGGAATTTCATTTATTTGAATATTATTATATGTAGGTATTTGCCATTTTGGCACAATTTTGCCACAAATAGCTTAAGGGGGTATTGCGCTACGAAGTTAACATCAGCCTGGAATTTTTGAAATGCAATTCTTATCGTCTTTAAGCAAATTAAAATTTTAGTCAGTGTTGTTATATGAAGTAATTGTGATAAGATTGTTCTTAAATAAACAAAAATAAAATAGGTGCAGTGCAAGAGGAACTGTGGAAATCAAGCTCGTGGGTCTTATTTCCCAAAATAAAAGCAAAAAAGAACAGCGGCAAAAAAGAAAAGCCTTTTTTTGTCTGTTTTGATTCCACATAAAAATCGAAATATATAAGACCCATCTAATGAAAAAATAAAAAATATAAAATTCTACATTAATTACCATCAATTTTAGGCTTTGTGCCGTATTTACATGTTAATGCATTGCTAATGTCCTAAAATAGGACATAGGAGCTTCTCTGGTTCCCCCAAGTGGAGCAACAGAGTTGCGTGAGTGGAACAGAGAACCCTCAAAGGAAGTTTAAATCCTATGAGCCCACATAGGAGCTTGTCTGGTTCCCCCAAGTGGAGCAACAGAGTTGCGTGAGTGGAACAGAGAACCCTCAAAGAAAGTTTAAATCCTATGAGCCTACAGACTCTACAAAATAAAATCTCAAGAAATAAGGCCCCTACGAAAAAAGAAAAATAAAATTAAGCCCCGAAAAAATTAACAGAAAAGACAACAATAACAAAAATTCTCGAATTTTGATGTGTTATTTCATTTTGTGCGGCTGTTCAAGCTCTAGCTCGATGCACAATGGACGCATAACCGCACGGACGCACTGACTTTCAGACATCATGACGATTTGATTAAAATCTCAAATTGTGTTTAACACGAAACCAATGTTTGCCTTATATAGACAAAGCCAGTAAAAGAGACTCCCCTTGAATAGGTATTGCTGCTAAACGTTACATATAAAATCTTTTTCGAGGCACTGTGTAAATATGCCTGTTTAGTAACGTGAAATTTTCCTCGAGTTTCCCAAACTGGGGTTTTTTCTCCTATGGTTTCTGACAGGAAATTGTGCAAATTCGCAAGAAATTTCACATTAACAAACACACCTATACTGTCGGAAGCTGTTCTGCAACACAAGTGTCAGTCAGTACCAGTATGCAGATTTCGGCATGGGCGGCAGATTGATCATGGATCGAATGTTCACCATTTGTTCAAGTTGAAACACCGTATGTGGTAGCATGCATTGTCAGGAGCTCTAGAAGCCGATGGCTGAACAAGGGATTCCAGAAAAACTGATCCATATCGCGTGATATTAGAAAATACGTGGTGCGATTTCCCACCAGTGAATAGTTCCTCCAAATTATTCTTAGATCCAAGGTATCAGCAAGGAGATGTGACAAGTGACATCATATACATACGTATGTATTTCTTTATGTAACGTCCCTGATTGTTTCACCTTTTAAATAGTGCAAATTTTTTTAACGTCATACCTTCAAAAATACCAGAAATATACATTAATATAATCTTGGTATAATAACATGGCTTATATTAGTAATAAATTTTATATTTTATGAGCAATGAAACCTCTGTTCTTATCGTATAGAAATCTCATTAAGGGATTTTGGATTTCTTCTTCTAGAATTTTATATAACTCCAAAGTGAGTTTTCACAGCGTATATAGCCACAAGACAAGAAATGTGAATTAATTGAAAAAGCTTTACCGGCTTTGAAATGTTGTCACTGTTTAAATATTCAAAAACCAAAATGACTGCAATGTGGAAGGAACAGAAATAATCTTGGAATTTCGGAGAATTTTGCACTTCACTTCTTGTGTAAAGTTTAGGGATTGCAAGGATGTGGCAAGGGAATATTGCTCTTGTGCTTATTTGTAATAATTACTGTTTAAGTTAAAGTTTTCTAGATATTTACAACAAAATATTTCGGGAAAATACATAGGTACATACATACGAGTAGGCTGACAATTTTTGTGTATTAATTTTCTATATTAAAACTCGTTATGAATTACAAACTTATGAAGGAACTCGAATACTAGTCTATGGTAAAAATCCTAGGTATGTCGAATATTTTCTTCCATGTTATAAACAGTACCTTACTTAAAGAGGCAAGGGTCCCAATGTAACCCTGAGAGACACCATATGCTACAGCTGAAATGAAAATAACCGTTGTTATGGATATTAATGTTTGGCGGGTTCTCTTTGCTGGATATATGTACTTTCCAGCAGCAGATACTGCTTTTCCTGTAGTAGATGCTGTTTTTTTTTTTTTAAACCTGCTTTTTCAATGCCAGACTGACATTTTTTTGAAGCAGTTTTACAGTGGTATTTTTCCTCGAGTTTCTCCTTTAGCTCTCTAACCTTTTTTTTGTGCTTCTTGTGTAATTCTTGGATATTCTTTTAAATTAAGTAAAGTTAGATAATAATTTATAACAACAATATGTTAAAGATCTATTGTTTGAGAATCCGAATTCGCCATTCCTTTGTTCAAATAAAGCTCCCGATATTAATGTAATGGTTAATATCAATTCAGCGAAATAAGAAGGAATGGAAAACAAAGAAGAAGTAAATGAAGAAAAATCTTTCCATGAAATTACTTTACATATAGAAGTCAGAGCAACGATAAAAGATTGCGTGCAAGACCTAGGAAATTTTTGTGCAAACCCAGAAAAAATTGTCTTCTACAACGTTTTGTTAAATTCCCATTGGAGCTATATGACTAAATACATATTGTAATAACTTTCCATATTTGAACTATAACGACTCCGAAATGCAAACAAACGGACACAATAAAGCTTACGGTCGCAGTGCAAACATACCCTCTTATTAGCTATAATTATAGCAACTCTCAAACGAAGGAAGCGCCATCTGCCGGATTATAGCAGATTTACCAGCTGTCAAATAAAAGCTTTTGGAAGGGAAATTATTGGGAAATTTCCCCTACGGAAAGCTCTGGAAGCAGAGACCAGTACGTTCTCCTTATTTCGAGAGTTTGGAAAACAAGTATAAAAGGCACATGTTTGAACGGCAGCGACACAGTTTGTTTTTAATCGTGAATGAATAAAGTTGGTTGTAATAAAAGTGAATAGTAAAGTTTGTGAATTAATTTTAGTGGTGAATAATAAATCGTTTTGTTTGTAGTAAGAAAAGTAAAGTGTTTTATTTTGTGAAATAAATAAGTGTACGTTTTGAATAAAGTAAATAAGTTTTATTAACGAACCTGAGAAAATATTACAATATACTGGACTATGAATATAAGAGCAAGTGTGACACAGTCATGCATTTATTTGTTAACAAATTTGTTAAATATTTTCAAAATAATTTGAATTATAATCTCAAATATTCAGTTGTAAAGAAGCCTCTAAGCCAGTGTTTCTCAACGTGGGGCCCACACCACAGTTGTGACAGGTGTCACTGTCTCCAAATATGTAAAGTGACTGAAAACGTTAAAAATATATTTTTTGGACGGTGCTCAGACCAGCGTCAAGTGAGTCGACTCATTTTGGCGTCCCTCTTGTTTTTATCTCACTCCTATTTCGTGGTAAGAAAGAGACAACAAGGGAGGTAGGAATTTTCAAAAAATTTTAAACCTATATCTTACTTGACCATCTCTTTCTTTCCCAGGAAATAAGCGTGGGATAAAAATAAAAGACGTCAAAGTGAGACACCTCATGCTTATCTTAACACCGTCTTGAACATCTG